>CM046787.1:9051283-9398783 GCA_025617405.1 Perca schrenkii
CAGAAGGCCTCCGGGGTCAGATGCACCGACTGACAGACACAAATACAAACTCAGAGAGTTGACTGTGAAGCCTCCAGAGTAACACGCAGAGGAAGAGATTTAACACAATGTTTAAGACAATGTTGCCCTCTAGTGAGCACTATGAGCATGCTGGACAGCTTTACATTTTAAATGTCACTCTCACCCTCAGTGTCTTACTGTATAACACACACACACACACCCTTTGTGCATAATGTGACAGAACAGAGGAATATTAAAAGTAGGAAAGTTAAAATACTATCCCTTTCCTGCTCACCTGATCTGGATTTACCATCAATCCGATTCAGGCCATTGTGGGTTGATGAGCAGGGATATTATATTTTATTGTAACATTCTTAGTTCAGAAAAATACGTTTTGGTTTGGGTTTACTAACCCTGATCTGGATTGGTTGTGGCTTTTTTCATTGGGATTGATGTGCTAGTGGTGGATGATTTACTCCACCTGTGCAGTACTGGCTGTGTAATTAAACCCAGCTGTGTGTGGAGAATTGGTTCTAATTGCCCGAGTACACTCTCCGCCGCTGCCCGAAACCTCCGTTGTGTGGCAATGAACTATCAAATTGGAGCGCTGTCCTGGTAGCTTTATTTATGATTTTAACATTGTTTTAATTCTTTCTTTTTCCTTCTGTTTTTTTTTCTTCATGTCGCACTTTTTTCAGTGCATTCAGTGTTTTTCAAACTTTTCTTTTCATTTTTGGATTTAATTTCTGGGGGGCTTGAGGAAAGGGGACAAGGAGAGCATGATGTACATGTAATCTGAAGGAAACGACGTCTTCTGGACCCACAGCCCGCTCTGAAGCCTGGCCACACACCTCTCCACACAGCTAGCATACGCTAATGTCTTCCATGAGTTCACCTGGAACTACCAGACAGCAAGCATGTCTGTTTCTTTTTGCCATTATTTGATAAAAAAAAATAGAACTGGCTGGTTAAAGCTATAGTGCGCCACTATTTTATATTATTTGGCGTCCGTTAGATTCAAGCCATTGCCAGATGAGTTGACACACAACTCTCTCTGTATTTCTCAGTATGGCTATGTTTACTAAATGGTGTCGCCCGGCGACTTTCGCGCATTGATGCTCGAGTAAAGATAATTTCCTCTTCTGAAAAGTCCATCTAGGGCTGGGCGATAAAACGATAACGATATGTCTCGCGATACATCAATATCAATAGAATGCGTTCGATAAAACGTTCGATAACTTGTTTTTCTTCATCGGAAGAAACGGAAGAAACCAGAGGTTGCGAAGCAAGTTTGGTTGCATGAACAAAGGCACTCTCTCTGGTAACCTAGCAACGTAGGGAGTGACACTCTAACAGACAATCCTGTAACAGTATCAAGTTTGGTTGCACCATATCGCTGTCTTGTGTTGGATTCTTCAATAACAGAACCGGCGGCGTGGAGTGATAAGTGGAAAGTGAGTGCCGCAGCGAGCGAGGAAATTGTTGATAAAACAGGAAAAGTCAGTATGGCAGTTTTTAGGATTTTATAAGTCTGACCGTAGTCAGACCAATGTCGTCAGCAAATTATGCAAGACCGTCGTCCCCACCAACACTGGTAATACCACAAACTTGTTTTACCACCTTAGCCGCGCTCACACTTTGGAGCACAGCCGTATTCGCCATCAACGTCCAACATCTGCAGCTGCAACACCGCACAAGCAGCAGACCACCATGGAGAGGTACTCTGCATCAGTGCCTTAAACTAAACTAAACGGTACAAAGAAATAACGGAGGCAGACATGCTGAGCGCTGTCGAGAAGCCAGGTTACCATTTGTTTAAATTTAATATATTTTTCTCCTGGTCCTTATTTGAAATAGGACATAAAAAATATCAATAATTATCGCTCACACTTATATCGTGATACAGTTTGTTTTCTTTATCTTCCATGTCCTCCTTGGCTACAAGCAACTGCGTGGATGTTGTCATTACTTAGAATTCCTCATGGGGGAGACAGAAAACTATGCACTATAGCTTTAAATTTAACTTGACTGAAGTTATATAGAGTTCCGCTGCAACAAGCGCTACCGTTAGCTGATGTCAGCAATCGTAGCTAACACTAAGCTCTATGTGAAAACAATGGCAGTGAGAAACTGACATATTTGTGGTTTGGGAGTTCCAGGTGAACTTGTGTTGCCGTAGATTTACAGCAAAGTCAGAGTAATACCATTTTCCATACAATCAACACCTGGTATTGTGCTTGCTGGCTCACTGGCATGGCTTAATGGGACACTTCATGAGCAACTGAGCCATCACATTGAAATTTGTTTTGCCTTTCCTGCTATGACAAGTTGAAATGTCTGCCAAACTATGGTCGGTCATTCTGACGAATGACGATGAAAAAAGGATTCTTATTGTTCATTGACAGCTGATTGGGGTGGGTGTGGCCTGCATGTGCCATAACGGTAGGGTTCCACACAGCGAAACACATCGCGAATTTCGGCCAGCGAAAGTTTGCCTCGGGGGGCGTGGTCGCGAAAACAACACGCAAGACTGCAAAATGTTTTTAAATATCCCGGGCTGTCCGAAGACAGGGCGGTAAAAATGCACAGCAGCAAACCATCGGCAAAATGTTCATAAATGCTCTGAGTACCGATGTTCGTGTAGAAACATTTTAATCACATCAACATTTTCATGATACGGCGCTGATAACCTCCGCCATCTTGGTCAGACTTTTTTTGTAAGTCCCGCCTCCAAACACAAACACACGGACCTGATTGGTTCTCGAGTGGTCCTCATTTGAATAAAGTTAAACTTTCGTCAACTTTATTTCGCTCCCCTCGGCGATTCGCTCTCATCTCGCTCAATCAGGGCGAATTTCGTCTCCATTCAACCTCAATGAGAGCAAAGTGAAATTTCGTTGTGTGGAACCCTACCGTAAGGCTTAAAGCAGAAGGGAAACAGAGTGGAGGACACGTGTAGAGTTAATCCAGCGTTTCCTGAGTTAGTATATTAAGTTTTCTCAATGTTTTTCAATGTATACTAGATTAACTGTCAACCGAGTGACAACGCTGAAGTTTCCATTGAGTGACAAGGGAAGGAGCCTTTCTGGCCGCAGCACCAGAGTGGAGCCCCAGCCGCGGAAGCAGCGCACCTAGCCAGGGAGCAGCGGCAGACGGACCGGGGTCTTGAAAGCCATGTTAGGCCACACTTCACTCCTCCCAGTCGGCAGTTAATCATTACCTCATTGATTCAAACACACAATCTAACTACATACCTTCAAACTCAGAAGGGCTGAAAAAGGTGACACAGTTTCGGAGCATCAGAGAGAAGTGCAGGCATTTGATATCAAGATAGCCTTGCCAAAATCCTTCACATTGAACTAACATTGTAGGCTAACAACACAATTCGCTGAACTTGCGTTAGCTAACAAGCCGACTATTTATTAGCAAAAGCAGGAAAAAAAAGGAAAACTTTCAGCTGGAAGAGAGTTTTTAGTGGCGGTACTGCCTCTACCTGTCATAGAGTTTTCTGAAGTACTGAGCTGTTCCCTCAGCTTGTCCACGTCGTCGGGGTGGACCTGTTCATACAGAGTGCTGCCAAACCACTCCGACTGGGGATGGTTCAGCACCGGCGTCACCGAGTCCGACACGTAGATCACCCGTCCCGTCTCCGCAGCAACCACAAACAGGAAGCCGTCCGCCGCCTCCAGGATCAGATGCTTCAGTTCCTACAGGGAGCAGAAAGAAACAGAAACTCTAAAAATCAAACTGCCAATACGCTCACTGACAGTCATTAAGTTGTTTTTCCTGTATATCGGTAGTTTCATTTAAAAGAAATATAGACACTTTATGATCCATTTCTGTGTAAAAGGGCCACACAAACCTCGCGTAAAAAATATAAATATAACTATTTCTAGGCTTGTAGAGCGGATCTCTGCGGTGCATACACACCACTTACGCGCTGCTCTCGTGCCTGGTGTAGCCAGTTTCATTGATTATAGTGGAAGCGTAGTGTTGTGTGTGTAGTGTTCATCCGCTCCGTTCGCGTTACGCGCGAGTTACAGCAGAGTTGGAGTTACACACTGGCTATAGCCTTCCATTGTCAGTGTATATAATCATGACAATCATCAGTCTCAGGGTGTGTCTCAAACCACTCTCCAGATTAGTAGGTAGTGATCTGCCCAGGGAGTCATTTTCAAGGTTTCCTAACATTTTTTTCCAGTTTCTTGGAACATTTCCAGGATGCACAGTTAAAAAAGACAGTGAGCATGTTTGGCCACGGTAAGCAAAGTCCAATTTCAACACGCAAGACACTGAATCCAGGTCACCCTTTGGAAAAGAATGGACCTGTTATATGAGCTTGTGGCCCTGTTGCTATGGTGCTTTTGCTGTGAAGCAATGACTTTATCAGAATATACCAATCCTGCAATAACTGAACAGAAGGTAAGTCTTCCTTTGTCTCCCTGGAGGCGGAGGACATTTCCCATTGGTTCCCCTGAGTGTTACATACTCTTGTACATGACAAACAATGCCTCTTCACAGAGGAACATTTTGGACCTAATGTGCAAAAAGAGAAAACGTATTTTGAAAAACGAAAGTAGCCGGGGAGAAGATTTGCATCATACATTGAGCAAGATGGGAAAAGGTTTAATCCACTAGTTTTGAATTAGGTTTGTAACAATTACAAACAATTACAATTTCTACGTTGAGTGAGCTCTTATTCTGATGCACAGAATATGTCTACATGCACACTGTTATTCCTGTTATGATCAGGTTAGAAGATTATTAACTTTATATCTTGGTTTCAAAAACCTAGATAAGCATTCATGAAGGGAGTCCCAGTTGTTTTTGGACTGAAAACGTTCATCTTGCTCACCAGATGGCTGTCCAAACTGAGAATTTCCACAATTAGTTTGTGAAGATGAATTTATAGAACCGATTTTTACTTGTGGAGTGTCAAAACTGACTATTTCCATATCACATCTCTATAATGTTTTTTTGGTCAATTATGTGCAATAATGTATTAGTTACAATAGTGCAATACTTGATACCATTGTAGTCTGACATGTTCCAGCCACTTGTTCACTGCAGCTACCTATGTTCACACTGGACTCCAATAGCATTTGTACAATCCATTGTACAACATAATCATTTTAAACTAATTTTACTTGATAAAGTATTACTTTTACTTAATTTTTCATTTCTTGCACTTAAGCTATGTTACTTTATACACTTATAGACTAGTTTCTTTCTTACTCAACTTTTTTTTTAACCTTAAATCTGACTAAGCAACTGCAACTTTACAATTTCCCTGAAGGGATCAATAAAGTCTTCTGATTCTGATTCTTACTTTGATATTAAAGCATGTTCACTGCCCAAACCACTTCAATTAAATGAAATTAAATGTGGTTAAAAAATATAACAAGAAACAGTGTGAGGAAGGTGAATATGTTTGATCTGAATCTGTCCCGTATGACAGATCTGTGGGGCTCTGACAGAACAGTACCTGTTCAGTGAGAAAGGACGGCTTGTAGGCGCCATCGGTGGACGTGTTGCCAGTGCCCCTCATGGATTTCATATGGGAGACAGCCATACGCAGGATGGTCAGTTTATCCGGTTTCCGGGCCAGCGCGCTGCAGGTAGGGACCATGTCCGACAGCTCGGTGATGTACTGGGTCATTTTGTTGCGCCGGCGTCGCTCAATCTCACTGTGGTTCTCTCTGAAACAGAGGAGAGAGCAATCAGAA
The DNA here is from genome assembly GCA_025617405.1 of Perca schrenkii. Lineage (NCBI taxonomy): Eukaryota > Metazoa > Chordata > Actinopteri > Perciformes > Percidae > Perca > Perca schrenkii. Next base: position 9,057,010 of record CM046787.1, read on the forward strand.
GCTTGGAGAGCACACACTGAGAACCACGAGCCAGCCTCGCTTCAACAAATGAACAACAGCTGAAGCATCTGATCCGGATTGAAAATAAAAATAACTCTCCAGACTTTTCTGAACAATGATTCATTTTCCGATCTAAATCGTGATTTGAAAGAATGCGATTAGCTAATCGTGAAGACCGCAAATAATCAAATGTGAATATTTAGTTGAATGTTTGGTGTAACATTTGGTTTAAAATTTTTCATTCAGCTTTTGATTATTATATTTACTATTATTTCATAAGATGAATGCTGGTATAATGTTACATATCACAGATTCAATGTTCCATGCTTATTAAAAGAAAGACACTTGCAATTGCTGGCCATTTGTATCTATGTTCTCATCCTTGCATAAGAATATAGAGCAGTTTTGATGGCGTCTCATGTTATAATGCTCCCTGACATGTTTTATCTGTTACACAGTGAATATTGAACTTTAGCTAAACTTTAAAAAAAATAATCGCAAATCGAAACTTTTAAAAAATAATCGCAAATCGAATCGTAATCGCAATATCTGGCGATCTATTCTACAGAAAGCCGAGTTTGTTCTGAACATTTTGATATGAAAACATGGGGATCAGTTATATGCAAATACCTTAAAATGGTAAATTTAAGAAGATGTGTGAAAATGGCCTTAGACCTCAGAGAGTTAAACCAATCACAATCGTCATGGGTGGCGCTACGCACCGGGAAAAGCCACGGGAAAAGCCTAAAAAGTATGTTTTTCTTCTTAAATGTTATTCTCTACTCTTCTAGTACAACAATCTGGACACTCTACTAGTTATCAATATCAATATATACGGTATCATGATATAATGATGATATAACGTCAATATTTCTGTTGCGCTTTAAGATTTCCTTGAGCTTATATTTCTCTGGTATTCAACACAGTATCAAGAAATGTGTGGCAAACATCTGTACATCACTACTCACAGCCAGGGATGGTCAATTATGGCTCAATAAAGCTATAGTGCGTAGTTTCTGTCTCCCCCATAAGGAATTCTAAGTAATGACAACAACACTGTCGGCACGTCCACATGATACAGCCTTCCATACACCCCCCCCACCACCACCCTTCCTCCACATAGTTGCTAGTAGCCGAGGAGGACAAGGAGGGTTAAAAAAACATGGACTCTTCAGAAGAGGTAATTATCTTCACTTGAGTTTCTGCGCGGGAGAGTCACTGTAAGAGACAATCTTCTGAACATAGCCATACTGAGAAATACAGAGAGAGTTGGAACTGATAGTCTTAATTAGCTTAGCAACTCCAAGCATGCATGCAAAGCATGTCCAGGATATATGGAACAAAGTTAAGAAAGCAGATAGTAATGTTGCAGTTTGTTGCTCAGTGCTTCATTGTTTGTTCCAAAGGGATTTTTCTACTTTCTGGTGTTTGACGCTGTGGGTGTTTTTAGTCTGAATGTTTTCTTTGATGGATTCATTTCTGTGATGTCATTTGTTGTTAGTACATTTTCAACCAATGTGCCGCTCAGTGTTTCTATCACCCAGCCCAACTGACTGCACACATGCTGAGTAAACTCCTCCCCCACCACAGTGGAATGGCTTCTTTGGCCAGACATCTGATATAAAACAAACTGACCAAAAACAACTCATTCTGGTCTGATAAGGACTTTCATATGGATAGTTGAGTCGCTTAATTGGTTAACACCTAAATCCAGAAGGCATTTTCACTGGCTGCAGTTTATTTTTAAATCAATTTTCTTTAACTATCATACTTATTTAAAACAACATCTTGTCCCATATAGATCAACATACAGTCCGAGACATACTGAGTACCCCTTTTTCTTTGTTCCCAGAATGTCCAAAGAAATTGGACGGCGTGCCTTTAAATTTAAAGCGCCATCTGATTGGAACACCTTGCCCACCTCACTTAGATCGATTTTTTTAAGGCATCTGTCTTTAATTATCTACAGTCAACCTGCTCTTGCTTCTAACTTGACATGACACAATCCTTTTTTCTCTCATGGTTTCTTACTTTTGTCCTCCTTAATGTGTTGGCTCCTGTTTGTGCATCTACTGTAAATAACAGCACATTTGGGATGTATGCAAACATACTGGCCCTCATTTATGAAACGTGCGTACGACCTAAAACAGGGCGTAGGACGGGTGTACGCCGATTCCTACGCAAAGCTCGGCATTTATCAATTTGAACATGAGCGTAGGCTGCGAAAAAATCTCACGTCTGGTCTTAACTCGTGTACGCAAGTTTTGGAGTCAGTGTGGACTTGCGGTGCAGCATATACTCAGTTTAACAGGAGAAGGAGAAGTCATCAGTTGATCACTTATCAGAAATGGCAGATCAGGCTCTTTTAGAAGACCTGTATGCGCCGGTCTGCAACATTGTTTTAGCCTGTGGGGTTCTGCACAACATCGTGCAGGAAAACACGGTGCCATAAATGTAGTGATGGAGCCAGATGACCCGATGCCCAGAGAGAAGTGTCCAGCACAGCCCCAACCCGGGCTATACGAAGGAGACAGGATATTATTCCTTGCTTTTAAAAGGTAGCCTATAGTGTTATGTTTGGCAATGATATTCAATACAGGAAACATGATGATGCACAACATTTTTATTTATTCTTCAGGTTTTTGTTTCTCTTTCAAGTGAATGATTTATTTCTGCCATTGACCGAGTTATTTCGGCTTGTTTTTCCAGGCCCTGTGCTGTCAGGAGACAGGGTCGAGGTGGTGGTCCAGCACGGGGGGGCAGGGGGCGGAGGACACGTGTGTTTATTTAAATATAAGTACACCTACATGTAGGCCTAAGAGATTGCAATATAAGCCTGTATATTACTATTAGGACCATAGAATACAAATGTCAAGCATGTATAAATTAAATAAACTTCAGCTGGAGTCCGATTTACTACGGCAACACTGTTGACCGCATCAGTGATCTCTTTCCATTCTGCATTCTTTCTATAGCATTTAATACCAGTTTTCAGGCTGCCAAAAAGTACACACGTTAGTGCAAATGAACCTTAGATATCAGGGTTTCAATCTCCACCTCTGAAAAGTGCCGCTTCTCAGCCGGATTACGTCTCGCCATGTCATAAATTGCAGGGGCAAGGGCTCAAAACCGAGAATATATTGGGGCGTGATATTTAAATTACAATTGTTTCCAGTCGCTGCATCTATCAATGTCCGACCATTCTTACGCTCTGATTGGTGTTTTCTTCTTTTTTTTATTACTACTTGAATTTTTTCCCTATCCGGACTCTTTTGGCACTAGGGCCCGTATTTATCAAGCTTCTCAAAATGCCATTTTAGTCTGAAGTGCTGAGAATTCATGAAATGTACTCCTACTATTAAACTTAAGTTTAAAAGCAATTTCTAAAAGCTAAGCATCAATCTTACTCTCCCAGTTATTTCAGACAGCTCCAGAGGTCTCTCTAGTGGTTAGGAGTAGCCAGTAGGGGCTTATGATGACAGAGACATGCGCCAATCTTTCAGGAGAGGAAGAATGTTTTTGAAATGTTTGACGACGAGCAAACATTATCGTTTGGACAGACGAGGCACAACATATGAAATCTAAGCTATAAATATGCAGGTCAGTTAACAGCACACCGATTTAAAATTTGTAATTAAGACATGGTGGAAAATGTGTTTCTTTTATTTTCAATGTGTATATCATAATGTATTCTGTTGAAAATTCTTTATTGTCAAATATATGTGTTGAATGCAAACTTCTCTTAGGAATTATTTCACCATTCAATGTGAATGTAATAAGGAAATCTATTCAGTGATTGGTCCATGCCTACATTGTCATCCAACAAAGTGTCAAAGTGACAGTATTGTGAATCATCTCTTTGATTTTTTGTACTCTTATGTCAATTCTTAGCAGTGTTCTTTGTGAGTAATTTCCAGAAGCTTGATAAATATGGGCCCAGTTGTAATGGCTTCTTCAAGTCAGAACGGGTGTATAGTGTGCAGGTTAAACAGTGCTGAGCCCTGAATGGATAATCCTCTGTGGTCTCAGCTGGCTCGGCCTACCTGGCGTATCTTTCCTTTCCCCCACCAGGAATCTGATCATCATCATCATACCTACAGAGGAGAGAGGATGCAGCATGTAACACACTGTACATATAGAGGTAGAAAGCATCAGGCAGCAGATTCATTATCCGTATTCCTCACATCCAATGATTGTCACATATCAATGCAGAGTAGATGGTTCAAAGAGGGATGGATAGAACATGGGCAAAACTGAACAAAACAGGCTGATGTAACTGGTGCAGTGATACAAATACTTTGCTCTACTCTGAGAAAAGGCCAATTACAAAACTAGGTCTTTCTTACATTCTGGGTTTTATTTTCAGAGTTGTGGCCTTATATTAACTCCCAAAACGCTGACAGTACCATACGGGGGGTCAGGCAATCAAGACACTCAAGGTAAACTCAGGTCTGATAATCTGACCAATCAAATATTTTTTTAATTCAGTTAAAATCTGCGGAAATTCTGTGAAAGATTCTGCCGAAAATTCTGCGTACCCAGATTCCATGTGGCAATGCTCATAAGCAACTGACTACCTAAGTGCCAGTATTTAATCAGAATGAGATCCAAATTTGACAAATTAAAGTTGAGCAACTTATATAGTTATATTTTTTAAATATTGTACTTAAAGTGACTATATGTAACTTTTTTGTGTTTCTGAAATTTTTTTCATACAATGATCTTAAATGAGCTGTAACAGCAAACGAGACTAACAGTGAAAAGAATGCTATTTTTACACAGTTTGTATTAGTGCCGTTGCTCCGGTTTGACTTTTCCCGCGGAGTCACAGAATGATTTGCGGCAGGTAGATGGCGCTACAGTAACGCATTCTGAAGGGTCACTGATTTCTTTGTAACACGAGAAAAGCCAGGTAAAAGGCAACAGGAGATTTCTTTATATAGACTAGGCCTAATTGTATTTTAATGCTATTTGAGAAGTTATCTGTGGTAGTTATGGCTCATACTGGGGCAGGGTCATCACAGGAAAGAAGGAAATTAAATGAAGAACAACTTAAAGCTAAAAGGGAAAGTGAAAGACAATTGGCGAAAACGCGAGTCAATCTCTGTCGGTCAACAGCTGGAGACAATAACCGGGATAGTAAATGATTCAAAAACCTCGCCAAATTGGCCCTCAGGTATTTAATATCTATTTAATTCATAAAATAACTTTAGATTGCGCAATGTGGTTGTACGTCAGTAGCCAACATTAAATTATGTCTCCCTTCCATTTAGCGCAGACGTTTTATTCCTTTTACTCCGTGTTTATGTTGTTGGCCTACTATTTTCTTTTCCCTTGTCCCCCTGTACTTGTGTAAAGCTTCCTTGTGTTTCATGAAATGCACTATATTAATCTAAGTTATTTTTTTTTTGGTTGCTACAACAAACTCTTAATGCTTTGGCTTGTGACACAGTGACAGTGATACCTGTTTTAGCTCACGATACAAGTAACCGTATGCGACACTTGAAATGCAATGTACTCTCTTATTGTAAATGAATCAACACAAACTGCAACTTTAAGTTGAATTAGTTAACTTTTAAAAAGTACTTGTTTCATACATGTACAACTGTTAATATACATGACAAATCAGCAAACAACATCTTCTGATGAAGGTTGTGAGATGGGGAATTTATAGTAAAAGTAATCATTACTAAAGTATAGAAATTAGACCCAGGCTCTAATTTCCTTTAAAATGGCCATTAAAATACAGAAACACTAGTTAAAAAAGGCCAGAGTCACTCCTTACTTAAAAAGAGTAGATTAAGTAAAGGCAAATAGCCCTTATTGTAGAATGAACTCTAAGGAACCAAAGTTAGAATCTAGAGAAACTAATCTCTGATATCCTCCTGTTGATTTCAGACTGGAGTTTCCACTCAGTCACATTGTCAGTGTTTGGACGGTCCTGTCCTGTTGTGTGCAACTGAACTTGTCCCTCTCAGCTGTCTTCATACTTTGCTGATGTTACAGCCTAAAACATTCAACACAACCCGTTCCCTCAAACACACTGTGGATTGGGTCAACTCTTCCTTCTTTACCAGTTTGGTCTCTGTGCAGCTGTGCATCACTGTAAGTCACATTCTGAGAAGCAGAGTGAACTAAAGCTCCTGGCTATGGGAGGCAGCATTAGATGATCTATTTTATGGGGAAAAACATGCATGCAGGGTTTTCCCTGCCATTATGTCTTAGGTGCAGCACCCAAGCCGTTTTTGTCAGCACCTAAGCTGAATGAATGTGAAATGACTGCGAAAAACTAAAATACTTTTCTCAGATTGAATGATCTTTAGCAAGCGTTGTCTTTAAGCTTTTTGAGTGTTATTTATTTATTATCTGCTCTAGCTTTTCAAAAGTTTCAGACGCAGCAATGGTGATGTCGAATTGCATATTTATTTAATTAAAAACGTCACATTTTCTGGAGGAAAAACGCCTTACCCCTTCTGCTAAATATGGGCACCTAAGTCTTCGATGAACCCAGGGAAAACACTGTACATGTATGTACAAAGTGTATGTACAGTGGCAAACCCTTTCACAGTGTTACTACAGAGCCTTCCTGTAGCCAAATAAATCCTACACGTGATGCTACTGTCCCTTATCAAGAGTGCAGTTACTCCTGTGTTCAGCAGAGAGCAGCTCCTCCTCACCACTCAATTTAGCAGAAACAGATCCACTGAAATAAAGCACTTCTTGTCCATCCTACAGACGTACACACTACACAATATGAGAAAGAAAAGGAAAACAAGTTGAGGTCAATTAAATGGGATAGGACGCATGAGATGCAGTGACAGAGAAAGACTTTAGTCCCTTTTTAAAAAAAAAGGAAAACATAGACTGTATATTTGATGGAAGGGGGGAAAAAAGTAATGATGAGTCCATGCAGTCAATGTTACAAACACAGGGTATCTGCAGGGTTCTTAAAAGTACATTTTAGACCTTTTAGAGATTTTTTTTTATTTAATTTTTTAATCATGCTAAGATCAATTTTAAAACCTAAGAAAATTGATACATACTGTGCTACAACCCCATTTTTGAATTGAGTGCAGTAAAAAAAATGACATCCACCAACTTTAATGTATCATACCCGCAGATACCCTGAAACAGGACCTATGTTGTCGTTGTGAACTATAGTTCTACAACATTTCAGGACCGGCGCCATCTCCCTTCGGTGTTCTCACCTTGAAAATTTGCTAGGTCCCTCTCCGTCTTCGTCGTCAAAGTCCATTCTGGGAAACAACCACAGGAAACACAGTTACTACTTGTGTTAGACGTAGAGCAGCCCGCGCTCTGTCATGACTAAATTCCCTGTGTTTTCTGGTATTTAATATGTATATCCAGGGCAATCACTTTAAACAGCTGCAGACAGCAGACATAAGTTGAAAATAAGATAAGAAAAAACGTTATTGTCTGTTCACACGGAACATTTTCTTGCATCGTCTGCTCCAACGATCAACAGATAACATTAAAAAAACATCTGTATGGTCACCCAACAAACATCTGACACACCTTTCCGTGCCACACAGACACACTTACATGTTTGTGATCTGTGTATCTGTATCTGTGTGCGAGTTTGAAGTTCTTCCTCATTTGATTCTGCTGCTGCAAAGTGATACAGTTATATCTGCTGACAAATTAACCAGAGCATCTGATGCGTTCCTCTTCTGATCATGTCATTGCCAAAACACTGGGATTAAATCACTTTGACACAAAGTTTGAAAGCAGCCATACGCGACAAACGTTTGCTGTGGGTGTCAGATAGTAGCTTATCCACCCTGTATAAAGAGCTTCTCAGTATAACTAGACTGCAAACCCTTACCCACTAGAGATGCACCGATTGACCAGCTGGTGACCTGAATTAGCCGATTTTCACGTGATCAGCCATGCAGACAAAAACAAGTATTTCATCAACTACTGCAATCAGAGTCGAACTGAGAGAAAACTTTGGATACAGTTTGAGGTGTCATCAAGCCATCCACGCTTTCTGCCCCTTTAACATGAATTGGTGTATTTGTGCCTCTGCATAGATTGTCCCCATTGTTAAACAAACTGACACTATCAATATGGAAAAAAAGTTGCTCAGAGAAACAATCAGGCTGGATTATTATTATGAAGCCGCTTGTTGTGCAGAGGTTGAGGGGTTTATGGAGAAATTCACTGACGGGATTAGGGATCAGCCGATACTAGTTTTTCGAGGCCAATACCGATACCGATTATTAGCAGTTAATGAAACCGATTACCGATATGCATTTACAGTGAAAATGAAAATCTTTAAGTCAAAATTAAGATTTTGGAATGTTACAAACTCCGACACAAAACTTTGTTTAGATGCTTTAAGCAATTATTTAATAAATTAGAAACTTTCAACATAATACCCAGTAAAAGATAGTCAGATAGTGTTGTGGGCGAGACATTAAGTCAGACTCAGTGGTGAGTGAAACCGAAGCAGAGGGACAGACACAGAGCTGTTGCCGAGCCAAAGTAGCAGACTTTTTAATAATTAACTTTATCGGTTATCAGCCAAATAAGACGCTGATACAGATAATCTGCAAACTACCAAAAAATCAGACTGATAATCAGCCATGTTACAGCAGTAATATCACCACTGCTCCAGCTAAAACAACTAAACGGTGACAGCATTGAATGCATGGACACTGGCAGACCAAACAAGCGGGCCATCACTTCCAAACATCAAAGATCCTTGTGTGGTTATTTGAACTATTTAAATGACTACTGACTCTATTATTATATGGGTGTGGTGAACTGCATTTAGTCTCTAGTCTAGCCCATCTACCAATATTGATATTCGTACATATGCAATATACAGATGTATACACTATATTTATTTATATACACTTTTTAATATACTTGTGTACCTAATATTCCTGTCTATTATTTACCTTAATCTGTTCAGAATGTGGTCATTGTTCTTAGCTGTTATGTCTATTATATTACATATTATATCTATTATTATCTGTGTTTTGTTGCTTGCATGGCTTCATGTACTGAATGTGGATACTGTTGATGTGTAACTTTACTAATGTCTTGCGAGAAGCTTATTTTGTTGTTCTAGCTGGCCTTATGGTGTCTTATTGACTTCTGAATGTACATTTATTCAAGCTCTTGTCTTGCTGTTTTCTCTTCATCTGGTCTCAAAACATCTGGCCAAAGGACTACAGTTGAAAATTACATTTGGCACATTTACAGAAATGTTGATTAATATGCGTTGTCCTTTATAAATATGAAATATGTTTGTGTTGAGAGCCATGAAAAAAACATTCAAGTCAAAATTCCTTGTATGTGTACACATACATACTTGGTCAATAAAGCTGATACCGATACCATAACACAGCATAAAGAAAAAGAGATGAGGACATCAGTGGTCGTGGACCTTGTACTAATATTCCTGTGATTTTCACAAACTTAGCCTATCCTCACTTTATTTGACTATTTCTGTCTCAATACACTTTTTGTTACTATCTATATTTACTGTACATAGTATTTAGAACCATAGCATCGTTTTGTATAGAAACTCATATTCTCAAATTTTTGGGCTTTGATGGCCTTTATTCTTTAAAGAGGAAAGAGGAGAGAGAGGGGGAACGACATGCAACAAATGTCCGTGTGTCGGATTCGAACTCACGGCCGCTGCCAAGGACTCAGCCTACATGGGGGCACGGCGTCTACTGGGTGAGCTAGTGGTCGACTCAAATACTCTCAAAACTGTTTTCCTTTTTTTCTTTTTTTTACAGATTATTTTTTTGGCTTTTATTGCCTTTATTTATAGGACAGATTAAGTCAGGAATCAAAGAGGATTTGATTTAACATGCAGCAAAGGTCGGAACCGAACCTGCGGCCGCTGCAACAGGGACTGAGCCTCTGTACATTGGGCGCACGCTCCACCAAGTGAGCTCCCCAGTCAAATGTTCTCAAAATTTGGAGAACAGGATTTTGTTATATGTAACAACCATTTCAGGTGCTTGTTTCTAACTTTTGGAGAGCGGGCAGAGCGGTCAACATCCTGGCACTTTCACTGCCTTCAGTGGACTTGGCTCATACCGCATATCATATCTTCTCATAGGGAATAAAAGGAGCCGCTCCACTCTGCCACCTTCGCAGCGGCCTGTCACAGCTCAGTTTGTATGCATGATCTAACTGACGGCTTTATGCACCATGACAGCAACAGAATAGGGATTATTGTGTCTGCTGTTGTCTTGGGATACTATTACTCAACTACATCCACACACACACACACACACACACACACACACACACACACACACACAAACACACACACACACACACACACCTCACACAAGTCCCTGTTGTCTCCCTGTGCCATGTTTACTTGGCATGTTGCCTAGATCAAGTTTGTATTATTTATGCATGTGTATGCAGCCATGTCTGCGCATGGGTTAAATGCATTGCTTTGGCCCCTAAGGATTAGAATATTCAAGGTACTGAGCTTGTGTACATAGCCTGCTCTTTCCGAACTTGTAAATGCCATTCACATGTCAAATGGGGTTCCACTCATAACAGAGTTTTGAGATCCTACTTGAAACACCGAAAGACACAAGTGGTCGCATCGCTTCCCCCCTAGAGCTGGGCAATATATCGATATTATATCGATATCGTGATATGAGACTAGATATCGACTTAGATTTTGGATATCGTAATATGGCATAAGTTTTGTCTTTTCCTGGTTTTAAAGGCTGCATTACAGTAAAGTTATGTAATTTTCTGAACTTACCAGACTGTTGTAACTGTTCTATTATTTGCCTTTAACCACTTAGTCATTATATCCACATTACTGATGATTATTTATAAAAAAAATCTCTTTGTGTGGGCGCCTGGATAGCTCAGTTGGTAGAGAGGGTAACCATATGTAGAGTTTTACTCCTCGACGCAGCAGGCCTGGGTTCGACTCCAACCTGCGGCCCTTTGCTGCATGTCATTCCCCCTCTCTCTCCCCTTTCATGTCTTCTGCTGTCCTATCAAAAAAACATAATCTTAAAGCCCCAGTGTGTAACGTTTGTAGTTGTTCATTATCAAAATCTGTATTGCCCTTCATAAACTTGTCCTTTTTCATGAATATTGTTGAAAGTGAAAATCCAATTTTCAGGAACAGGAGTCTTCTTCTTCGCCCAGAAAATGGATATTGAAAAGAGCAAGAGACCGGAAAAAGAGTGAACACTGGAGCTGCTTTGGAGGCACACACCAAATCCTAACAAGTTAATTATCCTCTGGACCGCTGCAGTCTCCTTTTCTTTCCCTCTCCTTTCTGTCGGGTGGCGCGCATGCCCACTCGTGGTGTCCGCGCTACTCTCCGACATGAACCCATGGATGTATTAAGAGAACGCATGAACTCCAACAATGACGGCTGATAGACGGCCTTTTGTACACCTTCGCTTTTTGAAGCATGAAGGCTACTGTAGCTGCAATACTGCGTGGCGAGAAAGAGTTGATTGCGATATATGATCTCAACGCTAGATGGGAGTAATTCTTACACGATGTAGCTTTAAAAAAGAACAAAAAAATCTCACTGTGTAAATATTTTGTGAAAGCAACCAATAGTCAACTCTACAATATCGTTGCGGTATCGAGATTGAGGTATTTGGTAAAAAATATCGTGATATTTGATTTTCTCCATATCACCTAGCCCTATCCTCCCCCCGCTAGCATCAGGAACAATTTGGGGATCCTTGTGCAAGACACTGAACACTGCAGGGCCATGGATTGAACCACAAACCTTCCTATTGGTAGGCGAATGCTCTACCACCTGAGCCACAGCCGCCCCTTACCAAAACAGAAATGCATCAGCTTCTGGGAACTGTTGGCTGTTCATTTCAGACCCTGCTATAAAAACGTTTTAAACTCTTGCAGAAGTATTTGTAGTGGTTCATTTCCACAGCAGTTTAGCTGTGAAGATACTCACCCTCCTGATCTCCTCTTGCCCCCGCGGCCTGGCACAGTCCCGCCCATCCTCACCTGACTGGCTCCAACGGCCCCAGGCATGGCTACTGTCCCTGGCAACTCACTGCCCATCTCTGGAAGATACAATAGTAACAGAAAAACAGCACAAGGTTAGCACAAGTATCCGTCACATAGATGGGACTACCATTTAACTTACATGCCTTCCCATTTGTCCAATTATTAGTGTAAGAGCCATTTTGGTGTTTGTGTTTATTTGATTTCAACCTCCTGCCACTTGGGGCAGTAGTTCATTGTTAATTAGAGGTAAGGTATTGTAATCAAGAGGTAACTGCACTCAGGTGTTGCATGAATGGAGAAGCAAACAGTTTTTTTGACCGTGTGGTAGATGATTGTTATGTTTTTTGTTTATGAGAAGAAAGAAGTAGACTACAATAGGAACAAAGTGGCTGTATTTTGTTGTATTACAAACGGAAATAAATACATGTGTTGTAATTGGAAACACTGGATACTTTGGTCATTTACTACACACAAGACTCTACATCAAATGGGTCATTAGTTATGAAAAGGGACATGGCTAACGCATGGGGGCGGGTCAAACCATCACCAATCAAAAAGCCACTCTCTGCTGAGTTCAATGATACCTCATACAAGACTCTACATTAAACGGTTCAAAAGCCATACGGGGACGTTGCCTGATTACATGGGCGTGGTTAAAGTATAGGGATCGGCTCAGTATCACAAGTAGACCACACATTATAAGTTTCATGTAAATCGGATGATGTTTGTCATAATAAGGCTGATTTCCTGTTGCCAGCGGGGCGCGATATGACCAAAAGTCAGTATTGGCCTGTAGATGTCCTCAGGCCTGGACTCTTGTTGATTGTGGGAAATTTCAAGCAGGATGTAGTAATGTACACTGTAGTTACAGCCACTTTCTCGTTCATCGCTAAACACTCCGACACGCCACGCCCACACTGTTTGACGAAAAGTTTTTCTTTTAATAACTTTTCATCTTTAAGGTGTTGAGGCCAAATTTGAAGTTGATCGGATGAAATCTCTAGGAGGAGTTCGTTAAAGTATGACATGTGGAAATGGCCAAAATCGCACTATTTTTGAAATTTCAATTCAAAATGGCGGACTTCCTGTTGGGTTTAGGGTATGGCTCAAATTACGTTTTTTGTACGTCTTGACATTCGTGTACTGCAGGGGCTCCATTTTTTTTTTTTACTTTTTTTTCTTTAGTCTGTAGGATACGATTTGTAGGCCAGGACATCTCTGCAGCACCACAATACTTAATTCTGAATGGTTTGACACATATTTTGCCTTTAACAAATATTGCGAACAATACACAACCCTACAGACAGATACTGAAATACATGAAAAGACATTTCAAATATTGCATATCAACATGTATTCTTCACTGATACTGCTGGACAGGCGCTGTACAATTAACAAAGGCAGACTTAACATCACCAGTGCCAATCAATAAAGAAAATTATGTTTAGACATATCATGATTTCACTTCACTCTCGTCTTCTTTGTGGTTTCATTTTCACATCATCGTGCACAGCGTGAGATTTTAAAGGTCCCCTGTGGAGTTTCTGACCACTGTTTTGCTACAAAGCGACATTTTGATCAGCAGGTAACTGTTTTTGTATTTTTCTTCTGCTGGCACAGATGGATGCCCAAGCCAGAGATGCTCACAAGTGATTTTGTCCAAGTAAAGTCTCAAGGCTGTGAGCTAGAGTCCAAGTCAAACTCAAGTCTTTGGTCACAAGTCCAAGTTTCTTATGGTTTTAATGAGCGTTCTATCATTTGCTGCATGTCATCTGGTCCTCAAAGCACTGTATCATCACTCCTTTATCTATTAGCATGGAGCAGTGTGTATTAGTTGTTAGGTATATGAGCACTTTAAACAGACTATTGCAATGCAATATAAAAAAAACATACAATGAAAGCTTTCCTTTAATGTTAAAAACTATGTTTTGCCTCTAAAATGGATAGAGGCGAACAGAAAAATATTGCTAACATTAATATATTGTGTGCTCTGATTAGTTTGGCATGCAGTTAACACACAACATTTTGTTTTCATGAAACCTCAACTCCTGGCAATTTCTCCTGCTGTGCTTCACCACTGTTAAGGGAGAAAGAAATACCAGGAGTAACAGGCGAATCAGTTTTTAAAGTGACTTATTTTCTGTGCTGTTAAGTTATGCCACTGCGAAGAGTGTGGATTTCAAAGTATTTGGTAAGAATTTGGTGCGGTGGTAGAATAGGTTAAGGGTCTTTCACACTGCCACGCGGTAACTTGCTGCCTCCAATCATTTCGATGAGGGTGTCAGTACCCGATCCGTTCCACCGGCACGATCCGTTCTGCGCATGTGCAAGATGACACGTATGCCATGACGTAGGCGCAGATGATAATACTGCGTTCATTCCACCTCGGAATAACCTTATATACTGTCTATGGGAATAACAGTCACCAAAGCTAAATTAAGACTTTACAGTAATAACAATAAAGACAAGTATTGAGTGATTGTATTTTAAATGAGCACAAGTAAAGTAGAACTGACGTAACAACTGTTATATATGTTAACGTTTATTTTAAAGTTTTATTTTGAGGGTCTTTTAAAGTTTACATGCTGTCTCAGGTAGCGGTTAGCCGAATTAGCTGTTAGCTAAACTACCGTTAGCTTAACTGTGAAGGCTAACGGCAGACCGCTACAATCAGCTAGCGGTTAGCCAAATTAACCGTTAGCTAAACTAACGTTAGCTTCCCGGTGGAGGCTAACGGCAGACCGCTACAATCAGCTAGCGGTTAGCCAAATTAACCGTTAGCTAAACTAACGTCAAAGGTGTATATATCTATGAACTAACGTTAGCTGGAGGCTAGCGTGGGAACAGATCGGGTAGTCTTGCGCATGCGCAGAACGGATGGTGCAGGTGGAAGCTGTGCCGTTATTCCGAAGTGGTGGTGGCATGAACCTAATACATCCATGGCATGAACGCAGCATTATCATCTGCGCCTACGTCATGGCATACGTGTCATCTTGCACATGCGCAGAACGGATCGTGCCGGTGGAACGGATCGGGTACTGACAGAGGGGTAGAAAGTAGGGATGCAGCGTTAACCAATGTGCTTTAAAACGTCACGGTTAATTAATCGTAAAGGCTCCGCTACACCGAGTGTTAACTGACTGCAAGTTATGTGTAGCAGTGTGTGCAGTTCTTATTAAACCTCCTTGACAACTTGACTTCAGGAATTCAACCCAAGTTGGTAAGCTTGCTAGCGACTTTATTGTTTAACATTGTTGTTAAGTGTTTTTTAGCTTGTTAACGTTACCAGTTAGCTTACGTTAGCCTGGTAACGTTACAATTAACAGCTAACATTAACGAGTCAGAATCCGACGTTTGCATTTACAGTGAGCGAGCTGACAATAGCGTTACGTTTATATGAGTCAAAACTCCGCAACAGCTGGATCATGTCACTGACGTTACCACTTAATATTACTTATTTGCTCCTCTTCATCTCCTGTGGGACATAAGGCTGCAAAGAGATCTCTCCATCGCTTTGGCAACATGTTGTGCATCTCCCTGTGACAGGTGCATCTTATCTAGCAGCTCCTCCAACTTTTAGGCACACCAGCTAGGAAACCAACTTCTTCGTTGTTGCCAACATTAGCAGTGAAATTAATTAATGCATAATAATCCTGATAATCGTGAAATTTATTATTTTTCAGACTATAATCATACCAACAAAATCTATAATTATTGCCTCCCTAGTAGGCGGCAGAGGGTAAGCGTTTTGATCACAGTAGTAAGGGTATGAAGCAGTGGTCCATGTGAATGTTCGCCGCTCAGAGATTACCGTGCTGGAGGTAACCGCCGGACGGCAGGAACCGCAGGATACAGCGATACCTTTGTAGTATCGGTATACCGTGCAACACTAGCTGTTCCATTCTATGTGAAGCCACAGTGCTGTGTGTCATACTGAGGGCAATTCTACTGTAGCCTCCATCTTCCTCTCATATTTGCCTCTCTTTCTCTCTTAATGCATTATTTCCCTCCTTGCTCATACACTAATCCATTCTATTGTCCTTGCTTTTCCCCCTCCGTCTCTCCACTCCATTCCCTCACTCATTCATTTAGACAGATGCAATAGATATGCCAAACAAACCCTTCAGCATGCCCCAGTGCACCAAGTAACATAGTTAATATTTGATACAGTGTGTATTCCCTGCCCCCCAGGTCTTTTCCAGAGAAATACACTGATACTGCAGTGCAGGGCCTTCCGAGGAACAGTCTTCCATCATTCATTCATGAAGTGGGAGAGTAACACACAGCTCTAAACTAGCATCATCTGATGAAAAAACAACTTCATCTGACGGTCATTCAGCCTGGCAGGAATACAGCAAACACCGCTGCCTTTCTGCTACCAGTCTGAATAGGGACTCTTTTACATGCACCATTCAACGTGTTACACCTGTGGCACAATACACATAAACTAGGGCTGCACGATATATCCTTTCAGCTTTGACATAGCGCAATAGTCACATTGCAGGACGTTGCGATGGCAAGTCAGGTAAATTAACTCAAACACGTCATGCTACAACTTTTTTTTTTTTCAAAAGGAAAACTAGCCCGGTTCTCATTTTCCATGACTAATCCAGTGTTTCCTGTTAATTAACTTAAGTCTAGGCCTGCCCAGTTTCCACAATGTAGTTCAGTACCTGAGAGCGCGAGCTACTCTGTCCCCTATGCACATTGACAGAGAGCGGATCTCAGCTCTGACAGTGCGGTGCCGACGAGGCGAAACTACGTCGCCTCTGCAGCTTGTTCAAGTCACAGTGAATCATGGAAAAGCCAATACAGTGGTTGGGAATTTTTTTTGAGTGGTGTGTAAATTGTTTAATATAAATAACGAAATGTTCTAAATAAATAGGTTTGGAATTATTTTTACAACTTATTAAATGTTCTGTTATTACAGAGAAAAAGTACCGGTAAAAGGTACCGTTGGGTATTATGAATGATGAAATAGGGTACACCCTTTCTTGACTTTCCGACACTTGGTGCTTACAGTCAGTACCAAAAAAGTTTCCCCTATAATATACAAGCTGGCGGGCCGCCAGGCTAATGGGAACCCCCGCCAGGCCACAAGAATCTTTTTTTTTTATAATGAAATCAGTTGAAACGTTGTCGGTAGCCTACCGGTTACAGACAGGCTCGGTAGTTTAGCGATTAAAATATTTAATCGCATGATTGTCTATAGTTAACTGGCGATTAATCGCAAATTAATCACACTTTTTTTAATCTGTTCTAGATGTTGCAAAAAGGATATTTTTCAATTTTTTAATGCGCTTATCAAAATGGGAGTGGAGACAAATATGCCTGCTTTATGCATATGTTTCTTATTATTGCAAACATACATAACAATGACAAATACTGTCTAGAATATTCTCCAGAATAACCTCAAAGGTCCTGCATACTCCAAAACCTGCTGAAAGCATAATATGGTAAACTCAAGCCCATCAAGCAACAACAGATGGGCCATTATCCTGAATGGAACATTACTAGGTAATAATTACACAATCTAGTGTTAAGTGTCCCACTTTACACTTGGAAAGGTTAACTTAAAGGCTAACTACCGTTTTTCAACCCTATTTTCCTATGTTTTTGTGTCCAAGTGACTGATGGGAACAACAATCTTTGACATTGGTCCAGTATTAGGCAAGATCGCTGCAGTTGGCAGCAGGGAAACAAGCTACAATGTAAGTTAATAGGGCAATTGCCCAGCTTGTATTTACCTTCACAAAAATGCTCGTTTTGCAACTGACAGGCATGGATTATTATTCTAAGTGTCTGACAACATTACCTATCTCTGATCCTTTCCATCATGTTGTCAGACACAATATTAATCTGAGCCTGTCAGTGGCTAAACAAGCACTTTTGTGAAGGTAAATACAAGCTGGACAATTGCCCTATTAACTTACATTGTTGCTTGTTTCGCCGCTGTCGACTGCAGTGATCTTGCTTAATACTGGACCAATGTCAAAGATTGTTGTTCCCGTCAGCCACTTAGACACAAAAATATAAAAAATAGGGTTCAGGTTGAAAAAAAAACAATAGTTACCATAGAGCAGGGGTCACCAACACGGTGCCCGCGGGCACCAGGTAGCCCCCAAGGACCACATGAGTAGCCCTCAGGCCTGTTCTAAAAATCTGTTTCCCACCTTGTTAAGTCATTGTTGATCATTATTGTGAGAAATCATTAACATGATCAGTGTCTTCACATAGATGAGGAGTATCATTAATCATTAATAATCATATATAACTAAAGGCAAACTGAGCACATTTGTTATTTCAGAAGAGAACTGGTAGCCCTTCATATGACTCAATACCCATGAAGTAGCTCTCAGTTTCAAAAAGGTTGGTGACCCCTGTCCTAGAGTTATACTGAGAACAAAACCCACTGGCCCGCCAGGCTAAAGCAGTCAAGCCAGGGGAAACACTTCCTAGTGTCACTGTCACTCAGCACAATGTAGCTAAAGTGATAGCAAGGAGCACTAAAACCAACAGTCTCCCAGCTATAGGGCTGGGTATCGTTCATACAGTTATCAAAATGAAAAAATTCTTGTAACACTGCTCACTCAGAGTAACATTAATAAAACTGGTTGTGCTTTTGGATAGGGGTGCGCCAGTCAGATACTCAAGATTGGTATCAATCCGAAATTTGCCAAAATTAACAAAAAAAGAGAAACCTTTTTTCCACAACATGAACATAGTATAAATAATAAATGAATAAACAAATTACATTGTGTACAGGCTAATATTGAACTAACTAAAATGCAAAGGAATGTAAACAAGCAAATACTTTTTAGTGCAAACTGCATAATGACACAAACCTTTAACAATAAACTTGGTGACTGCCCTGTTGTCAACATTGAACTAATGGAGAACTAACTTAAGTGCAAAGGAATGTAATTGAATTGCCTTGTTGCTGAAAGGTGCTGTAGAAATAAAGTTGCCTTGCCTTACAACCTCAGCCTGTCAGTCAGTCACCAGGGCAGAGAAACCATTGTTGTGCCTGCTTGTCTCAGAGGAAGTGTAACTTCAACAGCACCGCACTGCTTTCGCCTCTCCATTAATATCATATCGCAGCAAACGCTGTCTGCGTGAAGTTTTGAAAAACTGTAACCACACAGGAAACCACTTTATCGGCATTGCCGTGACTCACTGTGACTTCAACAAAACAGCAGAGCCGACGTAGTTTGCTCGAGTTTACTCCATCCGCACCTCTGCGTGTGTCGGAGCCAAGGGGGTAAGCTTCGCTTCAGAACTCGAACCTCCTATGGCGCTATTTTGATGCTACAAAGCGATCACCTCCCGTTAGCATTCCATTGACTGCCATTCATTTTGACGTCACTTTGACAGCGAATAACTTTACATCTGAAGCGTTTAAAGACTCTATTTGTCCATTGTTTATTTCTAAAGAAACACAACAATGTATAAAAGGCTCCATTACCTTGTATCTCACGTTATGGCTCCGTAGCAGATGTTTTTGTAAAAATAGGCTAACGATTGTGTCATAACCACGCAACTTACTGTCGCGTAGGAGAGGAATTACCGTATAGTACAGGAGAAGCTCGCAGGCAGTTTTGACTTACGTTAGCTGTTTAAGTTTAATTACTAATGTTAACTAGCATTTTAGTTAGCAATAATTAGCCTGTGCCCATGTTATCTCCTTAAATATACCTACATTCTCCGTCTCTGCAAGATTCGTAATGATTGAGATTTCTCTTGGCACAGCTACCAGAAGACTTACAACTTTCAGACAGGTTGCTCACGTTGTCTCTCTCAGTTGGAGGCTGCGCAGTAATGCTCAGCGCTCACCGGAAAAGTGCTTCTAATAAACTTCACTGGTTCCCGTCCAGAGCAACGGGGTCTGTTGGTCCGTTATATACTGTCTATGGTCGGAGCTCAGCTCTCTGTCTATATGCAGAAAGGACAAATAAGCTTGCACTTACGTGCTCACATACACTTTTGGAACCAAAATTTGGCACCGAAAGATAAATAATTTTTCGATACTCATAGGATCATTTCAGTATATTTCAGTATTTCGGTCGGTGCAATAAAAGTATCAACGTTCGGTGCCCAGCCCTACCCAGCTGTCTATTACTGGTAGGGCTGGGCGATATGGCCTAAAAATAAAATCCCCGATTTTTTCCAAAAAAATCCGATTTAAGATTTAAATCGATTTTTTTCTCCCTCTACTTAAAATTGTTCCAAACAAGTTTTATTTTGTTTTGACTCATACACACACACACACGGGGCATGTATATCATTATGATTATTGATTATTCATGCCAATTTTGTGGAAATATAAATTGGTTTGAGTGTTGTTTTTTTTGGGGGGGGGGAGATATACAACAACAAAACGGATGCGTGAGATAAAGCTGTTTTCACACATACAGGTAATTCACTTCTCGTTCCTCGCTAAAAGTTCAAATAATTTTAACATTATTGCGCAACCTTGCCCCTATTTTCACCTGTAGCTGAGTAACGTACGTTAACAACCCCTGATGGTCTCTTGAATGTAGCATACCTGTAGCAAGCTCCTCGGTAGCGATAAAAACAAACGTTGAAGAAGTGTTGAGCCGCAAAAGTGTTTCTCAACACCGGCTCTGGTGCCCCGCATGGTGCTCCTTCAGGTCAGCTGTAGCTGGTGGTTCACTTACCGAGAATAGGTGACTCTCAGCCGGGGACAGTGCACCGCGAGCTGCCGGTCATTTCGGCGGAGATTACGGTTAAGGAAGTAATGAAAAGACTGGTTAAGAAAATAATTAATGTTAGTCCCTGTCGCTGCCATGTTAGGCTCGTTCGAGATGAACTGCGCCTCGCCTGTAAAGTAGACGAGAGCAGGCGGCAGCAGCGGGGGGCGGTGACAAAAGTCCGCTCTCAAGTCGGACAGTTTTCCAGCTGATTCCAGCAGCCTTTAGGCTCAACAGGAAGTGACACAAACACTGTGGTCCGTTTGGGTCCGATTCCGATTTAATAAAATGTTATCAGACCCATATATCAGCTACTACACAGTCTCTAGTTGTTTTTATTATGACAGAGTAGCTGTCAAAATTCTCTACATGCGATCTGTTACTGATGTTAATTACCAACAGACTGTAGATGATCCGTAATCTGAACAGATTTAGTCTCTCTGACTTCTAAAAATAACTATCAGCCTCACAACAGGTGTTCTGTACAGAATAAGCCTTTAAATGAGACAAATAGCAGTTAAAATCCCTCCGATTCAAAATCAATAAAAAGTTTATATAAAACGTCATCATGTTGAGTCGATTCTGAACCAATCAGCTGTTTGATCAGCTGAGAGGCCGGCGTTTCCCAGCATGCCCTGGGTCCACCTGCGTCCGCCTGGCTCTTGCAGTTGGTGAAAAGCAACTGCGCTACCTGCGTCTCAGAACTGCGGCCGCCTTGGTCTCGTGAGATTATTGTTGCCCACGTGTGCATGACGTCAGAGCAAGTCGGGATCAAGTCGGACACAAATCTAACCGGCATGCATTGGGCGCCGATCGCCGGTGATCGATTCTGCGCAGATCTGGCTCATCTCGAACGAGCCTAGTGTTTGTGTATCTCTGTGGCAAACGCGCGGAGGGGGCCGTTCGGAGCTACGGGAGCCCAGAAGGGAGCGTCGGCGGATGTTAAGGAGAAAATCGATTTTTTATTTTAAAAAATCCACGTTGACTACACATTCGAGTTAATCGATAAAATCGATTTATCGCCCAGCCCTAATTACTGGGTAAGCTGACAATCTCTGCATTCCTTTGAATGCATGCCAGGTTTTCCAGGTTTCTTTGGTGCAGTGTCTTAATGGCACATAGCAACAGTCGATCAGAAGCCTGGTTTTATGTAAAAAGCCCCGAGGTCAAACGCATTAATGAGCCTGTGGGGAGACCAGGGGGAATGTTGCATACTTTCTCCTTTTCAATCACTGCTCTCCCTCAGACAAGGTTGTTTCTATTCTCTCTCTTCAATGTCATCTTTTCTTTCTTTCTACAGATGTCTTTTCCCAAACCACCGAGTCTATCAAACAGCCTCAGGGCAATTACCATTCTGGACAATTAATACTCCAAAAGGGAATACACACACACACACAGACTCAGGGTCTGTTCGATGAGCCAGACCATACAATGATAGCAATTATATCACATCCACAGAGACAGAGCGCATCTAAGTCCCTCACCGGAGGGGAAAACAACTCTTTGCTCTCCATTGACTTGTTTGCGTGAAGGAGCCTAGGTTTGAATTCCATCTGATAGCAAACAAAAAAATGCCTAAAACGGGTGTGTGGTGGGATGCATGCACTACCACAAATGTAAAGAACCTGTAACTCAGTTTTTATAAGCTGCCAAACCAAAAAATGTAGCTTTTATGAAGACAAAAGTGGAGACAGACATGAGGAATCAGCAGGGGGAATGGGAAGACTGTGTGATCCTGACACTAACATTGTGTTACCAAGTCAAATGTCAGTATTAGGCTGACTATATTTGTAATATAGTCAAACAATGAGAGTATGCAGCTTGTGTTGTTAGTGGAATGTGGATAAATCAGAAAGCTATGCAGCATTATGTTTGCAAGTGCCTTAGCTTGCTAACACATAGCTAACATTAGCTTACTTACAGCTAACGTGTACTCTTTGGTAATCCTTTAACATGCTTTAATCTGATATCTTTAGCTACCTACAGGCACTTTTTTTTTAAGCGTTTCAGCCATTAGTTGCATATTGTGGCACTGATTGTTTTCCCCTCCAGTGGGTGTGGCTTTTAGGGTATGCACAAAGCGCTCTGTCTCTATACAGCTGTTAAACAAATATATTTTTTAATGCACTGGTATCGGCCGATACACAAGTTCAGACATCGGTATTGGTATCGGGAAGAAACATTTTTTATAGGAACATCTGTAGTTTTAATGAGAGCCATGAGTTGCATTGATGTGTGACAGCAGGACAGTGTTTGTGAGCAGCGCTCTGCTTTAAAGGACTAGATTTGGGGAGCAGGCAGGTTTAAATTTGCTGAGGTCAATAAATAAACTGCAGGTCCCAGGATTTAGATGGCAGTAACCAGAAGCATGAGGTCAACAAATAAAGTTGAAAAAAAGATTAAATTGACCAGCTGCATAGTCTCGCATTGCCACCCTTTCTCAACAGTGCTGTGGAAATACTAGAGGTGTGAATCTTCACTGATTGCCCCTCTATTAAAGCCATGTAGGATATTTAATTCATAGCTTTTCAAGCTTCAAAAACAAAACATTCTGCAGTGCTCTAATACTAAATAAATTGGATACATAAAACTACAGCACTGAGCACATGGCACTTCCTGAATGCGCAAAACATAACACAATGTGTAAACAGAAATGTTGTTAGGCCTACATTAAATTGTAAACAGAAATAATCGATAATGAGCCTGCCGATTATCGATGCAGCATCATCCATGTCCACAATTCAATGCATCAATTATATGATTAATTTCAACACCTCTGAGAAATACGACTGGAAAATAGTCCTTTTTTATTCAATCGAAAGTCACAAAATGAAAAACGAGCACTGAAAGGTTTAACAACAAACTCAAATGACTGGCTTCTCTCCTGTATAACTGACAATTACACTGTTACTTATTCCATATGTATGTTGGAGAGATAGTCTCTTCACTCAGAGAACAGAAGGTTACAACGTAACCAAGCGTTTTCTGGCGGTAGTTGAGACCGTTGATGTTTTGTACTTGAATTTGTCATTTTACAGTGGACAGAGAAAAATGAGAACGTAATCAATGTGAAACAATAGTAAAATAAGCCTTATTCTAAAGCACAAATAAATTACCATCAAACACTTAACGGATGGTTTTTGTGAAGACAGATGCTCTTTTCTCCTCTGCATTTTATTCATTGCAGCAGTAAACAAGAAACTAGGCTACTCTAGTATCGATGTATGACCTTATAGGATGAAGGGAGAACTAGGGATTTTCTATGCCAATTTCAAGGCTGCTGCTCTGCACTTGTGTACTGATATCGTGAAACACTTTTTACCTCGGCGAGATATCTCATCATGTTTCGTCACAACTCTAACAAATAGTCTAGCCAGCTGTCTGGATTTAACCTGAAGAGACCTGAGGAGCAGTTAACCATACTCCTCATAAATCCACCGGAGTTTAGAACGCCAACACAAAGAAAGAGGAAGGTAACGG
Source organism: Perca schrenkii (assembly GCA_025617405.1). Classification (NCBI taxonomy): domain Eukaryota; kingdom Metazoa; phylum Chordata; class Actinopteri; order Perciformes; family Percidae; genus Perca; species Perca schrenkii. The sequence goes on from CM046787.1 coordinate 9,081,219, forward strand.
ACATCCAGCGGAATTTCCGGCGGCATCTGAACAATCCCAGAAAGGGAACGTCGTCGTTGTAGACTACCGGCTGCACAGTCCCCCTATCAGCAGAACTTTGTTAAAGACAAAAAGGAAAATACCAACCGTCTCTAATTACAGACCAAATTTAACGATTCAATTATATTCACCATCTTTTCTGAGTTTGTTCAAGCATGTCCTGTTTTTCAGCAAACACATAATCCAGCAAAGAGCACTCACCAGACACCGCTGTGTTTCTCATTAACGTGAAATGGGCAGAAAGGTAAAGCACTCCGGTGAGAGGGACCTGCTTCATAAACACCACTTCAACACAACACAGTGCTTTCTATAGTTAGTGTAGAAAGCTAATTCAACCACAATATGAGGCAGGACAGAAACAGAGAGATGTTGGCAGATAAAGTAACAAGAAATCACTCCAATCTTTTGAAATTGCTGGATACCTGTCTTTCTGTACTGTATCAAATCTTTTTTTTTATTGCAAACATTCCTCAGTGTAAATGCCTTTGTTATACAAAATCCTTTTTGTAATTTAGATAAATAAGCCAAACTCCTAAAATGCATGTACCAGAGCTTTGCCTAAAAGAAATACAATACGAAATTGACAAAATTGGTGCTTCAAGCCACAATGAACTTAGGGATAAATCTGTTGATTATTTCTCCAATTGATCAATTGTCAAGTCGGTAAAATGTCAGAAAATAGTGAAAAATGCCCACGTGTTTATAGCCTATGTCTTGTTTTGCCCAATCAACAAACCTCAACTCAAAGATATTCAGTAAAGCATTGAGTGTCAGGCATTTTGTCTGATAAATGACTTGAAAAACTGAATGATTATCCAAATAGTTGTAGATACATTTTTTGTTTATTGACAAATTAATTAAAGGGCAACTATATAGCATTTTCAGGATTATACTTGCATTTTGTGTTTGCAATTTGCTACCATCAGAAATCGCAGATAAAGGCTTCTGGACCAAACACTACCCGATTGGACATGTTTCAGCAGTAATGTGACCCTGAATTTGGGAGAATTTTTTGGGAGAAACATTGGCAGCCCAGATGACATTGTTTACTGCCGTTAGCCATGGAGCAACTTTAGTTAGCAGTTGACACTTATAGAATATAGCAGCAATTTCTACAGTCAAAAGTCGCAAATAAAGGATTTTAAACCCAATACTACTAACAGAAAATGTTTCGGGAGTAATGTGACCCGAATTGGGGAGAATTTAACGACACTGGCAGCCAAGGTGACATTGTTTACTGCCGTTAGCATGTAGTTACATGGGACAATGTTAACAGCGCAGTGGCTTAAAAAAAACACTCCAGTCCTGCCTACTTGGAGCAGATGACCAATCATAGAAGGCCGATTTAGAGTTGCGCAAGACTTAGCCGAGACTAGAAAAAACTGTTGAAACCGGAGTGTTCAGAATAGTTGGAAATCTTAACGTTTTAGCTCACAGGGATTTGTCTAAAATACATTTACGTCATTATTTGAAAAGACATCTGAAAAAATCCAACATTATGACATTGTAAATATGTCACAAAACACAGAAAATTGACCTTTCATGGAAAATTTAGTACATGCAGTACACAACAGTTTTCTATACATTCTGCAGTTTGATCTGTATATTTTATGGTCCTGAAATCACCGTTGTCCTCTCCAAACACACAGACCTCATTAGGTAAATTCACTTGTTATGTCTCACATGCTCTTACACCAATTGGATCTGGCGAACGGCCAGCTGGAGGTAATCCTGCAGTGACACAGCATTCCCACATCCCTGGGCATCTGGTCTGAGGTCAACACACCGGACCGTGCTGCCACGCCAGGGGACACAAGAAGGCTGATCACAGATCAGCAGGCTAACTTTGCCCTCCTCTCGCTACAGCAGCAACAGCTGCAGAGTTAAGCATGACTTATTCTTACTGGGTCTCATCAGCGGATAGAGAAGCTGCACGTAGCTCTCACTGCACGCTTCCCTCAAACATTTGAGTGGATCATAACATTACAACAAACACAACATGCAGGGGACAATAATTAAAGCAATAGGTTTGTCCCTGGCCTAGAGGGTTTGTGCTGCTTTCATACAAGATAAATTACTCTTATTTGCCATGACAGACAGTCCCCCATCTTTTTAAACAAGAGAAAGAAGAGGAATTTTGCTTTGTCTTTTCACAGTGCCCTTCTTTTATCTGACAGGGTTATTTTCTCATCTGTTCATTGTTCATTCTAACAGCACCTCTCAACACTCTGTATGCAGCCAAGGTGCTAATAACCAGACAATTCTTTATTTATATTCCCTTTTCATTTGCATTGCCAATGAAGTGGCACAGAGCGTGAGGTAGAGTATGGTTGACATGTTTTCATATGGAGGTCTCAGAAGCTCAGAGAGTCTGTCCTTTACACAAGATGAATTACTTATTGCCACTCTTTCATGATTTGGACAGATCCTTTCGTGTTATTTTCTTTTACTTGAATACTTATTAAATCCTATTTGAGGAGCCTAAAAGCAAAAGATGCCATGTGGAATCATTATACCACATTTCTTTTCTAATTATGCTGAATAATAATAACTTCAAGGCATATCCACACAGACAGTAACATGTAATTGCTACAGTACAATTTGTACAATTAGCTTACTTCATTCAATTGTAATTGTGTTAATGTATTGCCATGGCATTTGTCTCAGACCATATTAAAGTGATTGTCTGCCTTATTTGAACACTTTGTAATTATCAAGCTCACTAGAAACAAAGTAATGAGAGCAAGATGTTACAGTATATATTTTTTAATTGTACTACTACTGTCTAATATGGGGTGAGACATATAAAAAAAAAATCTATTAAGATACATATATTCAAATTTAAGTGAGACCCTGAGCTTTTCGCTGTACCGGTAATAGTAACAGCAAATCGGCACTGGGAGAACATCACGCCAGACTCTATTTAAACATTTATCAATTTACACCTTCTTTGTTTATCCGGAAATAAACATAGCACTCAGACATTCACATTAAGATGTGTTATATATTAACATCGAATTCCAATAAATCGGCAAACGTGTGAACAACCAAGGATCACGTATTTCAATACAATTGTAACTTTTATTAGGCAAAGTTACTGGTTCACACAATTTCCCTGCTGCCCACCGAGAGAAAGCAGGGACACGGAAACAGGGGCACGGATTCTGAAAGTTAACATATTATTCAAATACATGGTGTCTGGTGGCTAGATGCCGGATTGCAGAATCATTTTAAAGGAATCGTGAAATGTTAATGTTGTCTCTCCTAGCCTACGTACCTCAGGCCAAATGCCATAACGTTATTGCATTAGCAGATTTTTATATTGGGTTTAGCATTTCGCTCTGTCTATGAAAGCGGTAACATTACATAGCCTACCAGGGCATATCTAAACCCTTTCAATGCAATAATGAATCAACAGGCGAGCAACAGAGAAAGTGTCAGCCTGTCTTCTATTTACGATAACAAATGTTAAAATGTCTCCGATGTAGGCTAACATAACATAGAAGGGCAGTGATGTAGGGCAACGATATGCAAAGTAACCTTTTGTATCACAGAATGAGGAGAGCAAAATGAATGCATTTGACTAGCTTTACGGAGAAAAACAGGAGCAAAGATGCGATACTGTATGGGAATAAATGCATATAAATACACAACAACCAAGTCGTTTTGACACCTAAATTGGTGGCAAAGCTGTGAAGAATAGCAGTGTTGTGAACGGCGGTTCAGTGGGGGAAGGGGGATGGATGCTGCAGCCAGGCTTCGGCGGCCTGTAGGCGCTTCAGCCCTCTTCAGCAACAGTGTTCCGAAAAGCCAGCTTCTTTTTCTATATCCAGATAACATAAGTAAACATTCCGTTTCGTCTCCACCAACAAACTGGGATACTGACTTACCGGACGGGTTGACAGCGGCGGGAGTTGCCATGTTTCCTCAATGGAGAAAAATAACAAAACGGCAGCGAGCGATGGAGATGACGCACAATACGGCTTGAGAGCCCCCGTGAGAGACCGTCTAAACTCCGCGGGATTAGCACGCGAGGCTCGGTCCAACCGCCTCACATCCGGAGAAAAACTAATCCTCGTTCAAACGACTAAAACAGCCTGTTTCTGTGCGGTATATATATAATGTATTTTTAATGGAAATGTTCTCCAAGACCAGATTTAGTGAAATGCAAAATGTCTGAATGGTAGCACCGCGAGATTTTAGGGTTGCTTGAATAAATTAATGTTATACACTGTGACTGCTGCAGTGATGAATGCAATCCAAATAACATGGTAAAGACGTATCATGGTGTGTTGAATGTAATGCTACATTGTGTTACACACAGTTGTTACACAGTTGTTTGTGTGTTAAGATATTTTCACTCTGTGTAGCCTCTATTGTCCACTACATGGAACTCTCCCAAATGTCAAAAGCTGCAGTTGTCTTTACCACGAGTAATACGTTGCTAGCGCGGCTGCGCAGGTCGGATTGGCTCATTACTCAACATCATCATCGGTGTAAACCCATAAACTGTATATTAACAGTCTATGTGTAAACCACAGTCTATGGTGTAAACCAGCCCAGCAAAAGTCACAAACATGAGTTCATTTAAGAATACCCCAGCCTTTTGGTATAATGTTCTTCAAAGCCATGGTTTAAACTAAAGTATGGCCAATTTACTTTACTTTACTCCACTACAATTCAGAGGGACTTAATGTACTTTTTATTACAATATATTTATTCAATTCAGTTACCAGTCAGATTATTAGTAAATGTTATTATAAACAAATTCATTATATTATTATAAATTAAAATCATGGTTAGTATGTTAAAATGATCTTCACCTTTAACAGCCGCAACATTAAAGCAATACATATTAAATCTATCAATGATTATAATCCAGTAATATAATATATTTTTTTCTGAAATGGGCCATTTTACATAATGAATACTTTTACTTTTGGTGCTTTAAGTATATTTTTTCATCATAACATTACTTATTTCAATGCTGGACAATAATCTACATATCTTTTGATAGTAAACCTGCTGGGTGACACAATTGTTGTAAATTGAAAATGTCAACAAAGATATTGATAGGGCAAATGAATCATTATGCAGAATGGCCCTTGTTTTTTATTTCACTGCTAATTTTTAAATTTTCGGCAGTTTAATCCATAACTGTGTGGATCGTGTGTTTTGAATGTAAAACCCTAATATGAACAGTAACTCACAACTAGCTGTTAGGGTCAAGTTAATGCTGGCATACTGGGTTAATCTTCAGGGGCATTGTGATATTCATCATGCAAAGAGCATTTTAACAGCATGCTGGGAACACAACGAGTCACATTTCATGAATTTTGGATGGATTGGTGATGCTAAAGCAGCAAGCATTGGATTAGGTCAACTACACCATTCAGTTTCAATCTCCTCCATTCCTCCCTGGTTACTCCCCACACCAAGTGTAGACCTCACTATACATCAGGAATTAAGGAAAGAATCAGAACATCTTCCAGTATGGCGCATAGTCCAGAATTATTTTAAGAATCATTGCTCAGACCCAGTTTTCGTTTTTACAGATAGCTCCAAAGATCCAGACAAAGGGTGTGCAGGTGCAGCAGTATATATCCCGTTGAGTGATTCATCAATTAAAAAAAGGGTATCAGACCATTTATCAGTATTCACCACAGAGTTGTTGGCAGTGTTATTGGCATTACAATAGATAGAGGAGAAGGAAATACACAGTACTGTTATTGCATCTGACAGTTTTTCAGCACTATCCAGCAGTAGATAGCAGGTAGATCATAGATAGAAAGATAAGTAGATAGCAGGTAGATCATTTAGAACAGATGTTATCAACAAAACATAGTGTACAGATTGCAAATTAAGGGTATATTCACAAGTTTCATCTGGGTTCCTGCTCCTGTTGGTGTGGAGGGAAATGAGCAGGTGGATATTCTGGCCAAACAAGCACTCAAGATTATACAGGTTTCACTAAGCAAAGCTGAAGTCAAAACATCCATCAGGACACATGTACAAACAACATGGCGTATTATGGCATTAGTAAAACGTGAAGGCATCATAATACACAAAGACATGTTGGTGATGGGAGGAAGGTGGGCTTCAAATGTAGGGAAGAAAATATCATCACTCGTCTCAGAATTTGTCATACAGGTCTCACGTATTTATTACATAAAATACTGGAAAATGTACACACTGTAAGATGTGGACTTGAGACTTGATGACTTGGATATATATATATATATATATATATATATATATATATATATATATATATATATATATATATATATATATATATATATATATATAGTTTGACGTTATATATATATAACGTCAAACAAATATAGAAGCACCAAGTTGTAAAATGTATCAATGTTTAATGTTGTAGTCTGGCTGTCAGTATTTCACTGTTTTAAAAGTGATGGAAAGGGAATATGAAATAAATAAGTAATCATTTGTTTTTGCATTGATTCCATTTATTTCACTGAATAGCAATAATTTAATACAGATTAAATTCATTGTCATACTTTTTGTACTAGTTATACAAACTAGCTAATCATTTTATTAGATAGGCTACTAATACCTTGTCTTTTCTCTTAATAAAGACTGGATACTACAGGTAAGAGTGCTTTATCTTGGGTCTAAAAAAAAGTGACTTGATTTGGGAATTGACTTGCCTTTACTAAGGACTCGACTTGGCTTGACATAACCTGTGACATGACAAAAAACTCAAGACTTGCTTAAGACTTGGACCAAATGACCTGAGACTTTCTTGAGATTTGAGTAAAGATGACTTGGTCACAACACTGTTGTAACCAGCCAGAAACTGTTGAACACATACTATACATTGCAAGGAATACCCAGAGAGATACTTCGTAGGGCAAACCACAACAACTTTTCACTGTCAGGGCTTTTGGGAAAAACAGCAGACAAGGCACAACATTATTAAGTTTCTAAGAGAAATTGATTTAGTAAATAGAATCTAGTTTTTTCTTTCTTCTTATTTTTCTTTTCTTTTCTGCATTTGTTTCTCGTTTACACTCCAGTCCAGTTGGTGGCGATAATGCATCTATAAGTTGGTTTGCCAACCACCAATAAACTACAAAGAGGAAGAAGAAAAAAAAGCTATAGTTCCCTCCTGATTTCATAGTTCATTGGTAAAGGAGAAGCTAAGGCGATGCTCAAATAAGAAATAATGAAGAAATGGCAGGACAGATGGGACAGGGATAACAGTAGAAGAAAATATTATAGCATGCAGAAAACCAGTAATACACAGGGTGTGTTTAGAGGAAACAGAAGGGAGGAGACAGTTTTAACTAGACTACAGTTCGACCACACGGGATTAAATAAAACAATGTTTTGGTCAGGGAAAAGTTTATCAGATGAATGCTCTGAATGTAAAATTACAGAGAATGCGGAACATATGCCCACGCACTGTGGAAAGTATAGGGAAGGGAGGACAAGATTAGCTCAAAAGATTGGTAAAGCAGGAAGAGAATGGAACCTTGTGGGTATTCTGGGAACAACAGGAGGTGGGGTATAGGACACACTCAGTGCGTTTACATGCAGTTTAAAAAACGGATTATATTCAGGTTAAGGCAATCCCCCGACCTTACCCCGGAGTTCTCATAACCCGCTTAACAGACCTAGAGAACTCCTTCAGTAACCGGGGTATTCCTGCATGTATACGCATTAACCGGAGTGTGATCGGGTTTAGCGTATGTGCATGCTCCAACTGCCTCTTCCCACTCTGCTAGAGTGATTCTATTTTGTATGTGCTCTGCCCTCTAACGGGCTTCGCTATTGGTTTACCCTCTCGAGGCTCTGCCTCGGCACCCTGAAAAAGATTTCTGCACTCACCGCCCAATCAGGGGGTAGCACCCTTAGGCACCCGGCACTTCAGTACATGCATTGCTCATCTCCCTTTTTTACTCAGCCACATTGAGTTATATCTGCGATTATTTTATGTCACCATCAGGTGTCGCATAGTTATGGCTTCGACTAAGAATTGTGCTTCTTGCTCTTCTGCTCTGATTTCGCTCGACCTCCACGAGGATTGTTTTTTTATGCCTCGGGAAGCGGCATCAACTGGAGGCAGATGCCTGCCCCTCTTGCGATGGAGCAATTTTGCCAAGACCGACCCCCCGGAGCTAGCAAAGGAGGACAAAGTGGCTCGGCCCAAGGCCTGAGCGGATTGCTATGAGGAGGACAGGCGTTGTTACTGTAGGATTATTTTGTTAAGAGTATAGTGTAAGGCCTCAGATTTCATGACCTGACATTCTCTCTCTCTCTCTGTTCTTCTGGGCCATGAGGAAGCCATCTGGTCTTGGGAAGTGATAAGACATTATTAAAATTGAAGATGCAGCAGTTGCTCGAAAAAGATAATTACAACTTGAACCAAAAGGAGGATTCCTTTCCCAGATGAACAGGGTGAAAGAACAATGGGACTGTGTTCACAAGCGCTGAGAAAATGTCGTAAATGTCCTTGGCTTTTTTACTCCCCGGCAGAGAAAAATACGCAGCCTTCCAGTTGGGTGAGAACATCGTAAAATCTGTAACCAATGTATACATTTGATAAATGGAATGCATCATAAATTAACTTAATGTTAACAAGCTGTCCAAATGACCGTGGATTGAAGAAGCCAAGGGGTTTTCTGACACTTGTTGCAAAAGGTCGAAGAGGACTGGACAGGAGAGTAGCAGATCTGGATTCCATCCAACTGATAACAGCACCACGGATGAAGCAGAGAAAGTGGATAAAAAGTGGGGGTTCTGGGTTAGCCGGAATTAGATGCTGGGAGACACTCTGTCTAGGTTTTAGCGATAGGCTGTTTTGTCTTGAAGTAATCTGATCCTTGTGCACAAGTTATTGTATTTTGCTATTATCATTCACTAAAACTTATTATACTTTTAACTGAACGAATCCTGTGTTTTATTGATCTATCAGATAACAAACACTTTAAGGCGTGGGTTATTGTGACCTAAAATTTTGAGTCAGATAGTTTTTCTGGCAATTTGGGCCAGACCAGAATCTGGTCTTCGGTCACTTTTACTCCTTCATTACAAGGAGATAGACACAACCACCCTCTTTCTGGAAGATATTGTTCCGTCGGGCCACCGCTACCACCCTCGATGACCTCCCTAGTCTTTTTTCCTTGGCCACCAAGAGGATGCAGATATCTATGCCCCCACAACCCCCATCCAAGGATCCAATGAGGGATTTCACCGCGGGTCTTTGCGCCCAGCCACGGAGCAAGCCTCACCCCTGCGTGGTGCTGCCCAGAATGCCACCTATTTTTGATTTTGTTCATCTGGAGTGGGCCTCCCCACACCAAACCACCAGCGATGGCATACTGGTTGTACTCCACCGTTGAGGCCAGGTTAAGGGCTGCCGTCGCTTCCGTCCGAGAGGGACAAAGTGACAGCCAACCTGTTTGACCGCTGCTACGCCGGCGCAGCCCAGGGAGTTGCATTGGCGAGCAACATGGCCCTCCTGTCGGGATCCCTGGACTCGCTCACCCACAGGAGGATGTACTGTCACCGGCCGAGATCACTGACGTTCAGACTACGGCAGCTACTCATCTGCTCATGTCACGGGCCTTTGCCATCGACTGCGGTCGGTCGATGTGCTCAGGTGGGCCATATATATCTCTGGCTCAGTCTTTACTCCCTGAAGGAGAAAGAACAGCGCCTCCTGATGAACATCCCTCTTGCCACAGAGTCGCTGTTCGGTACCAACATAAGGGAGATCGTGGCTTAACTTGAAGCCACCTGCAAGGCCTCGGAGCAGCTGGGCTCTTATCTCCGTCCGCAGCAGCCACACCATCGCCAGCAGCAGCAGTCAGCATGCACGCACGTGCTCTGAATAGAGCACCTCCAGGGCCTACACAGCACGTTGGCAGGTGTTTGCAGGTTGGTGCGAGGCCAGGGACCTTGACCCAAGCTCATGCCCTCTGCAGGGCATCCTGGATTTCCTGCAGTTTGTTCAAAAGCGGTCGTGCTGCATCCACCTTGGGGGTGTTTGCGACAGCAATTACAGCTGGCCATGATGGGCTAGGCTGCTTCACGGCCAGAAGCCTCTGTTAGGTGCTCTGTTCCACAGTGGGACCTTCAAATAGTACTGGATGGTTTGACGGGTCCACCTTTTGAGCTTATGGATCAGGCAGACATGGAGTCTCTCTCTATTAAGACAGCTATCCTCTTGAATTTTGTACCCTGTCTGTGCACTCCTCCTGCATGTCTGTCAGCAATGACAGCGGCTTGGTGGAACTGCGTCCAAACCCGTCCTTCCGACCCAAGGTCATTACCTAAGCATTCAGGTCCAGGATCATCCAGTTGAGGGCTTTCTCTCCCCCTCCTCACATGGACAGAGAAGGGGAGCGTCTTCATACTTTATGTCCTGTGCGTGCACTGTGCTGTTATGTTGAGCGCACAGCAGCTTTCAGGAAGTCCGACCAATTGCTTGTCTGCCCTGGCGGCCGGACTTAGGGAGCTCCTTTGTCTGCTCAACGCCTCGCTCATTGGATCTGTGACGCGATCCGAAGGAGCTATGAGGCAATGAATCGTGCTCCCCCAGCAGGCTTGAGGGCACATTTTACGAGAGGCATTACATCTTCAATGACGCTTCTCAAGGGCATTTCAGTTGAGGACATCTGCCTGGCTGCCTCCTGAACTTCCAATTCAACTTTTGTGCGATCATATCTTAGAGATATGGCGGCTAATTCTGTTTCTCATTCTGTGCTTGGGGCACGGTCTGAGGCGACCTCATCGGCAGAATGAGGTGCGTTTGTCATAAAATGCTACCCTGTGACAAGGCCGAGCCTTGAGAGGGTAAACCAATTGGAGAAGAACTGGAGTTACATCCAGGTAACTACTATTTTTTTAACCGGACATAAACTGTAAGCGGTGTGGGACGCAGTCGTTGCTGATGGCCCGGCAGCAAAGAGCCTGCTGTCCATCTGTTTTACTCCGTGCCCTGGCAGCAACAGGCACTGGGTGATGGCTAAACTGGCTATCGTCACTTAGCTAATGCTAACGAAGTTCGCTATCTTGCCAATTCTATTTGACACTGGTTAGCCAGATATAATGAGCCGAACACGTTGTCTGTCATCTGGCAAGAGCACAGTGCTTTCCTAAGCTGTGACAAGAGTGTGTTAATGAAAAATTAAGTTACATTTTACTAATTTAGTGGCGGTCTGTGTCATTTTGACATAGGTTAACCAGAAGAAAAAGCTAGTTGTGCGTTGGCAGAGCGCCACCTCCTGTACCGGAGGTAGAGTTACTATATATTATATTATATATCTAATGATGTAAAGTAGTCCAGGGACAAAATCTCATTCTACATACTCCGGTAGAGTAGGTGGCGGCATGCGCCTTATAAGTAATGGTTGCAACCTGCATAAAACTAAAAGATGAAGAAGAAAGTATTACAAAATTCAAAAGGTTAGGGTGAGAAGAATGTATAAAGGAAAGAGAAGAAAAGAAAATGTCACTCAGTTAAGGTTAGGGCACACATTGTTAAAAATTACACTGTTCTTATTGAAAAAGGCAGAATCAGAAAATTGTGAAGTATGTAGAAATAGGGAAACAGGAGAGCATGTATTTATTAGGTGTAAATAGTTTGATGTGGAAATAGAAAGGGAATGGAGCATCAAGGGAAGTTTAGAAATTGGATTAAATCAAACTGAGATTAAAAGATCTTTTTTTACATGAAAGAAGATTAATAAATAAAATATTAGTAGGGTTTTTTTTTCTTATTATTTTTTCTTTTTAATTTAATTATTTTTCTCTCTCCATAAGAACGTGAACTTAACAGGGTCATGTTCTTGCATACTCCGATACAGTAGGTGGCGGCATACACCTAAAAGTTGGTTTGTAGCCCGCCATTAAATAAAGAAGAAGCTATCCTTGCAGGCCAGGCTCCTGTCTCTTTTACGCCTAGCTCCTCTCTCTGTTTTCATCATCATCCCATCCGATAACAACATAGTTTCAGGACCATGTCCGTCTGGACTGAAGTAGCAGAAGACTGGCTGATCGCCATGATCCAGGAGAGGCTTCCTCTGTACGACATCACGGAGAAACGCTACTTCAACCGAGCAATAAAAACACAACTCTGGGGTGAGATCGAAAACTCTCCATATCAGGTAAGGTAGTCTTTGTAGTCATTGAACTCTTTAGCCGAAAACCTTTACATTTGTTAGTGTTCGTGTTCTCTAGGGAACTGCAGATAACATGTAAGTTAACGTTTACTATTTCAACATCGGTTTGTTTTGTTAATTTGCAAATACAGATTTGTATAGGCATAAGGTTACTGCTACTTTACAGTTATACTACAGGGACCTATGGTATTTTTTGCCTCTACATTAATATGAAATTTTACTTTTAACCAAGGCAAACATTCTGAATGCAGTATTACATTTTGGAGGTAATCGTGCAGTTTAGTGTCCAAAATGATGAGATTTGAGACAGATTGCCCTAACCATAATCCAAATACCTGTTAAACGGGTGGTTTAGCAGGTTCATAATTAAGGACATTGTATGGGGAATTTGGGACACTAAATATGTGTCATATACCCATTTTGGAATTGCTACTTTTACTTAGGTAGAATGTCTGAGTAACGTTAAATCACCACTGAAAATGTGTTGGCACTGCATATAAGTAGATGTAGACATATGATTTCAACACAGGCACAATGCTTCAAAATGTGGCTTTGTCATGGATCAATCCTAAGCGGGGTGGATAAGCATATCAGAAGCTGGGTCCAGAGTAGTTTGATGATAGCTAGACAGATTATTTTAAAAAGACAGAAGAATGAAGGTGTGCTGTCAATCCAGGAGTGTGCATAGTGGTGTCATATATATATATATATATGTCTATTTTGTTGTTATTTTATTGTATTGTCTTGAATAGTGTGGTTAATATGCATCTCTTCTCAATTTTCGTTCAGTGGGGAGTGGAATGTTCATGTTGTAAATTGTAAGTTTTGTATGCTGTTTAAAAAAAAAAAATTGTATGTGGCTTTGTCCTTCAGAGAAGGAGCTGAAGAAGAGGTGGGATTCTCTGAGAACCCAGTACACCCACTACAAACACCTTGCTCCATCAGGGAGTGCATGAGCCCGAAAGACTGGCAGGCAGCGCTGGATCCTGAAACGGCTGCAGTTTTTGGAGCCCCATACCAAAAAAGAAGGAGACCACCTCAAATCATATCAACAAAGTAAATTACATTTATTTATCATTGGGTAAAAATAAAACATTGTTCCTTGCTTCTTTCAATCCCTTTTTGAAAGTTGTTTTGGGTAAAAGCATCTACTACATGACACAAATTTAAATCTGGATTTGCAAGAAGCTTGTGGAAGAGAGGGAGAGCCCTGTCTTCCACAATCTGCCTTTTTACATCTGAATACAGCCATAGCCTTATAATCAAAATGTGTCTACATGGGGATGGAAGATTGGGCATTTCACACCTGTCCACACCCTGGCCAAAACTGTTGGGGTGTTGTTTAAACTAACGATAACATTCCCCTGTTCTTGTTATGAATGATTGGTGCAGTTTTACGAATCCATGGTACTTAATTCCCCTCATTGTGCTTTTTCTTGTTTTAAACAAAGGAACCTTCAACGACTGATTATGATTCATTCTCTGATGGCAGGGACAGTTATACCGGGACCACCCCTCTGGAGGAACCCAGCTTCTTGGAGGCTACGGCAACTGGATGCAAACCCCTGGCAGAGTCCACAATCTGTGGTGAGGACTCCCAAAACAACTCCAGCCAAGTGAGCACTGCAGGGCCTTGGGTGAAAAGAAGCAGAAGGATGGTGGATATGTCTGCGAGTGAGGATTTAACCAACCTCATGCGCACCCTCACAAAGACCCTGGAGAGTATAGCCTCACACCCACAGACGATGTAATTACCGATTACTGTAAAAACATAGAAACCTGCACGCGGAAGTTGTTACCACATCGGCTGCCTTAACCCTTTGACGCCTGAATTTATTCACAATTATATAAGAACTTTATTATGTGTGTTCCTGGCTCCAATTTGATGCTAAATTAAGTTGAGATTGTTAATTTGTCTATAGCATATAAAATAGATTTAAATTTAGGTATGATGCAAATTAGCGACAACAGGCATTTATGGTAAAATTCTTTACAAAATGGTAAAATTAATAAAACATATTTTCAAGTAATTGACAAATAAATGAATCTTGACAACAGCAAGAAAGAAAACACTCTCCTACTCCCTAACATTGACAGTAGTCTTTTTAGGGTTAGGGTTAGGGTTAATTTCGCTTCCGTGAACTGGATGTAGTTCCCACTCTGACCGGTCCTACGAGAAACCAGTGCGTGCAAAAGGTTCCTAGGTATGTATCGAATGTAAACAAACCGGCATTGGGGGAATACACACGCTATCTCGCCTGCAGTCGGAATGGAAGGGGTTTGATTAGGGCTGCAACAACGAATCGATAAAATCGATAAAATTCGATTACTAAAAAAGTTGGCAACGAATTTAATTATCGATTCGTTGTGTCGCGCAACTATTAGGCAACCTAGTCGCGGAGATAAAAAAAAAAAATTGAGTTGAGCGCAGAGCGGAGCAGCGCGGAGCAAAAGAAAAGAAAAAACAGCAGAGCGGGGGTAGAGGAAATACGGAGAGAGACCGGAGAGACCCGTAACGTTGTTCTGAAACACACGGCGGAGGCAGAGAAATCAGTACGACCTAATATAAGTCATCCAAGGTGTGGGAGCATTTCACACTAAATAAATCAGAAACGTGTTAATTGCAAGATAAACAAAAGCGACACGGCATGGCACGGGCGCACCACGGTGATGAGTCAGCACCTAAAACGTAAACATGTTGGAGTCCTTGATGAGGAGGAAGGGAGTTCAACAGCAGGGTAAAGTTACTACACTATCCTACTTCTGTTCGTTCTGAGGTGAGGAACGTACCGTCCCTCCAGTAGCTCTTCTGGTGCTGCTGTTTACTCGTTATCCAGCTGACTAGCATGACAAGCTAGCGTTAGCTCGGTAATAACAGTAATAAAGCAGGGGTGGTATAGTTTGCAAGACTAAAGACATGGTTTTATTCACTCGCCTTTTTTGGCCCATTCATTTTTCAATCTGTTGTCATGTATATATTATGTGCTTTATCCCATATCAGTTTTTGTTGACAAATATAATAGTGTGTGGTGTATAAACGAACTTGACTTGCACTTACTACAATGATGGTAATAATTTAATGAATAAGTGTGTGTGTGTGTGTGTGTGTGTCTCTGTCTGTCTGTCTGTCTGTCTGTCTGTCTGTGTGTCTTGTCTGTATCTGCTATTTGGGTTACTTACCTTTACACAACTATTAACTAAAACAACAAATGTATGTATTGAGTTGATGTAAATGAATGCTTTTTTTTTTATCCGATTCATCGATTAATCAAAAAAATAATCGACAGATTAATCGATTATTAAAATAATCGTTAGTTGCAGACCTAGGTTTGATGCAAATTAGCGACAGTCGGCGTTAAGGGGATATATAATGAACGAGATGGAAAACTTCCTGTTTAAACATTCAGTGCAGGACCAGAGTATATAAGAATGCTATTCTTTTATTGTATATATTGTACTGTGTAGTTTTGTTGTGTTACGTTTTTACTACTTTGATTTTATATTGACAATAAAAAGAAAAAATATAACTTATTGAATTTTTTCCTTTATAAGACATGGTTTAGCTCTCCCCTTTAACTATTCTAACAGCTCATGGTGACACAAGACAAACAAGATATTCAATGAGGGGAGACTGTTATATAAAGCATTGCTCGACAACATTTGCGCAAACTTTTTCAGTTACACGATCAAAACAGTTTTAGTTAAAACTAGTCTCGCTTTGCCAGACCATCCACATGTTGCGGAGCGGACTAAGGTCTGGCTAGTCCACACAGCATTCCGGGATGGGAGAAAAACGTGCTCTATTTCATTGGCATTTCTTTATCCAACCACAATCGTCATGGGCGGCGCTAAACCAAACTGTCTCATTTTACCATGCAAAGATCTGAGAAGCAGTCAACCATAGTCCTCATAAATCCACCGGAGTTTAAAATTCCAACACAGTGAAAGCTGAAGGAAACGGACATTGGCTGGTGTGTGTGAGTGAGTGACAGTCGGCCAGCGAGCTTGTTAATGTTGCGCCAGCAATCTATTATGGAGCTTCGTAAGTCCGAAAAGGCAGACAACCACAGGTTCACGTTAATCTCCTAATGGATATGTGTGTTGTTAATTAAACAAACGATCGTGGAAATAAATGCCTCTTGTCCGCGAGTCTCCTTAGCCATCAATTTAAAAACTGCCCATATACTGGCTCTACACAGTTCACAGTTCTCGCATAAAAAAAGTCCCAGAAGTGAATTTATAAATTACACCTTTAAGATATTCTATCATAATCTCTACAGTTCTGAACAGCCAAATTATGCGTCTGTTCTGATGGATAAGTTTTTAGACCAGCTAAACTTGCCCACTATACCATCAGAACATAAACTTCAGAAAAGAGGTGGTTAATGCCAAAGGAACTCTTCAGAATGGAAAAGCCCCTGGACTGGATGGGTTAAGCAGTGAACTTTAAAAAGAGTTTTCAGGCCTACTAGTAGACCCTTTAGTCAGCATGTTTAATGATGCCTTCTCAAATAAAGAGTTAACCCAGACCTTGAGAGAAGCTAAAAAAAAATGTCCAGAGTCCTGTGCCCCTTATAGGCCCATATCCCTTCTAAATGTAGACCGGAAGATCTTGGCAAAAACGCCTTGAAGGTCTCCTGCCTAAAATTATAAGAGGATCAAACTGGTTTCATAAAGGGGCAAAACTCTTATAACAATGTTAGGTGTCTTCTCAATATCATTCAGGTTTTCCAGCGTAGACAAGTTGATGGGTTAGAGCTTTCTCTGGATGCAGAGAAGCCTTTGACCGAGTTGAATGGTCATATTTATTTATTGCCTGGATAAATTTGGTGTAGGGGATAATTTCATTAGATGTCTTGTATAATAATCCTCAAGCAACCATTCTTGCTAATTGACTGAGGTCTGACGGCTTCACTGTGTATAGATGATCAAGGCAGAGCTGTCCCCCCTTTTGTTTGCCATGGTTATTGAACCATTGGCAGAGGCCATGAGGAACACCCTCCATTCACGGCTTACAAATAGACAGTGTACATCATAAGATAAGCCTTTATGCCGACGATGTCTTAATTTATATTTCAAGTCCAGAAACATGAATACCTGTTTTACTTGATGTTGTTGATTTATTTAGCAAATTTTCTGGATATAAAATGAATTTGTCTAAGTCAGAGGTCATGCCGCTAGGGAGTCTTAGCTCAATACCTACAGGACTGTCCTTTTTCCCCTTTAGGTGGTCTCGGGGGCCTTATCTATTTAGGTATATTCATAACCCCTACATTTAAGCAAATGTATAAGGCTAACTTTGTCCCATTGTTTGAGAAGGTGAGCAAGATTTGGAGCGTTGGAACTCTGCCAGTTTCCTGGCTAGGTTGTATAGCACTGATTAAGATGAACATATTGCCTAGGTTGCTTTACCCTATCCAAATGATCCCTGTTTTATTTTCAAATGGAGTCGGGAAAAAACTAAATGGTTGCATGCTGAAGATGACTACCTTACAATTGACAAGCTCTGAAGGAAGATTAGACTTGCCAAATTTGAGAAAGTACCAGCTTTGTGCTCATTTGCAATATATTTATGATTGGATCTTAAATGAGACAACCTCTGCCTGTCTGGATGTGGAAACCTCCCTATCAAAATACCCACTGAAGGACTTGCTTTTTGTTAAGAATTTTAAAACTGTTAGGTCATGTTGTAACAATATTGTTACTCTCAACACAATTAAGGCTTGGCGACTAATGCATAGACTTGAGGGGAGGTCAAAACTGACATCAGCTTTCACTCCTATTCTGAACAATCCCAATTTCCAACCAGGACTACTTGATGCTAGCTTCAAAGAGTGGTGTAATTGTGGCATTTATGTGTTGAAAGAATTTCTGATAAAACATTAATGTCATTTAACCAAGTGGTTGAGAAATATAATATCCCCAGACAGAACTTCTTTCATTATCTACAGATAAGACATTATATATTGCACAGTACAATTCTAATTAATTACCCTATTGCATCTCACCTTGAGAAAGTTCTGTTTGGAACAGCTGGGAGGATGTCTATTAGCCTACTCTACGGAGCTATGCGTACTCTGTCAACTGTGGCTTTGTGAGAGCTTAGAGAAAAGTGGGAGAGTGAACTTTCTGTTACAATCAATGACAATGAGTGGGAAGATATATGGATCTACGCTAAATCAATTTCGGTTTGTAATCAAGCCAAATCAATACAGTTTAAAATTGTACATAGAAGCATATATCACCCAACCGCAGACATAACCGACATTAACCCTACTTTGTCACCAATGTGTCAGAGATACAGAGATTGGTACTCTCACCCATTGCCTTTGGTCATGCCATAAACTGCAGAGATACTGATCTAATGTCTTGAAAGGAAATTGAAAAGATACTTGGGCTAAAATTACAGATGGACCCAATGTCTATTATTCTTGGTCTAGAGATACCACAAGTTCTTCCTGCTGCAGAATTTATCATCAACACTGCAACACAAGTTGACCAAACACACCATAACTGACAACTCACCTACTGTATGTGCAACATCAATGTACACCTAACTGTGCAATATCAATAACTCCTCTGTGCAATACTGTGTATAAAACCTTTCAGTCTGTTTACTTAATACACTGTTTACTTGCTTATTTTAACCGTTCATGATGTGATTGGCCATTGTTGGTGTTCCTGGGCAGCGTGGTGGCAATGTCACATTATGTGCTGCCATCAGCAATCATGGGGTTGTCCACCATCATGCCAACCTGGGGCCCTACAACACTCACCAGCTCCTCATTTTCCTCAATCACATGCGAGATGCTCTGTTAGGGCAGCAGGATGAGCATCCCATCTATGTTGTTGTTTGGGACAATGTGAGTTTTCACAGAGCCCTCCAGGTTAGAGAGTGGTTCAATATGAACCAAGGTTTTATCAATCTTTGCCTTCTACCGTACGCCCCTTTCCTAAACCCCATTGAGGAATTCTGACATAGGTGTGGAGGCATGCCAAGCCTGGATACGGCATGCCAGGTTTTTTTTCCCCCTGTTGCCTGGCCAGACAAAATGTGGCTTGTGATGTGGATGAAGTCCTGTGGCCTGACCCAGTACGGAGACATGATGCTGTGGCTGAGTAATGCACTTATTTGTATATTTTTGTACTTTTATTTTTACATGGGCTTACTGTGGCAAAGTGCATAAGATTTCTGTTTGTTTGTACAAGTGCTACGTGTAAATGCACAAGATTTCTGTTTTGTCTTTTTGTACAAGTGCTAAATGCACAGGGTTTTTTTGTTTTTGTTTTGCAACATGCATTTAGCCTACAGTGAACAATAAACATTTATTTCTCCAGCTTCATGTCCTGAGCATTGTTTTCTATTTTTCTACGTAGTGACTGTTCAGTAGTGTTTTTAATTTTGATTGACGCGGGGCACGATTTGACAACATAGTTCAGTTTTGAGCACAGATTGAACTGTTTTGAGGTGAAAGTTTGGTTTTGCAGGAAGAGTCTGAGTTTTTGTGGATGTAGCTTGAAAATTGGGTTTTGTGTTCAGTTTAGAGAAAAGGAGAGCAGCTTTCAAGAAATGTGTCTTAGCAATTGAGAAAAAGTATGTATATTGAAGTGTACTCAGTTCTGCATTTCTGCTGCTTTCAGTATTCTGCTAAAATATAACAAACTGCTTGTTGAATTTAAAAACAAATGAAAGGAAATCATTTCCAACAATTTCTTTTTTTTTTTTTATTGAACCATTTGGACATTAGATTAAAAAAAAAAGTGACTACATTTTAAAGTCCAGTTTTCTATATGCTGTATGGGAAAAAAGGGGATAAAGTGTGTGATTGAAGAGATGAAAAAGAGCAAAGGTGGTTAACAGTGTTATTGCTGCAGATGTTTTTTTTACTCATCTGGTTTTCTGTAAATGGGGAGGGGAGGAGCAACAAAGGTAATCCAGGTACATGACTGTTGTGTTCTTGGACAAAACGGAGACGGTTAATTTTCTTCAGACTTTACTTCATTTTCAGCATTACTTTTACACTTGTAGCACTTATCTTCACTCTCGTGTACACTCTTCTTCTACACACCTTCTCTCCTTCTTCTACCCTTACCACTCGGTAACTTCCCTTCATTACACCATTCCTGCTGCTAGCCTTGTCTGTACACATGTATGTTTCCCATTGATAAAATGAAATACCATGTTAAACATAAATATATACTGATTTGATTTGACGTCTGCAGTATGGACGGCAGTATTTATTTATTTTTAATTACATTTATATCTGCATTTATATCGAAACCTAGAGACTTTCAAACATCAACATGTCATTTATTAAATGTATTCGTGTCTAAACGACATATAAACATTGTATTCTATTTTGCTTGGAAACGCTTCCAACACCTGTGAAAAATAGGCGTCGGTTCTATTTCTTGCATCCACGTGTTTTAGGCGCGCGCCTGAGACGCGTGTCATGCAGGCAGTGTGTAAGCTCTGACCTGTTAACATGGGAGCTGAAATATAAACGGACACGCTCGCGTGACGCATCCAGTGTGTAACCGGCCTAAATCAGTTATCTTCCTGTGCACTTCAGAGAAAAGTCATCTCAACATTTTGATTCATCTGGACACAAAGTGGTTATTTGCTGAATAATACACATTAAACATACTGTAACCTAAGAAAACACAGGTTTATGTAATGACAACTGTGTGTGTGTTTGTGTGTCTGTGTATGTGTGTGTGTGTTACTTCCTTTTTTCTTAATCTTGCATGTGACTCTTGTACAAACTTGTTTCCTTTAAATGTTGTGAGCTCACAGTGAGTGTCTCTGTTTTACCTGTCAGACTGACTTTAGATCAGAAGATGAGTCATTTGGAGGAAGAGGAGGATGGAGCAGAGTCTATAGTATCTGACTGTCTGTCAATGAAGAGTGATTTTTCCAAAGACGAACCTCCATTCTTCAGTAATGAACCTGGACCCTCAGACACAAAGTAAGAGACCGTTTTTACTGTAAACTGACCTGATGAAGATGAGGCATTGAGGATGAAGACAAAATGTTCCGCTAAAAGATTTATAGTCATCATAATGCAGAACTATTAGCTCAGATACAGTATGTGTGTGTGTGAGTGTCTCTGTTTTACCTGTCAGACTGACTTTAGATCAGAAGATGAGTGATTTGGCGGAAGAGGAGGATGGAGCAGAGTCTGCAGTATCAAAAGACAAACCTCCATTCTTCAGTAATGAACCTGGACCCTCAGACACAAAGTAAGAGGCATTGAGGATGAAGACAAAATTTTCCGCTAAAAGATTTATAGTCATCATGATGCAGAACTATTAGCAACAAAATTAATTTGATTGCATTAGTATTTTTTACGTAGTGCCAGATACTCCCTCTGGACACCTTCGTGGCAAAAATGTACATGTCCAAAAAAACTGATATTAAATCATCATATAACAATATTTTTTTCTGCTTTTTTTTCATAAATTACTTAAACAACTTCTAACTTACTCGAAAGAGGATGCCACATCGTGGATTCTTTATATGGCATATCTCGTGGGCTCTGGCATCGTGCCGGTCGGTGCTTGAATGTTGTGCGTCTCAGTATTAGATGGAGACCAGACTTGCCCATTCTTCGCTGTCCATTCAATGTTAGGATGGACAGGATCTTCATTGTCCTCTCCACTTTCAGAGGAAGGGTTAAAGGCACTCAGAGAATTGGACACCAGAGACCATTTTGTGTCAGACTCCCCCTAGAAACTTGTGTCATCTTCAAGTGAGTCCTGCAAGTTCGCTGGCAGATAAAGGCTCCTTCTCTTTGCTCCAGGTCTTTCTCCTTCACTAATGAAATTACCCCTCAGCCAAGCTGCATTTTTATCTTTGGCTGTGAAAGCAGCGAGGTGCATAAACATACTAATAGTTTTAACAAAGGTAGGAGACAATGTTTTTATTCAAGCATGTCTCCACATGAAATGCATCCTTCAAAAGATGCCCTTTTTTCACCCTAAAATGATCAGTGCTTGCTTAAAAGTTTACACAAACTCTTTCTCACACACTGACAAACACACACGCACGCACGCGCACACCCCCACAGTAATTTTGAGCAAGTTAGAAGTTGTTGAAAAAAAAGCAGAAAAAAATATTGATATATGGTGATTTAATATCAGTTTTTTGGACATGTCCATTTTTGCCACAAAGGTGTCCAGAGGGAGTATCTGGCACTATGTAAAAAATACTAATGCAATCAAATTAATTTTGTTGCTTATCTTTGACATATCCAAGACTCTAATCCCCACCAAAGCCCCATCTCCATATTATTCATTATATGGAGAAAAAAACAAACATTTTTTGTGTTTTTTTTTAATAAATAATGAAATACTTCAAATAAATAAACTGGCGTTTAATGGGTTAAAATCCTGAAAATGATTGAATGTTTGGTGGTTTTGAGCAAGTTAGAAGTTGCTTAAGTGATTTATGAAAAAAAAGCAGAAAAAAATATTGATATATGATGATTTAATTGCAGTTTTTGTGTGCGTGTACATTTTTGCCACGATGGTGTCCAGAAAGTACAAAATGAATCAATCAAGTATAAAAAACATGTAAGAGTAAAAAACACTGGATTTAAAAATGTTGACCAAAAAGAAAGGTTCTGACAAAATGTCATGCCATAAGCAGTAACACAGCAAAAATGATCACAAAATGAAAAAGAAAAAAAAAGAAAAATGTACAAAAATGCCCGAAGAGGGCATGAGGGTTAAAAAACAAAATTAAGACACCTGGCCCAATGGTCACTTCCTACTGAGAGAGCCCCACTCTGGTATTGGATTGAGCAATCTGTTCTTGCCCCATTATCATCCTTACAAAGCCTTTCAGTCAAACTGCATGGTGAGACAAAATCACATCAGATAATTTCTCACTTAAAAGTCGTTTGGACCAAAATGGCCCGGCTGTTTGGACTGGATCCATATCTAAATATCTCATTAAGTGTTTGGCGAAATCCATGTAATGTATTGGTGGATCTCCCGTTTTTTAGGGATTGGTTGGAAAATGGAGTTGTTACATTGGGGGATTTCTATCTTGGTAGCATATTGAAATCCTTTGAGGATTTGTTACAGCAATTTGGAATCCCCAGGTCTTAATTTTTTTTTTTTTATATTTGCAACTTTGCCATCTAGCTATTCAGCCCTGAAGGCAACAGAATGTTTAGATAAGGTGTTGATGAAATATGGAAAAGGTCATGAGGCTTCTGGGTATTATTCTATGCTTATGCAGAACCTGGGGGATGGCAGAGGTGGAAAAAGTACTAAAATATTGTACTCAAGTAAAAGTACTTTGATGAAATATTACTCAAGTACAAGTGAAATTACCTATCTGAAAAATTACTCAAGTAAAAGTAATAACCACACCGCGCTCTCGCTTTTTGTGGCAAAGACCCGCCTTACTTTGCATCTGATTGGCTAGAACTTGTTTCATTGGTAGGTGGAAGTACCATGATTGGTTAAACCCAGTGCATCAAAAACAAATCCCATCTGGATTTTTAAATCGTTTATAAAATATTCATACGCCGGAAATCTGGCACCAGGCCGGAGTACTTTATGCCCTGCATCTCTTAATACATCCTGTGCAGTTACATTTAATTGGGGAGAATTTTACTGTGAAGGAGCTGCAAAAAGTTTGTATTGATAAACAAACTACAAGCAGATCCTTAAATGTTTAATAAGACAGGATAGGAAAAGCAGTACTTAGTGTTTATGAAAGCAGAAGAGTTTAAATAAAAAGAACATTTTCATTACAGACTGAATTTAAACAGAACAGTGACAACGCTTTTACTGTTCTCTGTGAAGACCTGAGCTTTGAGACCGTTTTGGTCAATTGTGGATATTTTTCAACAACAATCAACAAATAAATTTAGTCATAAAGAAATGTCTTCACAGAGAGCGGAAGATGAGTGATGTTGAGCAGAAGATGAGTAATGTTTCTGTGGAGGAGCAGCGGTCCAGATCTAGAACAAGAGCTGAACTGCAGACAGCCGGTCAGACCAGCACTGTACAAAGTAAGTCTGTCAATCTGTCTGCTGATGTCTTAATGTCTGAAAACACGACTTGTTGTTTTAATACATTGACATTTGTTGTGTCATTGTGTCTTTATAAATAAATATCATTACGTTTTAAGTCCACCTGAAATTTAACTGCATGTTTTTTCTGCTCCAATGTACATATCTGCGCTGTATCATTTCTCCTGTGTTCTTCTTTGAAGAAGAACTACATATATTTATATTTAATACATTTTTGTTTTATGATAGCGCACACTGTCTTTGCATTAACAAATCAGCATGCCGTTTGTTGTTTTTCGTGTACATTGATGAAGATAAAGAACTACTATACTTAAAGGTGTAAGGTCACTTTTCTATCATGGACACATTCACACTAGTCTCGCATTGCCACCCCTTCCTCCACAGCGCTGCAGAGGAAGGATTCTTTGTAAATCTTTACAATCACTCCCAGAAAGAACACACTAGGCCTGCCTTGTTGCACTTAAAACTTGCCATGTTCAGCCTGTAACATTGCTCAGAGGTTCTGGTTAATGTGGAGTTAAAAGTTAACTCAAAGAAAGCGGAAAAGTGGACATCTGGCAGAATTTCCGGCAGGCACTAGAACTATGCAGTAATGGATCGTCGATATAGACTACATTCACACTAACAGCAACCTGAGACACAAGACACTAACATATTCTGCATTATTTTATGGTGGATAAGTTTTGAGTTGCTGAGGCTCTGCCTTCTCTGCTGTCAATCAAACATTTACACCAACACACAGTGAGAGGCTGAGAGGCAAAGGAGCATTTCTGAGGTTTCTCTTTAAATACATATATAACACTATTAACAATAAATGTAAAAATCACACTGACATTATTCTTTACTTCAAGTTGAGATATTTACTTTATATCCTTTACTTCTTTATATGTTCTTATATTGATCATTTCATATTGGTAATAAAAGTAATCACATGACTGTCAACTTTTCTTTTTCTTGTTTTGTCTCTCACCTTTGTCCTTTTTCTAGTGAGATGTGGTCAGCAGGACCAGCATGAACATAAGATCTGTCTGAAGAGGACATGTGAGCGTGCAACGGAAGGAGCTCATAAAACAGGTAGTGAAACTCCCCTCAACAGGATCTACAATGAGCTCTACATCACAGAGGGATGGAGTGAAGAGGTTAATACCCAGCATGAGGTGAGGCAGCTTGAGGCGACTTCCAAGATCCACCATGACACTCCAATCAAGTGCACCGTTATCTTTAAAGCCTTATCTGGCCAACAGAAACACATCAGAGTTGTTCTGACGATCGGCGTTGCTGGTGTTGGAAAAACCTTTTCCGTGCAGAAGTTCTCTCTGGACTGGGCCGAGGGTTTGGAAAACCAAGATATCAGTTTGGTGATTCCGCTTTCGTTCAGGGAGCTGAACTTGATCAAAGATGAGCAGTACAGTCTTCTGGAGCTGCTCCATGTTTTCCATCCAGCATTACAGACGGCCACAGCAGAGCAGCTTGCTGGCTGGAAAGTTTTGTTCATCTTTGACGGCCTGGATGAAAGCAGACTTTCACTGGATTTCAACAACAATGAGGTTGTGTCTGATGTCACGCAGAAGTCATCGGTCAACTTGCTGTTGACAAACCTCATCAAGGGGAAGCTGCTTCCCTCGGCTCTCGTCTGGATAACTTCCTGACCTGCAGCAGCCAATCAGATTGTTCCTGCATTTATTGACAGGGTAACAGAAGTACGAGGCTTCACTGACGCCCAGAAGGGGGAGTACTTCAGGAGAAGAGTCAGTGATGAAGAGTTGTCCAGCAGAATCATTTCCCACGTCAACACATCCAGGACCCTCCACATAATGTGTCAGATCCCAGTCTTCTGCTGGATCACTGCTACAGTTCTTGACCACATGTTGACTACAGACCAGAGAGGAGAGCTGCCCAAGACCCTGACTGACATGTACTCACACTTCTTGCTGGTTCAGACAAAGAGGAAGAAGCACAAGTATTCTGAGGGACATGAGATGAGTCCACAGGAGCTTTCAGAGTCTGACAGGGAAGTTCTTCTGAAGCTGGGGAGGCTGGCATTTGAACAGCTGGAGAAAGGAAACATCATGTTCTACCAGGAAGACCTGGAGCGCTGTGGTCTTGATGTCTCAGAGGCCTCGGTGTACTCAGGAGTTTGTACACAGATCTTCAAAAGAGAGAATGTGATCTTCCAGAAAACAGTCTACTGCTTCGTTCATCTGAGTGTTCAGGAGTTTCTGGCTGCAGTCTACCTGTTCCACGGTTACACCAACAGGAACGCAAAGGTACTCAAGGACTTCCTGGGGAAAGACTGGAAATCAAAGAACAGTGACTTATCTAAGGATGTCTTCTTGATGAAAGCCATGGATAAATCCCTGAGAAGTAAAAATGGCCACCTGGACCTCTTTGTCCGCTTCCTTCATGGCCTCTCTCTGGAGTCCAACCAGAGCCTCTTAGGAGGCCTGCTGAGACAGACAGACAACAGTACAGAAATCATCCAGAGAGCCATCACCAACCTGAAGAAAAAGAGAACCAAAACCTCTCCTGACAGAAGCATCAACATCTTCCACTGTCTGATGGAGATGATCGACCACTCAGTCCATCAGGAGATCCAAGAGTTCCTCAAGTCAGAGAACAGATCAGAGAAGAAACTCTCTATGATCCACTGCTCAGCTCTGGCCTACATGATGCAGATGTCAGAGGAGGTTCTGGATGAGTTGGACCTGCTGAAGTACAACACAACAGCTGAGGGACGACTGAGACTGATTCCAGCTGTGAGGAACTGCAGAAAGGCTGTGTAAGTCCTAATTTGATAAACATATTAAATTAATGTTAATCTGAAGCCATCAGTATTACAGTGAACACACTTTACATAATATTAAAGTTACACACTATAAAAGTTTTCTAAAACATCCCATCCTCATTAATTAAACGTACAATATGTAACTTTCTGCCGCTAGGGGTCTCTCAACAAAAACAATGGATTGTAAACACGGACTTTTGATTACTTTAGGAAGTTGCGTGGAAGTGTTAAGTTAAGCTAACTTAAACAAGTGTTAAATTAAACACAAGATGAGTGTACCCATTCAAGTTTATTCACGTTACGTTTAGTAACGTTTATTCATGTCATTCTAATAAAATAGCTGCATTTTCCTCAACATAATTAAGTTTTTCTTGATTCAATGTATGATATTGGTAGCTGACCAGTTAGCTAGTGAGCCAGCAAGCTAACATTAGCCAGCTGCTAAAACCACACTATCAGAATATATGTCACAATGTCACCTTTTGGATGGTTTCAACACTGGGCGGACGGGGTTTGTTGTAACCATAGACAATGGTTGTAACGCTAGCTAGCTACTCAACGAGGCTGAGAGACGGGTGCGGGTGGGGATTGCCGGGGGAATCTCCAGGACGCCGAGGACATTCAATGGCCGTTGTGCAGCAGCAGAACATCTCCAAGCTGCACGGAATGATCTCCCCCTTAACTTTTCTGTAATCTTAACTATTTGTTGTGGTGCTTAACCCACCTTTTGTCGGGTTAATTTAGCTAAACAGCTAAACGACGTCCCTTTGTTTAAAAAAAATAAACTTTCTGCTCCAACATCCCATTGTTCCGACCATGTAGGGTTAGGGTAAAGGTTAAGGTTAGGGTTAGAGTTAGGGACAATTATTCATAATATTTAAGGGAGGGAGAGGGTTTATTTCTTTTTAAACAAAGGGACGTCGGGACGAGTGGGCTGTAGGACCAAAGGGAGTTTTTCTGGTTCTTGGAGGTCGGAACAATGGAGTGTCGGAGAAATGAAATGGCATTAGATTAGTCGTCTATCTATAGGCTAACCTTAACGTTACTGGTGAACTCATTCGTGGGTTAGCCCAGTGCTGCTTTTATCCGTGGTCAAAACAATCATACTACTAATAACTTTATGAGCGTGTTGAATGATGTAACCCTATAATGTTATCCACCAAGCATTAGCATTAACGTTAGCAAATTTTCAACCAGCACATTGTAGTAACCTTAAGCTGAATCAATATTGATATGTATAAAAAAAAAACAAGATCTCTGCTGTATTACTGTGTTGCAAAGTGGCATGTAATTAATAACAAAATGATGCCTTGTGGCAGAAAAAGCTGTATTACGGTTACGAGTATTTTTTTCTGTGACATTATATTTACAATTCCTCTCGAACGTATCATCTGGGTGCCAGTGTTTTGACGGAAGTTACGAGTAACTAGAGGGTGAAAGGTTATATGACGCCACTGACAGGCGACTAAAGGAAACGTCCCATGTCAGAAATAAAATAACAGATTTCTCTGGGTTTGACATTTGGCGGAAACATTTGGGATACTCAAAAAAATATATATCATAGGTATGGTCATTTTTAGACATTTTAATGCAGAAATGTTACATACTGTACCTTTAAATAAAATGTGCAGCTTTACATTGTTTAATTCCCAACAATGAACATATTTTCATATTTTTGCTACATTACAAAATAGTTTGATTTATAAACAGTAAGGAAGCTCTTTGTCTTTCCCTCTGTCTCTTATAGTATTTGAAACTCGGGCTTTGACAATAACCGCATCACCAAATCAAAAAATTAGGCTATTCTGCACCTTTAGGAAGCCAGTGTTTAAAGCCATGCTACAGGTTTTAGATGAACAATATGTACTTAACCGAAAGCGATCCCTGAAAAGTATCTGACAGTGAAGGATGGAATAATACAGGAATTGAAAGATGTTGATAATTTCTCAGTGACAATGGATATGTGGTCAAGCGTAAACAATAAAGTGGGGAGACCGCGTTGACGCCAGAAAGCCACACGGGTGACAACTTGGCGGAAGCCCTCAGGTCCTCCTTGCAAGAGGTGTCCCCGGACGAGAGGAAACTGGCCTGTATTACCACAGACAATGGGGCAAATATTGTGGCTATGGTGCAAAACCTTGGCTGGCAAAGGCAAAGTGAAGACAGAAAAGGACCACACGCCCATGGGTTTGTGCAGAACATTGGTGACGACTTTCTTGCAGAGCTGGCAAAAGAAGAGAAAGCTGCAGAAAGAACAAGCTGTGCTCAACATGCCCCAACATTGCTTAGTTCTGGTGAGTTGTGCTAAACTTGAATTCCTATTTCTTTAGACATTGTTTTTCCATTTTTATAGGAGCGGAGTAACTGTAGCTAGGCTATACATTGCTGAGTCAATTTAAATGGGCCTACAGCCAGGTATAAGTGTTGTTATTCTATTACAGTAATATAACAAATGTGTCAGTTTGACATTGAACCACAGCCTCAAAATGTCCAACAATGCTAGGCTGACTCACCAGTAGCGATGACTAGGTGAGTATACGGATGCCATTCAGTCACCTGAGTTTCAAATGAATATTTTCATGTTAATATTATTTAGGCTTTTTCAAAGCAAATACAAAATGAAATAGCCTGTTGCATCATCCCGTATATAACTGGGCAAAACTCATGGATAGGCTAATCAATGCTCTGAATTTTTGCTATCCATTTTATATCAAGATAAGATAAGAGTTCATTGATCCCACGCTGGGGAAATTTGCTTGTTACAGCAGCTCCAGATACAACACAACAGATGGCAAAAATACACATGAAATGGTATTGACAAATGGTAAGTAGTATGAGGATACTTATAAATACTTTGAATACAATCGTGTTTTTACTTTATTCACAGGATTGTGGGGTACTAAGCAGAAAATGGTTGATTGCACTCTCGAGCAAGCCTTTAGGAGGGCGTTGGATGACCAGCGCTGCGCAGCCAACATTTGATTTTGACGTGGCAGTCCTAGAATCCGTTAATGCAGCCCTGAAGAAAGATACAGGGACCTCAACCCTGCGCTCCTGGAGGAGATGCTGGCAGTGCCCGAAGGGCGGTGTGATGACAGGGATGGAGATGGTGCCATGTGTACCTCGACTTCTATTGAAGGTTGCCAGAAAATATATAACTATATGCGCATATTCAGTGTGGCTGGCAATATTGTCACTCTGTTGAGATCCTCCCTTAAACTGGACAAAGTGGCCATGTTGGTTTTCGAGGCAAGAAACATGTACCGTAAACCTGCTGGACATGCCGATTCAAAGGCTAGCCGGATGTTCCCTTTTAATGTGTTGCACTTTGTTGTTGTCATTACCGACCTAAGGGCTAGCTTAACAGCCTCTTTACCTCAATATAAATGTTACCTTTTTATGTTGCACTTTAATAAAAGCCAAATAACAAAAAAATACCTTTTTATGTTGCACTTTGTAAAAGCTTAGATAGCCTAATAAATAGCCTAATAAATGTATAATTACTAATTAATCATAATTTGCTGTTTGAAGAAGACTATTTTTATTACTTATTCAAAAATCCATACCAACTTAGCCCTACTTTAGTAGTGTTCACTGATAGAAGACAGAATTTTTAATGCTTGTCCCATTTGTTCCCCTTTTCCATCTGGTTACCCTAATGTGAGAACTAATATCATTTTGCAAATTCAAACTGTCAAGCAACATGTTCCTTTTTTTTAATTTTAGAAACACTAAAGGCATAGATATAGGCAAGATATGCAGAGAAAATAGCATAACATTTGCGCTCTGGTCTTAATTGAATTTCCAGCCACAGTCTTTGTGTGTAGCACTTGATTTACTGAGACAGACCGGGAGATGAAAAGGAGATGAGGTGACGTAATAAGACACAACAGATATGACTGAGATAAAAACGTACGAGTGCAGTTACAACCTTACAAGTGATTTTACAGTTCAATGAACATGTTAAAGTAAACTTTAACAAAAACAAATCAAAGCACCCTGTAAATCACAATCTGACACACATTTCCATTACAGCCATTTGTCAGACACTTTTGTCCAAAACAGCAATTTGGGTTCATTATGTTGCTCAAATACACTTGGCATGTGGACAGGAGGAGCTTAGGTTTCAAACAACAAACCTGACCAGCCGAGCTACAGCTGTTCATGTTCATGTGCTTTGTTGTCAAAATGCAAACAGTCTGTTTTTAGGATAAAGTGTGAGATTTTATATCTTAAATGTTATATTATCTGTCATCACAGACTTTCTCATTCTCAACTTTCTGAGACTCACTATGAAGGTGTGGCCTCAGCGCTGAAGTCCAACCCCTCCCGTATGAGAGAGCTGGACCTGAGTAGGAACTACAACCTGCAGGATTCAGATATGAAGGTGCTGTGTGCTGGATTGGAGAGTCCACACTGTAGACTGGAGAATCTGAGGTCAGTTCATGTATGGTGCTGACGTAAGTAAGTGAAGTTTATTTCTAGAGCAAATTTAAACACAGCTTAAGTTGACCAAAGCGTTGTACAAAGAAGCGCTAAGATGCTGTATAAAAGAACATTGAAATGTAAAAAAGAAAAAATTCAAAGTAAAAAAGAAAATACTGTACACACCTACAGTGTATATCTGGCAAATTTACATTTGTCAGTCTGAACTCAAACTGAGACATATGACAGAGACACATCTATATATAATTAATTAAAATATATTCAAGAAGTCCAATGCATTTTTAGGAATACTGTCTTTTTATATATAACCTTCAAACCCCTGTATTTTACAGGAACTTAAAAATCCAAAATAACTAAGGTCTCTCTTTGACTAACGGACACTTAAAAAATCACATACAGGACCACAGGGAGAGAAAAAGAAGCATGTTTCCAAATGCAGGTTTTTGAAGTATCTTTAGTCAGTCTGATTTGTCAGAAAACTATGGCATCCTGTGAGAACATAAGATACATGCAAATCCTAGGTTTAAATATGCCAAGGGCCAATTCCATGCCCAAAAAGCTTCAGCAAAATAATGTCTGTAAATTTTAGAAAAAAGTCAAGGTTATCAATAACTTGCCATCTAGTATTGATGGGACTACTGGTTCTGAAAATATTTCTCAACTGTGAAGAAAACATTATAGTGATATGTTTAACTGTGTTTAAAGTGATGAGGTACAGTACAGGCCAAAAGTTTGGACACACCTTCTCATTCAATGCGTTCTCTTTATTTTCACGTGTTCTCTCAATGAGCTTCATGAGGTAGTAACCTGAAATGGTTTTCACTTCACAGGTGTGCTTTGTCAGGGTTAATTAGTGGAATTTTTTCCCTTATTAATAAAAAAAGCAAAGGGTGGCTACTTTGAGGAGTCTAAAATATAAGACATGTTTTCAGTTATTTCACACTTTTTTGTTAAGTACATAATTCCACATATGTTCATTCATAGTTTTGATGCCTTCAGTGAGAATCTACAATGTAAATAGTCATGAAAATAAAAAGGAAATGCATTTGAATGAGAAGGTGTGTCCAAACTTTTGGCCTGTACTGTAAATGTTGGTGATCTTTCTAACAATGATTACAGACCTATTCTGCCCTGCAAAGGCAAAAGGCAGTAACTTCATTTTTGGTCGAAAATAAGTTATTGATATTTTTGGGACATTCAAGACATCCTTTATCATTTGGATAAGTATCTTGAGTCAGTTTTTTCGAGAAAATAATGGGTTGTCTTAACAGTAACTTCTAAAAGCCCAGGAGAAACCAAAGCAGAACACCATAACACCAGTAACTGCTTTGACTTTGTTTTGTAGTGCTCAATTTGAGTTACGGTTCAGGATAGCAAAAAGTACAGTAAATGGCTATAAGTAATTGTAAATCATCAGACATACAGGCCATGATCACTTCATTTTATAGAAGTGTTACTTTAAGGATTTTGTAAATGGTGATCAGCAACCAAATATTGATCCTTTTGTAAGTTATTGCCTTTTGCCTTGGTGTGACCTTTCACTTTTTGCAGACAATACAAAGGCAGAGTACAGTAACTTCAAAATAGAGGTCAAACGTCAAATTTGAGCTTAAGATTCTTTATGTAGATACATTGCATCTAATTTCCAGATTGCCAGTGTCCTACCTATAATTTATTTGGCTGTACAACTAAAAAACTTTAAAGTCATTTTTCTCAGTTCCACACTCTGGTGAGTTAAGGTCTTTTGCCTTTGTAGGGCAGTATTGCCCTGGCTAGTATATTTTCCAAAGTACTAGAAGGTATCTTGTTGGATAGGCTTCAAGAATACCTCATAACCACTGACAATCAATTTGGTTTTAAACGTAAACAAGGCACAGATTTGTGTATATATGCACTTAAAGAAATTGTTAATAAGTATAGAAGACATAACACTATTGTGTAGTATGTATGTTTTCTGGAGAAAAAAAACCTGACTTAAGCGAGGGGTTCCCTGATATCTGATAAGGATTTTGCACTTTTGCTATTCACATCTAACCATGCAGGTAAGATTGGGTAAGAGTATATCTGCACCCTTTTTAGTGACTAATGGGGTCCGACAAGGTGGATACTGTAACCTCTTCTCTTCAATTTGTATATGGATGATCTTTCTAAAAACTGGATTTATGGTGGGGGGTAGTGTTATTAATCATCTGATGACAAATTAATTTTGTGATGACGATGATGTGCAGCACCAGTGTTGCAATATGCTGGCACGCAAATTTCACATGCGCAGATGATGTTAAAACTGTCCTTTTTATAGCCTACTGTACGCCACTCCATACAGCTGCTTGTGCTGAAGCTATAGTAAGGCAAAAATGACTTAACCATTAACTTATTCAAAAAATTATTATAATGGCTTTAACTTACCCTACACAGAGTGACACAAGGTACACTTATTGCTTTTGGAAACATTGGAACAAATGTCCGTATGTGTTTTTAATCACTTATATAACTTTTTTGTTGTGTTTTACATATTTTTATATTGATATGGACCTGTGTCTGAAGTAAAGTTGAATTGCATTTATTTAGTTTTTTGGCAAAAAAAGAGAACACAACTCACAACATGAACTCCTTCGTCCCTGCAATCTGACATAGGCTATCATGTATCCCAGTCCAAAATTCCTGGACCTTATCACAGGACCATAGGATATGAAGTAATTGGTTGTCCTCTGTCTAACATTTCCAACAATTTGGTGTTTCAGTCCAAGTCTAAACAATCTGGAGGGCATCCAATAAAAGTAATGCATCATTTTGAACTGAATGAGGTTCACCCTCACATCAGGGTTACATAGTTTTACTATTCATACAAATTCTGTCCCACTCCTCATCATCCAATGTAATATTCAGATCCATTTTGAGGGCTTACCAGGTTCCATCCCTCAGGTTCTGAATAAGCATAGAATAATACCCAAAAGCCTCATGACCTTTTCCATATTTCCTCAACACCTTATCTAAACATTCCAGTGCCTTCAGGGCTAAAAAGCTGCATCCAAAAATCCACACTAACAGATGCAAAGTTGCAAATATCAGAAAAAATTGAGACCTAGGGATTCCAAATTGCTGTAACAAATCCTCAAAGGATTTCAATATGTCTCCAAGATAAAAATCCCCCAGTGTAATAATTCCATTTCCCTGCCAGTCCTTCCAAAAAAGGGGAGATCTACATAACATGGATTTCGCCAAATACTTGGTAAAGCATTTAGATATGGATCCAGTTCAAACAGCTGGACCACTATGGTCCAAACGACTTTTAAGTGAGAAATTATTTGATGTGATTTTGCCTCACCATACAGTTTGACCGACATACCTCTTTAATTTCCTCTAGTCAAATCCGCATCAAGGAGTTCTCTTTGCTCCTCTGTTTGGGAAGCCCTAGTGGCTCTATGAAGGAACACATTTCTTCATTATTAGAGGTACATAATGACCTATAGAGATATTGTTCTGAATAAATTTAATTTAACCTTCTGGGATAGAATATTATTGTATTGGTATTGTAAATGAGTCAGTTTTTTCAGGCCATTCTGCAACATTCTTTGCTCAATCTTGGTTTCAGCGTGTTTGATTTTATTTTCTTATTCTAACAGTGCTTTAGTACTATTCCTCTTACGAAATGAAGCATTTTGTATAATAAGTTACCTGATCACAGCCTTTAAGGCCTCCTATGCCTCCCCTGAAGACAACACTAAGGACTAATTGATTGCAAATTAATCTTTCAGCTCAGACCTGAGCCATTCTATATTTTCTGGCTCCTGTAAAAAGGAGTTAAGGTAAAAGCACCTTCTGTCACTTTGAGGCAACAGGTCTAGGCAAGATTACAATATTTTTTATTACACATCCTATAGCAATATGAGAGGGAGCAGGTCTTTTTTGGGTCTTTTTTTAACATAAAACAGTCTATCCTAGAATATGTCTTGTTCGCTGATGAAACAAATGTATACTCTCTGCCAGATGGGTTCACATTTCTCCAAATATCCACCAGGCCCAGGGTTTGCCAGGGTTGTAGCATTATGTTATCATTTTTGCCAAGTCAGCTTGCCCTATTTTTTCGCAGCACCAGGTCCCTGTCCAATGCTAAAAAAACTCGACAGTATGCATCTGGACCTCTCTCTGGTGGCTCGTCAGTCGGTGTTCGCGTTTGATCCCACACATTCTCTCTATCTCCAGCAAATCCCGAATCAGATTCTCCTCCTTCTTTGCCCTCAGGAATACCCACAAAACAAACACTATTGCGTCAGATGTATTTCCATATTTTAATTATTTTCCCTGAGCAGATCCACCTCTCTCTTGATAGTCAGTGTATTAGCTTGTCTCTCTTTCTCGGCTGCTTCCAGGTATTCTACCCGTTTCTCATCTATTTCCACCTCATCTATTCTGGCGATTAAGGTGGAAAGTTTTCTCTCTATCAAAACGGTAAAGCGCTGCGTTTCTTTCAAGTCTTCCAAGTCAGCTGAGATCTTTATTTGTGCTGCAGAAATGTTACCAATGTCCGCCATCATGTCTATAACGTTACCTCTGCTTCTTGGCCCTGCACAGCTTCAGGTCCATTCGAGTGTAGACATTTGTCTTTCGACATTGTTGGCTTCTGCAATGTTTCTCCTCCAAGCCAAGCACAAATATCCCTGGTTATCTATCTTTAAAAGGATAAATACAGCAGTGCAATGCAGAGCTGCCTTCTCAGCTGCCTACTCTCAGTCCCTACAGTGAATGAATTCAAGCAGAAATATTGTCTTCTAAAGTTACATTTATTCTTTTTTCAGATTGAGTCATTGCAGTTTGTCAGAAATCAGCTGTGCTCCCCTGGCCTCAGCTCTGAAGTCCAACCCCTCCCATCTGAGCGAGCTGAAGCTGAATTACAACAAGCTGCAGGATTCAGGAGTGAAGCTGCTGTGTGGTTTTCTTGAGAGTTCACACTGTAGACTGGCGACTCTGAGGTCACACACCATTTTTTCTTCTTCTGTGCTGAGATTATGATGTAAATGTTTTGGTGACACTAAACTGCAGACAGAAGGCTGATATTATACTGATCTACAGTACAGGCCAAAGGTTTGGACACACCTTCTCATTCAATGCGTTCTCTTTATTTTCATTACTATTCACATTGTAGATTCTCACTGAAGGCATCAAAACTATGAATGAACACATATGGAATTATGTACTTAACAAAGAAGTGTGAAATAACTGAAAACATGTCTTATATTTTAGATTCCTCAAAGTAGCCACCCTTTGCTTTTTTTGATAACTCTGCAAACCCTTGGTGTTCTCATAATGAGCTTCATGAGGTAGTCACCTGAAATTGTTATTTCACACTTTTTTGTTAAGTACATAATTCCACATGTGTTCATTCATAGTTTTGATGCCTTCAGTGAGAATCTACAATGTAAATAGTCATGAAAATAAAAAGTAAACGCATTTGAATGAGAAGGTGTGTCCAAACGTTTGGCCTGTACTGTACACTATCTTAATATTTCATCTTCAGTGGGTTAGTCCTTTGACTGTGGCAGAGCAATGCTTGGTTACGTATTTAAAACCTTAATATAACAAGAAAAACCCTACATTGGATAATTCACTCTGAACCTTTTAAACTCTTGATTTTTCATCTTATATTCCATCATGTTTTTTAAATAATTGGTAATCAAAAGTACAATAAATAAATGAATAATTTCTATTTCAACAATCAGACAATAACAAATATATTCAGTATTTTCTTTTCCCAATGTTATAAAGATATATGATGCCGATACTGAGAGTTTAAACTGAAGATGCTTTGATTTTATGACTCCACTTTTTTAAGAAATATTGCAGATGTCTTTTGTTTACATTTCCCCAAAATTCATCCTGACTTATTTCTCTCTGGAATCTTGAGTAGAATCTTAAATCAGTTTCTGTGAGTTTGTATATGTTTACGATTGCACAACATGAGTTTGTAAAGATGGAGCCACTCTTTATTGAAGTAGCAGCATTTTCGATATTTGTATTTTATAGTTTTTAACCTGCATCCTGTTGGGTTCAGGTGTTTGGAGTTTCCATTTTCTTTTCTTTTTTAAAGATTATATTTGGGGCTTTTCCACCTTCTAATTTTTTGACAGGACAGCTAGGTAAGAAAGGGGAGAGAGAGGGGGAAGACATTCAGGAAATTGTCACAGGGTGGATTCGAACCCTGGACCTCTGCTTTGAGCCAACCTGGCCATGAGTTTCCATTTTCGAAACTTCTCCATTCTTAACCTTCTTTGGCTTTGAACAGATTGTTAAACATTAAATGATTTCAAGCAAGGAACATTGTCTCCTAAAGTTACATCATTTATTATTTTTTTCAGATTGAGTCAGTGCAGTTTGTCGGAGATCAGCTGTGCTACCCTGGCGTCAGCTCTGAATGTCAACCCCTCCTATCTGAGAGTGCTGGAGCTGAGTTACAACAAGCTGCAGGATTCAGGAGTGGAGCTGCTGTGTGGTTTTCTGGAGAGACAACACTGTAGACTGGAGACTCTGAGGTCAGTTCACTGACTCTAGTGTTATAGATCTTATATGTTTAATTTACATGTACAAACATAACTTACATCCATAAAGTGTATACTGAAGATCATCTGAATTAATATTGGTTTTACATTGATGAAGTTTACTTGCTTAAGTAGAAATATTTCTTTGGCTTCTGTTAATTTCAGTTTTCACAAATAATGTCTGATCATTGATAATGGTCCTTCAGAACACACCAGTTTAAAGGATCAATATATTATTGATCCACTAGCCATAGACCTTACTGAGATTAGCAGCATGTTTTTAATCTGTGTTGACATAAATAGGTGTATGAATGTTGTGGTGACATTTAGATGATGTCTGTAGAAGGCTGACATGATTATCAACGATAACACAATGGCAGTCACTTCACTCATTTTAGGGAAAAGCTCATTGATTAGGACAATGTAATGTAATGATGAGCTACACATTCAAAACCTCAACACATCTAATTGGATTATAAATTGATCTACTTCATTTTTTCATTTTTCAGATTGAGTTACTGCAGTTTGTCAAAAATCAGCTGTGCTCTCCTGGCCTCAGCTCTGAAGGCCAACCCCTCCCATCTGAGGGAGCTGGACCTGAGATACAACATCAGGCTGAAGGATTCAGACATGAAGCTGTTGTCAGATCTTGTGGAGAGTTCAAGATGTAGACTGGAGACTCTGAAGTCAGTAGAGGGTTGGAGTTAGTCCATGCTGGTTTCAGCAGTATTGAACTAAACACAGTTAGTATTAAAGCAAAGATCCAGTATTTCCTGTAAACCTCCAACCTTCTCAGTGAAGCTGTGAGAGGACAATGGTGACACAGAGAAAAAACAGTCAGCCAATCAAATAAGCCAGATGCTTGTTGTGGTCATGTGTTAGAGTTGATGTGAAGAAGACTGTTGATGTTGTGTTCATGTCCACAGGAAAAAAAGCTTGATTACAGCTGACACACACATGTCAAAACATGTACAGCGACAGCAAACTGTCCAACCATCAAATCTGATCTCAAAGTATTTGTTCTCTCACTGCAACACTAAACAAATGATCAGGTCATCTTTGTCACAACTATGAGATCAGTCTGAGATAGTGGTGTAACGGACCATTGTTGATCCATGGATCTCTTTGTTTGATATCATATCCTGAAAATGCATCTGATTATTCCCAGGATTTAGAGAGTCCACCACTTCGTCATGACCCCGCAGTGCTGTTTCACATTTTCCACACAGTTTAATACATGTTATGATCCAACTGAGCATGTATCTGTTTGCCTCCACCTGTTTGTTATGTTGCTCAATGGAACGCCTTTACGCGTTTATGCCTAATTTGGGCAGCAACATTTACCCTTATAAGTAAGCCCAACTTCATAGCATTATCCAGATGACTCCCGTTGCTCTCGTGTTTTGTGATCCTATCAAAGATGTTTCAAATTTGTGTAATCTGTCCTCGACCAACCCGTCCATCTCCCCCAAATAGGAGAAGGAAAAAGGAAACTGAAGAGTGACTTCTTTTGTATGCTAACAGTTAGCCACTTTTTTTTTTTTAAACCACTCCATATTAAACTTGCGGTTACTTTTGCCAGCAGTTTGAGTGATTACAATATCCTGTGGCTGGTGGGTACCAAGGTGTTTTACTTCCAGTTTCTCTTCCAAATCAAGGGTTCAAACTTGTGCTTGAGTATGTAATCCACTTAGTTCAATTTCTCAAATTATTGATAGTTAGGGCGCCTGGATAGCTCACCTAGTAGAGCGTGCGCCCCATGTACAAAGGCTCAGTCCTTGTCGCAGCAGCTGCAGGTTCAACTCTGACCTGTGGCCCTTTGCTGCATGTCATTCTTCCTTTCACATCTCCACCTGTCCTATATGATAAAGTAGATAGTAGGGTCAGCCCTACTGGGCATCAAATTTGTGTGATCTACATTAAACACACTAACACTCTGAGCATGCGGAATAATATTTTACCACCTACAATGTACATTGCATTGTAAGAGAGGGGCTAGCCCTACATTCATGTTATTGTAGCCTATGGCATAGGCTACTGTGGACATAAATTGAAAGAACACAGTCTGACGCAACAAGGCAGGGAGGGAACAGTGAAATAAAATCCTAACATGAATTAAATGCAATTTAGGAAGATGCTATATTCATAGAAGATAATAAATTATAAGAGATAATAATCTTCAAGAAATAACACAATTTGTTTGCTGTTCTTTCTGTTGACAGGGCTGTGCCCCACCTGCCCCTGATGACCAGTCGCCACTGATAAATACAAAAGTACCAAAGCGGGAGCAACTTGTCTGCAGGAGCGAGCATCAAACCAAGAGGGCTAGCAAAGCAAGGTAGCATATCCTAGCTTGTTAGCTTTCGCTAGCTTGGTAACTTCAAGCTACATACCTCTCAAGTCTCACGCATTGGGCGTGAGACACGCATTTCAACCCGCTCACACGCCACACCTTGTATTTCTCACGCAAAGAAATTACCAGGATAACGCCCACCAAGTTGCGCTGCTATTTTTTAAACAGTGGAACAGTTAGAGGAATCAAGTGAGTTCCCCATAGAGTTCAGAAGGCCCTGCCACGCACCAGCTGAGTGAGTGTTTCAAGTTGCGGATTTCAAGTTGCGGATTTCAAGTTGCGGATTTCAAGTTGCGGATTTCAAGTTGCGGATTTCAAGTTGCGGATTTCAAGTTGCGGATTTCAAGTTGCGGCTTTCGTCGCTGTTTGTGACTTTGCTTAAGATTAAGTGACAAGTGTACTCACCCTGTTGTTTATCTGGTTGCTATGACTTCGCGAGTGATGACGTCCTGTCCAAGGGGGTAAGCTTTGCTTCAGAACTCGAACCTCCGATGGCGCCATTTTGTTGCTACAAAGGTATCACCTACTGTTAGCATTCCACTGACCGCCATTTTTTTTTACGTCACTTGACTGCGAATAACTTTACATCTGAAGCGTTTAAAGACTCTATTTGTCCATTGTTTATTTCTAAAGAAACACGACAATGTATAAAAGGCTCCATTACTTGTATCTCACGTTATAGCTCCGTAGCAGACGTTTTTGTAAAAATAGGCTAACGATTGTGTCATAACCAAGTGACTTACTGTCGCACAGTAGAGGAATTACCGTATAGTACAGGAGAAGCTCGCAGGCAGTTTCGACTTACATGAGCTGTTTAGGTTTAATTACTAATGTTAAATAGCATGTTAGTTAGCAATAATTAGCGTGTGCTTATGTTATCTCCTTACATATACCTACACTCTCCGTCTCTGTAAGATTGGAAATGATTGAGATTTCTCTTGGCACAGCAGAAGACTTACAACTTCCAGACACGTTGCTCACGTCACATTTACGTTGTCTCTGTCAGTTGGAGGCTGCGCAGTAAAGCAAGAGATCACCGGAAAAGTGCTTCTAATAGCCTTCACTGGTCTCCGTCCAGAGCAACGGGGTCTATTGGTCCATTATATATATGTCAATGGTCCTGTCACTGTTCCAGTTGAGGGGAGAGAGAGAGGATGACAGGTCTCTTGAGTTCAGTAGAGCACACGGCTCTGTAGCGTCGTGTAATTATGACTTTATATACTACGTGTACATAGCGGAAACCCTGTTGTGCATCTGCCCTATTTCTGATACTGTGGCGGCAGAAATCAACATAGAGGAAACACTGGGTAGCTTTTGCGCTTATTATCATTATTATTATTATTATAGCTACATGTTGAATCGGCTGCAGGGCTACTCTGACAGTTTTATATTTTTTATAAAGATACTCATTTTATAATAGGCCTACCCATAATACTTTTATAACAATACCCATAATAATTTTATATAATATTTTTAGTTTTTTCTTTCCTTTTATTTTTACCGCACAACCTCCCGGCCCCCATTGTGAAAACCTTTGGCCTAGGCTATTTCATTATATTTTATCCAGACAATGCATAGTATTGATTATTGAACACACACACACACACAAAGAAATGCTGAATTAAATAAACAATTTTTTATTTGTCTACGAATTTATGTGTCATTTATCAGATCAGACCCACGTCCCCACCCAAGACCCTGCCGCCACAATCTCACTCTGTTCAAAACTTGAGAGCCCTGAAGCTAGGTGGGTGCATCTTCAACAGCCAGGCTTCTTTCAGCCCGCTTTAGCTCCACTCTGCTTTACCTCTTTGCCCATTTTTGGATTTGCTGACGTCAGGCACTGTTAAAGATGGCGACGGTCGGAGCATTTAATTTATAATTATTTTTGGATCCTTGAAGTGCTTAACATTTTAAAAAGACTGGACTGCAGTAGCTACAATACAGATGACTTTGAATTACAAAAATGTTAAACGTACCTGTCTTTTGTGTGCTTTATAATTGGAACTGAAAGCTAATCTCACATTAGTTTGGACATATAATTGGGTCACACCAAGAGCCTGATGAAATTTAATTTAGCATTTATCCATTGGGAACCGTCCGCCAGCCCAAAGGTCTTTTTCATCAACTTCTGTCTCACATAATAGACTCAATGGTACAAAGATTTAAATCTGTCATTGTGCTTAGAGTCAAGGGCATATTCTGCACATTCAACCATCCACAGGGCGTCGAAGGTCAGGTTCAAGGGACATACAGTATATTATGATAGGAGGTTGACTCTACATTGTGAGAATGTAAAACAGTGATTTAATTTGCCTTTAGAGGTTAGCTGCCTCTCATGTTGAGCATGTTTATAGGGGCATAGGGCACCATTGACAGCATTCAGTATTCATCTGGGTATGTGAGTTCCTCCTGCTTACACTGCTCTGTGCAGTTTCCCCTTATTACTGCCAGTGTAATAAGACATTCATTATTCACATTTATGGAGATAGCCATGAAGAGAGCCATAGGGAACTGAACTATTGCCATACATAGAGAAACACACAGTTAATTAATAATATGAATAACTAACTTATGGAGTTCATCCATATAGTGCTTTTGGAATTGGAATTATAGTATATAAACTATATGATCAAAAGTAAAATGTAGCAACATCACAACAATCTCAAAAACTCAGCTCAATGTGTAATGTTATTTCATCTTATCTCTTTTCATTATAAAAAAGTTTATTTCAGGTGAGGCCCTCTAACAAAATGTTTTCCGGGATATGATAATTGAAGGTAAACATGGTACTACACTTCTAAACACGTCTTAATATATAACATGTTTTGGATCTCCTCTGACACTAAAGCTATGTTTGTGTTTAATTCAGCTCACAAATGCCACATTCTTTTAATACAAAGTTTTTTTTTCTTACAGTTTTGACATCCATCAAAATACTTCATATATCTCACAATGAGTTAAAATCTTCTGTTAAAATTGTATGCGTAATGTGTGATAATAATTTCCAAAACAAATGCAATGTGTAACTATCTTTACTGATGCTCATTGCAAGTTACATTTACTCCAAAACATTTTTGAAAATAAAAAAAGCCTTTTCATGTCAAGCTCTGTATGCATTATTCTGCACAGTGAAGCGCAAACATCCCACAGAGGAGAGAACAAAACACTTTCTGTCAGCATTTACCAAAAGCTATATATGACGTGGAGAAGAAAAAGAACAGACACAGCACAGGTTGGTGAGGCTGGGGAAGATGAGTGAAGGCAAGAATGGAAAGGCATGGAGAAAATATAGGTAGGAGGTAGAGATGTGAGATGAGAACACAGATGGAAGCAAACAGAATGATGAGCACATTTAAAATATACAGTACAAACTCTTAATATGAAAAGGTGGAGACATGTCACTAAAAGGATTGTCCTGTCATATTTACAACTTATTTTATTTTTGAAAATGCACATCCTGTTGAGGCTACAATCTAGTATGGGGACCAACTGGGACCTAATTTACAGTTTTTTCG
Source organism: Perca schrenkii (assembly GCA_025617405.1). NCBI lineage: Eukaryota > Metazoa > Chordata > Actinopteri > Perciformes > Percidae > Perca > Perca schrenkii. Next base: position 9,125,101 of record CM046787.1, read on the forward strand.
ATTGCTAAACGACAGTGGGCACAATTTGAGTCACATGTGCAAAACTCTAACTACAGTCTGCATTACCAACAGTCACCTGAGCTAAACAGTTCACATCACCTGCAAAACTTATTCAAAGCAACACAACTCTTAAAGGAACACGCCAACTTATTGGGAATTTAGCTTATTCACCGTGACCCCCAGAGTAAGACAAGTCGATACATACCCTTCTCATCTCCGTGCATGCTGTAACGCTGCCTGACGGTTCCAGCATTAGCTTAGCCCAGCACAGATCCTGCAGGTAACTGGTTCCAACTAGCCTACTGCTCCAAATTGTGACAAAAAGTGACAAAATAACGCCAACATGTTCCTATTTACATGTTGTGATTTGTATAGTCACAGCGTGTACAAAAAACAATGTAACATGAGACACAGCCATCTTCTAACAGTAAACAAACCGGGAACTATATTCTCAGACAGGCTTGCTGCGACCATATCACTCCGCCCAAGTACTATATTCTTCCGCCCGAGAATATAGTTCCCGGTTTGTTTACAGTTAGAAGACGGCTGTGTCTCATGTTACGTTGTTTTTTGTACACGATGTGACTCTATAAATCACAACATGTAAATAGGAACATGTTGGCGTTATTTTGTCACTTATTCGGAGCAGTAGGATTGCTGGAACCATTCACCTGCATGTTCTGTGCTGGCCTGATGCCGCTGGAGCCGTCAGACAGCATTACAGCACACACGGAGATGAGAAGGATATGTATTGACTTGTCTAACTCTGGGGGTTACGGTGAATAAGCTAAATTCCCAATAAGTCGGCATGTTCCTTTAACACATGTCTCAAAACAGGCTCAGTGCAGCCAAACACTATGCACAAGCCTCACTAAGATAACACAAAGTAAAAAACACTAGCATCAAACACCAATACAGAAATTACAAACTTTCTCATCTTTACAATTTGAACAATTTGAGTGACTTGACACTACTCAATAGTTTATTTAAAGAAAATATATAGATTGTATAAATTACCAATTATTACGTAAGGTAAACAAGAAGGAATGAAAATCAACAGTTTTCTTCAATATAGTATTTTGTCTCTGGTAATTTATGGAATTACTGGGGAAAAAACTAAAGGTACCTACGTAACCGTAACAAAGAATAGTGTGACTAATCCTGCCTCTCTCCAGCATCATGTGGCAAGTTTTATTCATCACATTGGATGTCTGCATCATCTCTAAATACAAATGAATGTGGTGTTTCCATTGGTTTCACCTCCATTACTTTCTGAAAAACAGTAAGAACACAGTTTTACTATTGTAAAGATATAGTGTTTTTTTTATAGCTGTGTATATAACCTCAGACATCTTACCTGGACATGTTGGTATCTTTGCTCTTTTACCTGTTTCTCTCAAACGGTACAGTGTATAATTGTTTCATTTTTATTTGATGTTTGTATAATAAAAAAGGCTTTCTGAGCTTTCTCTGTATAAATACCATATATGTTCCCTAACTAGTCTAAAACAAGACACCTGCTTAGGCTTTCAGCTAAAATTCCAATTAGCAGTGTTTGATAGGCACCAGACTGAAATCTATTCTGTGTTGAATGTGTGGTTAACAGTTTTGACAGCAGTGTGTTAGCATTTGAACAAAGTGCTGTAAATCTACAGTGTTGTGCACATTGTGGTTAAAGTCATGGGATAAGTGTGTAGAGTTTTGAAAACTGTGTTCAAGCAATGAAAAAGGAACTAGAGTTTGGTCCACATGAACTGCTGCTGTGCAGACTGTAGTTAGAGTTTTGCACATGTGACTCCAGTTGTGCCCACTGTCGTTTAGCAATCGAAAAAAAACTGTATACAAAGAAAACTAGAAAATGTACCCATCTTGGATTGTACTGTAGAGTCTAGGGACGGTATGATGCTACATTATTTTTAAGGTTGACACTGAGATCTAGCAAAGCTTCATGGAAAACACGACAAGCAGGGAGAGTAAAATTATCAATAAATGATTTCATTGGCAGTGGTTATAACATTCTTGTTGACACATATATTCCCAAAACACACAGGAAACTGAGTGAGAGTGCTGGAGTACAGGAGGAAGGGAGGGCTGAAGTCCAAAATCCCTGTGGGTCTTGAAGTGCTTGACTAATTACACTGAGATGGGTTCTCCAAAGCTCCAAAACAGCCAGGAACATGACTGGGTGGTTGGGTGGGGGTGGAATGGATCATGTGGTTGGAGGGGATTCAGGCAGAGGTGGAAAGAGGACCAAAATATCCTACTCAGGTATGTTGCCTTGCTGACATTTTACTAAAATACAGGCTGAAGGGGTAAAAATCTACTTGAGAATTTGGAAAATAGAAAAAAAAAAATTGGTTTAGATCAATATTGATTTCCTCTCTGTGTGTGCAATACTGAGATACTGTAGGTCCAGTACATATTAAGCATAGCTTAGCACAAAGACAGGAAGGAAGGGGGAAACTGTCTAGCTTCATCAAAAGTGAGAAAATACATCATCATCCTTGGACAGATGAGGGTTACCATATTCTATCTTTTTTCTCAGACTTTGTCAAATTACACGCCATGGTACACTTAACCTTTGTACTTCTTCTAATACCTGTTTATACCTGCACACACGGCAATTTACATTAAGTATTTATTTTACCCTGTCCATATTACAGTTTATTCATTATGTCACTTCTGTACACCAGCCTACAGCAGTATTCCATTTTATTTATATTAACTTTTATATATATATATATATATATATATATATATATATATATATATATATATATATATATATATATATATATATATATATATATATATAATTCTATTTTTTATGTTAACTTTTATCTATTTTCTTATTTTTTACTTAATGCTTTTTCTTTTCATACATTTTGTAGTAGCATTGTTGGAAGGAACAACACAAATTTTACTGCTCTTTAAAGGTCCAATATGTAATATTTGTACTGTAATAAATCCAAAAATGACACCAATGCCTCATCAGATATTAAGGAAACATGTTAAACTGAAATACTATCTTTTCTGACAACAATGCTAAGTCAGTATTTTTTCTTTTTGAAATTTACATTCCGTGACGGAATTTATGTTTATGTTTTGATCTGTGTGTTGTTATCAACGGCCCAGTTTGACAGCCAGGCCGGGTTGCCAGATATACCTGTAAAAACGTAAACCCAGCACGCTACAGCTGTAACGGTAGTACAGCCATGAAAGCAGCACACAAACGAACAGGATCAACGGAGATAGATTCTACCTGACGTAAAAAAAAGAAAACAGCACGTTCCTAACAGTTGCGTGACCAGAGACGTAACAACCCCCTGGGTAAATATTGGAGATGTATTTGAAAGATGGAGACAGCTTAGATCCCAAAAGGACGCAGAGTTGGCTTATTTCCTCCTGAACAGGTAAGCATTAGCTTCAGGCTAATTTATCACAGCTACTAGGGATGGGCATTTTTTGTCATTTCAACATTTGTGTACTCACATTGAATTATATAGCTAGAGTACCCGAGTTGGTTACTCGCAAAAACAATTGAGACATAGCCAGTAAAGTGATCCCGACTGGTCCTGGCTAACGCCGCCATGCTAACCCTGCTAACTGGTAACGTTACCCGGAGGACCAGGCAAGCGGGCCATGGTTGTTTACAACGTGTAGTTCAGCGGCTGGAGCCGACAACGGTGAGTTATTTTAAGCCACGAGAGGGGGGCTGTAAATCGGAAAGAGAGGACTGTGAGTTTGCAGTGTGTTTAGCGATTGTTGCCGTAATTCTAAGCCAATGAAGTGTGTTCCGTCGGCAAGGTAGTGGTATTTTTAGCGTTTCATATTGTAATTCTAAGCCAAGGAAGTGTGCCTGACTGGCGTGTGGAGAGGACAGTGAGGTTGTTGTGTTTTTAGCGGTTCATACTGTAATTTTAAGCCGAAAAAGTGTGTCTGTCAGTTGGTTACAGAGCTCCGCATGAGCATGGGCTTTTATGACTGTCAATATAGCCAGCATCTACCGTTAGCTACTCCGCTGTGCTGTGGAGTAATGTCTGGCTATGTGAGAAAAGCATCTAGCAACATTGTTGTGAATGCTGCGGTCTCAGCCTGGCAACCCCCGTGAACTTCGAGTCTGGGCAGGAGGGGGCGGGGCGGGGGAGACGACTCTCCAGTATTTTGAATTGGTAGTGCAGTAACTATTTTAACCGCTGCCAGTATTACACACAATATTACATATTGCACCTTTAATTGTTGTGCATATGCATAAAGACTCAAACTTGAACACCACTTAAATAGTCCTCAAATTCATAATTTCACAACCGCGAAAATCCTCGTTGGGAAGAGGACGAGAGGTAATGGGTCCCAAAACAAAGGGCTTTCAAGCGGGGAAGCAGAGTTTGTGTCCCAGAAGAAATGAATGTGAAAACATATGACTTTCACCTGGGAAATGGATGTTGACGTCCCAGTACTACTAAAAGGGTCATTTTGTTTCAACCTGGACACTATGTTTTTGTGTGTAAGTGACTTATGGGAACAACAATCTTTGAAATTGGTCCAGTATTTGCCGAGAATCCTGTGACCAGCAGCCGCAGACTGGGCTACAATGTAAGCCTATAGGGCAAGTGTGCATCGTCAATTTCATCCACTAAAAGTGCTCGTTTTGCCACTGACAGACTCAGATTATTATTCTAAGTGTCTGACAACATTCTGTAACATTACACACCTTTGGCCATAAAGTTCATAATCAAAGTTTTTTTTACTCTTACTTCTAATAATTACATTTAATATAATAAAATTACTTTTGATACTTAAGTACAGTAAATATCAGATACTTGAAGACTTTTACTCAAGTAATATTTTAAAAGGTGACTTTTACTTCTACCAAAGTTAGTTTCTGGTACTTGTACTTTTACTCAAGTATTGCTTTCAAGTACTTAATACAAGACTGATCAGCAGACCATGGTGTACAAACAACAGCAGATCATACAGTGACAAAATATAATAACAGAAACAGGAAAAATGTGCACAAAGTTTCATTAGAAGCTTTTTATAGCCTGATCTATCAAAAATAACCGAACAGAAAGCTCCAATTTATAAGTGCAAACCCCGTTTGAAATTAAGGTTTGTTTAGTTTCACAGATTGCCAGCCTGGGTGCAGAATCAACTGCTTCCACTGGTTAATAATCTGCCAGCTGCTTTCCAGGGAGTGGCTCATTTTCCATCCCAGAGCCTCGACTAATCAGGCCAAGAGCACAACCTTCCGTTTCCATTGTCGATCATTTATCGGGGGGCGGTAGCTCAGTCTGTGGGGATTTAGGAAGCTTGTGTTGTCTGGAAAAGGGCTTGTGCTGCTTGTGGCTATATTCTTATCTTTAACATTTCAATTCTGTTTTCTCCTGCGCTTGAGATTGTGAAAAAAAAGAATAAATGATCTAGAACACGTGTCAAACTCAAGGCCCGCGGGCCAAATCCGGCCCCTCGCAAATTCTGATCCGGCCCGCATATCAATTTAGGTTCACAATCCATTTTGGCCCACCTAGTTTTAGTCTTAGTTTGTTTTTATTATTTTTTTATTTTTTTATTTCTGTGGGTCACCATAATCCGGTTCCAGGAAATACATCAAACAAGGCGAAACAACAAATAAAAAAACAAACAAAAAGAAAATAAATCAATAAAAACAGATTTCAAGCTTTTCTTCAAAAACAGTTTCGTCAAAAATTTCATCTCTATTTTTTATATACTATGCTTCCCTCAATCCTTATTGATTTTATCGACCCACCCCCACCCAGATCACCCACCCCACACCCACACCCCCCACACACACACACACACACACATGTAAAATAAAATAATATAAATAACGGGGGTTCTAAAGACAGGTTCTAGAGGGCATCATAAATTTGGCTCAATTGGCTATCAAATTGTTTTTTTTTTATTTTTGTCCTCTGACATTGATCTTTCAATACATAGATAATACTTCATTAGGGCCTTCCGATTCTCTATTGAAGGTGCTTCCTTATTTTTCCAGTTTTGCAATATAAATTTTTTAAAGATAAGAGAGGAAAAAAGTATCTGCCAACTAGTTGGATATCTTATTCCCTCTATATCTTGAAAAATACACATTTTTGGAGAGAATAAGTACCAAAAGGCATGCATAAGGGAGTCACCATATAGATTACATTTTAGGCATATATCTGCTGATGTGTTATCAAACTTGTTTATTTTATCTCCAGTGTAATATATTCTTGTCATTATCTTAAACTGTATTAGACGCAGATTTTCGTTAGAAGTTAATTTGTATGTTAGTGACAAGCTTTCTTTCCATTTTTTTTTAACGTCAACCCCTAGGTCTTCTGTCCATTTATTGTATGTACTTTGTAATAGTGCATCACTGTTTTCCATGCTTATCAGTAAATTGTACATAGAGCCGATCAGCCTCCATTTTTTGTTAGTTTGGCTTAAAATGTTAGACATTTCAGGGCTGATATTCTTTTCCAGGTCAAAATTGCAGGTAATCCAGTTTTTCAGTTGCATATACCTAAATAATTCTGTATCTTTTAGATTATATTTGCTTTTTAATTAATTGAATGGTGCAATGGTGTTTCCCAGTAAAGTTGCGTGGTCTGTATATTAATTGATGGATTGCTCCAAATAGGTATATGCCTGGGAAGCCCTATTTCCCTGATGGAGAGTTTATTTTATTTTATTCCAGGCCTTTAATGTACTATTAATAACAAAATGTGTTGATTTGATGTTGCCCTTAGAAAAAAGTGCTAACAGTAAACTGTTTTTCAACTTGCAATTACGTGACACTCAAAGCAGAATTTGGCAAATTTGCCGACTTTGAGACTCAGAAATTCCCACAAAACCAGAGAGTTTGCATAGTCAGGCTGTGAAAGAACTGTGGTAGCCTATTTAGAAAATTGTTTTGCTTGATTTGCTAAATTCTAGGATGGCTTTGGAACTTTTTTGCTCACTTTTTCAGGCCTTTATCTCAACCAAACTGTAAGTGAGAAGACTATATGAGACATGCAATAATTGAGTCAAAGATATTTTACTTTTTCAATTAAATAAAAGCATGTCAATAAACTATACATGTCTGGCCCTTGATGTGATTCTCTTTCTCCAGTGTAGCCCTTAGCGAAATTGAGTTTGACACCCCTGATCTAGAAGATGGCAGAGTGTCTTGAGTGTAGAGTGCATAATGTTTTCATTGGGAGGAAATGAGAAGAGAGGACAGAAAGAAAGATGCTCTTTTGGTCAATCAACAGATTGGTATCTAGAAGGGATATGCGAAGAGATACATTTCAACTGCCTTGTATAAAATTGCCTTGTGTTGTGTTGCAAGTTTGCTTGGTTTTTACTGGGAATGATTGTATAGATAACATTTTTTTTCAAACAGACAGTAATAAAATACTATTTTTATATATTTATGATTGTGTCCTCTCTGTGCTCGTGTGGCTGGGAATCCAAATCCTAAATAACTTAAAATGTACAGACTTCCGATCTGTTACATTAGTGGCGCTGTCGGCAGTATTCCCTTTCCACACCACAGATGCAGAATGGCAGACGAAAATGAAGGCCAACCTGAAGGTCCAGGGTGTAGTGTATCACAAGGAACTGGGGCCAGGCTAGAAAATGTTCCACATAGTCAGCCTGTGATAAATGCAATGATGATGCCTTGAATTATGGGGGTCCCATGGACCCCAAGGTTTAATGGTGACTCAGGTAAGTCACCATAAACAATAATGAGTTTTTCTGAATGGAGCAGGCTGTGCTAAGGGCACAAGGGTTAAATAAGGAACAGAGAACTGACTTTATATATGGGGCACTTGAGGGTAAAGCAAAAAAGAGTGATGCGGCTACTGAATCCAAGAGTACACCTCTTCTCTTCCCTCTGTGTTGCTGCTGGGTAGATCTCTTGTACCCTGGTGGAGCCAACTCCCATCAGTGTCAACGCTCACAAACTCCGACTAAAGGGAAGCGGTCCTTTTCCTCCACACTGATGTGTGTTTTTAGCTTTGAGCTAAGGAGTAGTTTTTAGTTGTTGTAATCTAGTCTTGCTTTGCCAAACCTTGCTCCACAGCGCTGCGGAGGAAGGTCTGGCTAGTCCACACAGCATTCCTGGATGGAGAAAAAAGTGCTCCACACTTTTTAAATCATTGTCTCCTTTTAAGAAGAGGGGATTGTCACGCTCATTTCAAACAGAAAGTAATAAAATACTATTTTTACATATTTATACTTCTGTCCTTCTCTCTGTGCTGGTGTGGCTGGGAATCCAAATCCAAAATAACTTAAAATTAACAGACTTCCAATCTGTTACAGCTACACCACAGATACATTCTGTGATAAAAGAAATTATATTTTAAAGGGACTACATTATTGGAAAAAGGTTTAAGAACCACTGCTCTAGTGAGAATTTGTGGCAGCATGATGGTGAATTTGGAATTGAATCAAAATAAACTACAGTGTATGTGTTCATGGTAATGAAGGAAAACATTACTCACTGAACAATGGAGCTCTATAGCATAGAGGATTATGATATATCAGGCTTTGGATACACACACACAATACTTGTTAGTAGGATCAATTCATTGTTGGTTTGGGTCTGCACAGGATTTTATTTTTAATAAGAAAATGGAAATTAGAATATTACCAGGCTTATACTTTAAATTATAACAAATATGTCACAAAATGAGTAAGTCATTTCAGAAAGAAATTCTGAATGCAGCTGTGATTAGACCACAGCCATCTGACGGGCCCAGGGAGTCGACAGAAAAACAAAAGACAGACACTGAGATTAAAAATGGATGACTTTCATTATAAATCAGGAGCCAACACATGTAAAACATCAATAACACTGATCCTGGTATAGCAGTAACACTGTGACTGGATGTGGGAGCATCCCTCAGCTGGATGATACTGCAGAAGACTTGTGTGTGTGTGTGTGTGTGTGTGTGTGTGTGTGTGTGTGTGTGTGTGTGTGTGTGAAGACCTGCTGCATGCCACTGGTCCATGAGTTTGCATATGTATTGTACTGCATCCATAATATTTGTGTCCCTGTACCATTTTCTTCATGTTGACATAAATAAATGGTTAAAATGTGGGTGAGATACTGTAGGCGTGTACGTTTGCGTCTTCCAGTATTTATGCTCCACAAAAGGATTCCCACCTAAATAACAGTAAGCGTGTTTCAGTGCTGCAGGGCAGGGAGAATGGTTCCCATGCAGGTTCCAAAGCCCACCCTGTATCCATCTCCTTGACAGTAACCTAGACAGAGGAAAAGATGGGACATTACCAATTATACACATATGATTATGGACATCATAATTAGCATGATCATATTATGTATAAGCCCATCTGAAATCACAGAAGCCATGTCTTTTTGCAGTCAAACATCTCAGTGAGCGATTTCACGTTTTCACAGCTTTTACTTTACACTCCTGAGTCTTTATCACACACAAAATCGCATAAAAAACAATTTTCACGATATGGGACCTTCAGGTTTAAATTTATTTCTAATACTTGCACGTTATAGAGGAACAACTTCCTGTAGGTCGCAGTCAAAACAAGAAGCGTTGCGTGTCTTGGTAACAAAACTCAGCTCAGTAGTTCCCCATGCTCCACTGAGGCTGTGTGCCAAACTTAAAAACCAAGCAGCACTAGGTGGCGCTTATCCAAGTGTTGCATTACATTTTTTTAAATGTCTCATATATTTACAACTAAATAATGTAAACAGTATGCTTCCACATCTCATCTTTAAACTATTTTCATCTAGATCATAAACCACATTATTTAGCTACTTTAACCAAACAATTTACAACATGTGCTGAAGGTTAGGGTTAGGGTAAGGTTAGGGTTAGTCTAACCTGTGATGGTGACTTCATCTCCATCCTTCAGGAAGGTTCTGGTTTCTCCTCCTCCCAGATCGATGTTCTTAGATCCCCTCCATGACAGCTCCAGCATGGAGCCAAAACTCTCTGGATCCTGTTGGGATACAGTACACACAGTATAAGCACTGTACACTTCAAATGTACTGTACATGTAAAACCAAAGAGAGGTAGGCATTGGGTATCACCTGTGACACAGCCAATAAAACAGAGACACAGCCACCAAAACGATAAAAAAACATAACACAAAGCCTGTTGCACACCGTTTCACACCGTTCCGAGTAAAACATGTCGTTCAACCAGGAAACCCTAGCGAAACGGTGCACACCGTTTTGGAATTGAACGTGCCCCTAGTAATGCGAAAATGAGATCTCCATATCAAAATTTTTCTGCATTCTGGTGAATTTGAACAGTTTGTGCCTTTTCTGCATCAATTTATGGTGCAAATATATTTATTTATGTAAAGGAAATTATAATACGTTTTTTGGGGTGGGTTGCACTGGCCAGTTTTGATTATTGGGGGGGTTGTAAACCCAATCCCAAACACAGATACTGAGAATGCTGTACTGTACATGCAGACACTCACAGGTCCACTGATGGTACCAGAAGCCAGCAGGTCTCCTGGTCTGACGTTGCAACCGTTGACTGTGTGATGGGCAAGCTGCTGCTTCATGGTCCAGTACATGTACTAGAGAGACAGAGAGAGAGAGTTAAACATGGTAGAATACAGTGGTGGATTGTAACTTAGTAAATTTACTCAAGTACTGTACTTAAGTTCAAATGTTGAGGTACTTGTACTTTACTAGAGTCTTTTCTTTTCATGCCACTTTCTACTTCTACCCCACAACATTTCAGAGAGAATATTGTACTTTTTACTCCACTACATTCATCTGACAGCTTTAGTTACTAGTTACTTTACATATTAAGATTTTTGCACATTATGTCATTATAACTGAGATAAAAATGGAATATCTGGGTTGGAAGGTGAATAAAACCAATTGGTGCTTTGAAGAAGTTGTCATGGACATTTTTAAGAATTTCATAGACTAAACAATTAATCCATTAATTGAAACAAGTAAACAACTGATTATTTGATGTTGAACATAATCCTTAGTTGCAACCCTGTTGTCTGTGCAGCACAGATTTACAGTTCCACCTTTGCTTAGGGCCAACAAAACACTGTGCTGCCTCATCTAAATTGAATAATAATGCTATTCTTTATTCTTAATTTTGACATGTATGTATTTTGCATGTATTGTTTCGGAGTGACGTACGATGATGCTTATTAAACTTTGAAGTAATTAGCTACATTTTTGCAACTGTCTGCTTTATTTCCTTTTTTTTTAAAACCATTTTTGTGTGGAATGAAAGGGTACTATCAATCCAGGAGTGGGCTTGTAAGATGGCTAGGGTGGCAGCGTTTGAAAAGATGTCATATAAACGGTTTGCCAGATTTGATGTCTACACTAGAAAATGGGGAAAGTACCTGAACTTTCTGGGGGGGCTCCTAGAAGCTTTGTGCTGGGCAGAGACGTGTATGATGGTATTATGGTGTTGTCATTTACACATACAGTACAGGCCAAAAGTTTGGACACACCTTCTCGTTCAACGTGTTTCTTTATTTTCATGACTATTTACATTGTAGATTCTCACTGAAGACATCAAAACTATGAATGAACACATATGGAATTATGTACTTAACAAAAAAGTGTGAAATAACTGAAAACATGTCTTATATTTTAGATTCTTCAAAGTAGCCACCCTTTGCTTTTTTTGGTAACTCTGCAAACCCTTGGTGTTCTCTCAATGAGCTTCATGAGGTAGTCACCTGAAATGGTTTTCACTTCACAGGTGTGCCTTGTCAGGGTTAATTAGTGGTATATTTTCCCTTATTAATAAAAAAGCAAAGGGTGGCTACTTTGAATAATCTAAAATATAAGACATGTTTTCAGTTATTTCACACTTTTTTGTTAAGTACATAATTCCATATGTGTTCATTCATAGTTTTGATGCCTTCAGTGAGAATCTACAATGTAAATAGTCATGAAAATAAAAAGGAAACGCATTGAATGAGAAGGTGTGTCAAAACTTTTGGCCTGTACTGTATGTTTATTTGTTTTTTAATGTGTCTACGTTGTTGTGTATGGTCTTAAATATTGTAGTTACTGTGTACTCTTTTCTTGATTTTTGTCTGGGTGGGTGGTGACGACAAAGGGGGGTGGATATGTTAATGTTGCAAATTGCAAAATGTTTTGTGTGTTGTTTTTGTTAATAACAACAACAAAAAAGATATTGTTTTTGCCTTTAATTGATTGGACAGCTGTAGACAGGATAGGGGGAAGAGGGAGGGGGGACGACATGCAGCAAAGGGCCGGGTCCCAGTCAATCCCGGGTACGGACTGAGCCTTTGTATATGGGGCGCCCGCTCAAGCAGGTGAGCTACCAGATCGCCCCAAATAAGGTACATTTTTCATCATAAAAAATGGACAGAATTAACTACTTACAGAAACTTGAAGACCATTATTACAAGTTCAAATCAGATGATGTCACAATACTAAACAATATGTGACTGACCTGTATAATACCAAAAACACCCTATGTGCTGTGTTATTTACTACAGACATAATTTAGCACTGCGTGTTATTGTGAGTGTGGTTGTTACCTTAAAGTTGGACTTGCTGATGGTTGCTGCCTCTGCCATGTCCTGTCCTTAAAGAGCAAAAAGTCACTTTATATTGAAACAGACATTCACTTCATAACATATGGCAGTACCCCCTAGTCTGGATCAACAGAAGTACATTTCCAGGATAATTGCCGGAGGTGAGGGACATCTGGATGTTCCTCACCTTCCGCTCTTTTTGTGTTGCCGTTCTCAAAATCCATTCTCTTAACAAACTTCGAGCTAGCAAGCTACACACTGAAAATGGCAGGTTTTAAAGAACATTTGGATGTAGCAACAAAGCAGGCCTGCATGGTTTCCTCAGGGAATGATTGTAGATTTAAAAACTATGTTTACAGCATTTAACTAACTGTCACTTTGGGACTGAAATTATGTTTAACCATGTATCCAGCTAATTTAACTTGCTCACATTACTGTATTGTGTAAACAGTTAACTTCATTTAATATTGTATGCGTTTTCTTTTGCAGGGTGCAAATGTTCCACCAAAACAAGTTCCTTCCTGAGACTATATGCAGAGCCACCGTCACTGCGTCCGGAGCTTAACACCGCCCCAGACGATAGTGATTGGTTTAAAGAAATGCAAACAACCCAGAGTGTTTTTTTTTCTATCCTGGAATGTATCTGTTGTGTAGCCAGACCTTACTCCACAGTTTGTCCCCAATAGAAAACTTTGTCAACATATGTTTTATTTTATTATTTTTAGCTTACTTTAAATTTTTTAATATTTAATTCCAAAAAGTTTACCTGATGAAGGTCTGAGACCGAAACGTTGTATTTTTCTTCTAAATAAATTATTGCTTGCGTAATGATCAGTGTGCAGGATTTTCTCTAAAAAGTTCAAAAAAGTTGAATTCTCATGCAATTTATATAATAAATGATCTATACTTGCTGCGCGTGTATCGATTCCCCCGCCACCCCTAATAAATACACAGCAAAATCAATTCAAGTTGATTGGATAATAGTCACTTTGTGTAAACTACAGTACCTTTGAGTGACACAAACAGGTTAATGTTGAAAGTGAAAGCATCAGGGTGTTGCAGGTAGGGAAGGGGCTCTGGATCCTGCAGAAAGGAGAGACAGAAATAAAATGAACAGGAAAAAGATGGACAGGAGGCTCTAATGTCCACACACACACAAACTAAAATGGAGGGAGACAAAACTATTCTTAAATCCTTAAAGGATAAATTCACGGGAACGCTGTAACCAGAAGCCACAAACCGGGCAGCAATGTAACCCTATAGGACACGTGCTCACCGTCAAAGAGCGTCCACTAAAAGTGCTGTTTTTATCGCCGAAAGGCTCTGATTATTATTCTAAGTGTCTGACATTATGGAAAGGATCCCTAAAGAGATAGACCTTTTTGTTAAAGAGTAAAATCCTTTGCCAAATAAAATTGCCAAATAACATACATGTACATTGTAGCTTGTTTCGCGTCTTGCTTAATACTGGACCAATGTCAAAGATTGTTGTTTCCATCAGTCACTTAGACACAAAACACGGGAAAATAGGGTCCAGTTTGAAAACCCCTGAAGTTATTAGTGAGACAAAAAAGGAAATATTTGTCCTATAGGTGGCACCAGAGTAAGTGGGATGTATTAGCTAATGCAAAGGTCTCAAATGTAAAAGTATTTTAGCTAGTTCTGAAAACACAAAGTGAGGGCCTACAAAAGGTTTGGCAGGCAGCTACACAAAGTGGTTCTACATCATGGTCTGGTGACTCAATATAGAATTTTACTCAGTGACTTGGAATTGGGGTGACTATTGGACACTTTTCTTTCCTAGTGTGAACTGTGACCCTTGTGTTAACCTGGATGGAGTTGGGCTCTGCAAAGGGTAAGAGTGCTTCCATTGGGATGACCCAGGGTGAGATGGTTGTCCCGAAGTTCTTCCCCAGGAAAGGACCAAGAGGAACATACTCCCACGCCTGGATGTCCCTGGCTGAGAATAAACACACATATTACTGAAGAAGTAGGCAGGTTATGGTTCTGTGATGGTAATGACTTGACTTGAACGGTGACTTGAACCATTCGGCTAAATACGATAAACAAAGAACATTACATTATAATGTGTAAGCTCTGACTCGTGTTTTCCATTACCTTGAAGATACAAAGGATAGAATGGAAAGACATAATGCTAGATGAACAACGAAATGTATTGTAATGAAAATCTGGTCCTGTCCAAATCCAAGTTATTTGTTTGGCTTGTGGCTCAGAGGTAGAGTGGTCGCCCCTCAATCACAAGACTGGCGGTTGTTCCCAGGCTCAAAGTGTCCCTGAGCAAGACACCGAACCCCAAGTTGCCCACTGCTCCTGATATTGAGGATAGGTTAAATGCAGTAATTCAATTTCACTACATTGTACATTCATTAATTTCGTTAAAAAGTCAGAAGTTAATTTATGGGCGACTTCAGCGAAAGTAAAAGTCACCAGCTCAGGCACTGGAAGAGCAGGGGTCGCTGTTTAAACTATACTGTACTGACTGTAGCTGTAAACGTGCTTTAATAAATGAGCTATATGTTTTCAGCCTCCTTTTGAAGCTGAATTCCACACTTTATGTCATCATAGCACTTGGTAACAAAGAACAGGATACAACTAAATGTAACGGAATGTAACGATGCATCGTGACTCGGTTATAAATCGATATATAAATGTTATAAAGATTACAACCGAATCTTTTAAACGGCCTAGGGCGTAATCTACCTTAGATTTCACTTGTTTGACTTCAGAAGTCACTAGGTCCTCTTAGTTTATTTATTTTAAGAGATTTTTTTTCTATTTATTCAGCTATCTTGATGTGGGATTAGTATTAAACATACCTTTTTTATTTTTATTTTGTTATTTAAGAGAAAATAAAATTTCAGTTGCACTTTTGATAAGAGGATCTGTTGTTTTGCCCAGTTTATATAAATAAAGGAATATTCTTCAGTTTTCATTTGTCTGCAGCTCATTCTGTTAATGAAATGAGATATGTCAAGATGGCCCCGCAGAATGGTGACACGGTGTGTTGGTGTGCTCTGTTTTGTTTTGTTTTGTGTTTTAACTTTGTTTGTTGCGTGCTTGTGCGTCTCCGCCAGCAAGGAGCACCGGGAATATTCCTCTCTAACGTGCGCTCACTGCCCAACAAACTGGAGGAACTACAACTGCTGTTGGTCAGAAACAGTGACTTTTTCTCATCTGCTGTTTTGTGCTTCACGGAGACATGGCTCTGTGGATTAGTACCGGACTCTGCGCTGCAGCTGGCAGGCTTCCAACTCTACAGAGCGGACAGAGACACGGACCTCTCCGGAAAAACTAAAGGTGGAGGAATCGGTTTCTACATCAATAGCGGTTGGTGCAACGACGTGACAGTGATCCAGCAGCATTGTTCTCCTAACCTGGAATATTTCATTATAAACTGTAAGCCTTTTTATTCACCCCGTGAGTTCGCGTCATTCATCCTGGTCGGTGTTTACATCTCGCCGCAGGCCAATGTGCAGGACGCGCAGCGCATGCTTGCCGACCAGATTCTGTGCGTGGAGCGGACCAACCCAGAGTCCCTAGTTATTGTCCTTGGTGACTTTAATAAAGGGAACCTCACTCACGAACTCCCTAAATATAGACAGCATATTAAATGCCCGACCAGAGAGGAGAACATTCTGGATCACTGTTACACCACAGTCAGGGATGCTTATCACGCCGTCCCCCGTGCTGCACTGGGACACTCTGACCACGTCATGGTTCACCTGATCCCCACCTACAGACAGAAACTAAAGCTCTGCAAACCTGTTGTGAGGACATCAAGGAAGTGGACCAGTGAGGCTGTGGAGGATCTCCAGTCGTGTTTGGATTCTACTGACTGGGATGTGTTCAGGACTGCTACCAACAGTCTGGATGAGAACACAGAGGCTGTGACGTCATACATCAGCTTCTGTGAGGACTGCTGTGTTCCATCATGCACCAGGGTGAGTTACAACAATGACAAACCCTGGTTCACAGCCAAACTCAGAAGGTTAAGGCTGGCTAAGGAAGACTCGTTCAGGAGTGGGGACAAAGACAGATTTAAAGAGTCAAAGTACAAGTTTAGCAAGGCGGTGAAGGAGGCTAAACGACGGTACTCTGAGAAACTCCAAAACCAGTTCTCAGCTAATGACTCTGCAACTGTCTGGAAAGGACTTAGGCAGATCACCAACTACATGCCTAAAACCCCCCCCCCACTCCTTCGATGACCGACACCTAGCCAACGACCTGAACGAGTTCTACTGTCGATTTGAAAGACAAAAGGTCAGTCCTGACACCATCCCCCCACGACACCAACCTACAGCTACAGCCACTGTGCATCACCTCCACCTCCCCCACCTCAGCAGGGCCCTGGGCCCCCCCCACCAATGCCCTCCTTAAAGGTCTCCACCTCCACCCCCCTACCCACCTCAGTGACGACTCTCTCCATCCACGAGAGGGACGTCAACAGACTCTTTAGGAGACAGAATCCCAGGAAAGCTGCTGGACCAGATGCTGTTTCCCCATAAAGCTTGAAGCACTGTGTTGACCAGCTGTCTCCAGTGTTCACAGACATTTTTAACACCTCACTGGAGACATGTCACATGCCAGCCTGCTTCAAGACCTCAACCATCATCCCTGTCCCCAAGAAGCCAAGGACCACAGGACTTAATGACTTCAGACCCGTCGCCTTGACCTCTGTGGTTATGAAGTCCTTTGAGCGCCTTGTGCTTTCACACCTCAAAGCCATCACCGACACCCTCCTGGACCCCCTGCAGTTTGCCTACATAGCCAATAGGTCTGTAGATGATGCAGTCAACCTGGCCCTCCACTACATCCTCTGGCACCTGGACTCTGCAGGAACCTACGCCAGGATCCTGTTTTTGGACTTCAGCTCTGCCTTCAACACCATCATCCCGGCTCTGCTCCAGGAGAAGCTCTCCCAGCTTGGTGTGCCTGACTCCACCTGCAGGTGGATCACTGACTTTCTGTCTGACAGGAAGCAGCATGTCAAGCTGGGGAAACACGTCTCCAACTCACAGACCATCAGCACTGGATCCCCTCAGGGCTGTGTTCTTTCGCCTCTGCTCTTCTCCCTCTACACCAACAACTGCACTTCCAGTCATCAGTCCGTCAAGCTTCTGAAGTTCGCGGACGACACCTCCCTCATCGGACTCATATCTGATGGAGACGAGTCCGCTTACAGGTCGGAGGCTGACCACCTGGTGAAGTGGTGCAACCACAACAATTTAGATCTCAACGCCCTAAAGACAGTGGAGATGGTTGTGGACTTCAGGAAGAACCCAGCCCCACCTGCCCCCATCACCCTCTGTGGCTCCACAATTGACACTGTGGAGTCTTTCCGCTTCCTGGGAACTACAATCTCCCAGGACCTCAAGCACAACAGAGGATGTACTTCCTGCGGCAGCTGAAGAAATTCAACCTGCCAAAGACAATGATGTTGCACTTCTACACAGCCATCATTAAGTCCATCCTCACATCCTCCATCACCATCTGGTACGCTGCTGCCACTGCCACTGCCAAGGACAAGGACAGACTGCAGCGTGTCATTCGGTCAGCTGAGAAGGTGATTGGCTGCAATCTCCCACCGCTCCAGGACCTTTACGCCACCAGGACTCTGAAGCGTGCTGGAAAGATTGTGGCTGACCCCTCCCACCCCGGACACAAACTCTTTGAGCCACTCCCCTCTGGCAGGAGGCTGAGGTCCATCAGGACCAAAACCTCACGCCACATGAACAGCTTTTTCCCCTCCGCCACTAGCCTTATTAACAAGGCCCGGAAACCACCCTGACTCTCCACCTGGCTCTTCATGCCACTGTTCTCTCTGCTGTAATGCTCTTTGCTCTTTATTTATTTTATTTTATTTCTATCTTTATTTTTAATTTAATACATACTGTGTACATATACTTATATTGTTTATACCTATACTTATATTGTTTAATATTAAATTTAGAGAATGTGTGATGTGCACCAACAACACCAAAACAAATTCCTTGTATGTGTCAAAAAACGTACTTGGCAATAAAACCCTGGGGGGGGCGTTATGCGCATATCTCTTGAACCGTTAGTCCGATGGATTTCAAACTTGACAGTTGTCTTCCTACGGGCACGAGTAAGTGCAGTGCCAAGTTTGACGTTGTTTGGATTAGAAATGCAAAATATTTCGTTAAATATATAGGTCAAAGAAGCACACATTAACCAGAGACAGAGAGCAGCGGTGCTTTGGCAGCTAAAATGTGACATACACCTCAGACCCACAAAAGTGTGCAAAGTTGCACTAGGCCTACTTAAGGACGTTTCAGAATCCCACACATGCAAAGCACAACCACAGACAACAAGTCGCAGCGAGACCTATGTGTGTCCGTGTTGGGAAGGTAACCTGCACATCACACGCAGACGCCACATGCACAACGCTTTACAACACAGCCCTGTGCAATACAAGAAAATCTCAGAGTTGAACCGGGCAGACACATCAGTTTTCATCAGACTCGCCCTGGGTCGGGTTAATTAAGTCTACTGCTAACTTACAACACTAATAACTTTACTTTCGCCAAAATACCCCCGAAAATCAAATCCGTACTTCACCATTAACAGGCAAGCCACTAAACCTGTATGGAAATGAACACCTCTGCTGAAATGTTAAATTCGTTAACGATCATACGACACAAGACAACTCTCTCTCTCTTTATCTCTCTCTCTCTCTCTCTCTCTCACACACACACACGGTCCGGTTCTGGTGGTTGATTAACGCAGATATGTGCTGATTAGCTCTCCTAACGGGCCAGGTGGATAGCGTACTGCCATGACTCCATGAGGCTAATGTCTGATTACTCCACATTGTCATTGTGATATTTTGTGATTACATTCTGAATCTGCAGCGTTCTCTGTCAGGTAAATATAGTAGTACAATGTCTTCCTCTGATGTAGACGTAGCCTACACTGTCAGTAGTAGGCTATACAGTGGAGTTGCACATTAATTTGGTTTTGAAGAATTCTACAAGCAGCAATACCACAGGCCAAGCAATCGTCTGTTCCAAACAGGCACATTTTCAACGGGCACTACACTAGTGAACTTAAAATTGTGAATCGTATTGAATCGTGAGTTGAGTGTATCGTGACATCCCTATTCCTAGGAATTTTCCATATCACATAATCTCAGGTTTGCCAGGAAGTGTTGGGTAGCCATAACCATCTAGAAGCACACAAGCATGATGTTGGTGTAATGTATTGTGTTCTTACCACTCCAGTCATTCATGAGTACCATGCCAAAGATGTGTTCATGGGCTTTCTTGATGGGAATAGGCTCCCCGAGCTGATTCCCTCCTCCAACGAAGAAGGCCTAATCAGAGTAGAGAAGAAATATAACAGCAGTGAACTTCTGATATTGTGCAATATAGAAAATCACACAGACTGACGAAAGGCAACAGAGAAAGGCAACTCTGGACTTTTACCCAGGCAACTCAGATTTTTTTAAATAAAGTAATTTCAACATCTATTCAAACATTACAAACACACAGGTGATTAGATTAATTAAACACTGTAATCACCATCTCCAACTCGATGTCCAACTGTTTAGACGGTCCAAACTCTGGTGGTTTTGCTAGGAGAAAGGAGAAGGCAAACATGGTTATCATCAACTGGAGGCAGCTGTGTGGCTCCAGATGGAGCTGCATGATATCTGATAAACTGCCTCAAGTGATGTCACCAGAGGTGGCAATGGTTGGAGCCAAAGACAAAAAGTCAGTTTGAAAATTTAAGGAATCTGGTTTTGTGGAGAAACAAAGTGAGCTTACAAGACGTCTGTAACTCTCTCCTCGTCTCTGCTTCAGGCTATATACATTAGCCACTAATAATTTAACCCTCCTGTTGTCTTTAATTAAATTAAATCAGAAATGTTGGCGTCTTTTAAGCAAATTGTCAAAAAATAACATGGATTGTTCCATCCAACGCTCGTCGCAAGTAAAATTAATGATCAGATCACTACTTTCAGTAAATATTGGGTTTTTTATTACATTTTATAACATTTGAAAAAACAATTAAATGGTTTCTAAACAGTATCCTGACTAAACTTTAACAGTCTGCGATTATCCATAATTTCACCTTCTTTAACTCAAAAATTAAGTATACTTTCATATAAATGAGGTTTATTGACCATGAATTCCAAAAAGAATTGTAAAACTAGTGGTAATAAATTGATGTCCAATTTTTACCCGGGAGTACAACAAGTTCCATGGTCAACGGGAAGACAACACAACACACAACCATCTCCATCTGAACTGTTTGCAGCCGACTTGCATTGTGGATAATGTAGGCGACAGAATTTTGAAAGGGAAGAAAAATGCGTGGGACAAAAAAAAACAACATCTCTGGTTCTGTTTTTGATCCTTTTGTTTTTGTAAGTCTGACAATGTTACAGGAATGCAATGTGGTGATACTCTTTTAGTGTTAGCAAGGATGTAATCAATAGTCTTAATCAATAATCAAAGTGTTGTCACTAGAGCTGGGTATCACCAATGATTTCCCAAATCAATTTGACTCCTATACAAGATCCTGGTTAAATTACAATTACGATTCTATATATATTAGGTTAGGGAAATTACAGTTACTATACCAATTTAGCTTGGATATAAAAAAGATTCTCAGAGAACTTATGCAGCCCTCATATATTTTTATAATGCACCAGGTTAATGTTTAAAAAAGTTGGTTAAACGTTTGTTTGAAGTACTTTTTACTTAACAGGACAAACATTATACAAACATATTAACATATTAAATGATTAATTTCGGGATTTATTAATCAATATTAGATCACTCAAATAAAGATGTATTTTAACGATGACAGAACAGCATAAAGACCAAGGCACTCTTGTTGCAGAACATTTTAAAAGGTAAAACACGCACCAACACATTGCGGCACACAGGCCTTCTTCAGGGTGACTCAAAGATGAATTTTAATTGGAGAATTTTTTAACCCAACCCTAGTTGTACCAACCTTCCTCATACATAAATGATATGAATAACACAGGTCAACACTGGTGAATGTAAGGATCTTACTCTGGTCAGGTCTCATCTGGCCTGAGGGGCGACGGATGGGGGTCCCAGAAACAACCACTGATGATGCTCTACCATGGTATCCCACTGGAAGCCTCAACCTGCAGAACACAACACTGAATGTTAAAAACAACAGGGACCACAGAAGGAAAATAAAGTTCAGTTTGTACATGGGCCCCTGTGCCTAGATCATTGTCGATCTACAATTGTGTTGCTAAATTAGGAATGGGATTTCACTGAACAGCGATATTTTTCTGTTTAACACATTTTATTGATTTTTGCCAGTAAAAAGACAATTCTGAACAAAAAGCAGTTCAAATCTTGGCCGTACAAAAGTGCAGTGCAAGTGGTACAGAACAGCAATAATCAAAACACCCACCCCACGCTCATCCAATCCGTTCATCCCAACCCCAACCCATCCACAGCGATATTTTTCTTGCAACAGTATTAATGTTATGATTAGAGCACACAGGCATGCATATGGGATGTAGGGTAATTTGTAAACTCGAGTTGCACTTAAGTCGCGCAAACAGCTGACTTCAGACTTAACTTGCGACTCGACCCAAAAGACTTCAGACTTGACTCGGACTCAAGTTTCGAGACTCGTCAACAACCTGTTTTCATGCAATTATTGCTTTTTAAATCTAAATGTATTCATGTATTTCTATTTTCTTTTGTTGGCGCATATAAGTTGGGGAAACGTATGTCGAGCTGCATGTCCCCTGCCCTTTGCCATAATGTGCAACGTAACGCATGCGCTATCCCTTATGTGCGCGCACTCACATATAAAAAAATGCAGTGACGATGGCGACACCAAGTCACCAAGAGTTGTGTCTTTTGCTTTCAATAACTTCGTAAACAGTGGCAGTAAGCAAACTTTTAAACTCCGGTGGATTTATGAGGACTAGGGTTAACTGCTCCTCAGATCTCTGCAAGGTAAATCCAGACAGCTATCTAGACTATCTGTCCAATCGGAGTTTTCTGTTGCACGACTAAAACAACTTTTGAACTTACACGTTCCACCAAAACAAGTTTCTTCCTGAGGCTATTTTGCAGCAGCACTGTGGCTCTCCGTCCGGCACTTAGTGCTGCCCATTACGTTTGTGATTGGTTTAAAGAAATGCCAATGAACCAAAACACATTTTTCTCACATTCCAGAATGCTGTGTGGATTAGCCAGACCCTCCTCCGCAGTACTGTGGCTGGCAAGATCTGGCAATGCGAGACTTGAGGGGCACTAAGCTCCGGACTCAGCGACAGCGGCTCTGCTAAATAGTCTCGGGAAGGAACTTTTTCTGGTGGAATGCCACATACCACATAATATTAAATGAAGTTAAGTGTTCACACAATACAGTAACGTGAGTGGTCCTAATGTTAGATGAACACTGATGTTCTGGGGCCCAAATCAATTAGAGAGACCTTGTAGTGACCCTCTACATTTCACTGTTTGCAGAGAGACTTGAACAATTTGTTACAAGCTGTCGCTCAATATCGGCCCCAACATGTTCCAACATCTGTTAGTATTCTGCTGGTTTAATTGATAGTGTACCAGTTTGGCATCAGAGCATTCTCCTTCCCCCGGAACATGATGCCAACGTTGGTAGCATGATCTTTGGACGAGTAGAAGTCGGTGTAATCGCCTGTGAAAAGCAGATAAGACAGTTCGTAAGAGGAGCAAGCTGAAATATTCACATCTATTGCCTGTACCCTTCTTTTATTAGTGAAGTCTAGAAAGGACTGTACTGTACTGTATCTACTTAGCAAGTAAGCAAATTATCATAAAACTTTGTGCCTTCCATTATGACTATTATTGACATAACCCTTATGAAAAATTGCAATTGTTTAAAAACAAAAAACACTCAAAATATCCACCATTCACCACCCACGCTGTTCGATGAAGCTTTTTTCAATAACTTTTCAGCGTTAAGGTCTTAAGATTCTACAGAATTGTTTTACGTCAGTCGGGTTAAATCTGTAACAGGGACTTGTATGACGCCTGGAAATGGCGAAACATGCACTGAAATTGCACAGTAAACTCAAAATGGCTGACTTCCTGTTAGTTTTTTTGTATATGTCTCCACATGATAGATATGCAAACCAAGTTTTGTTTTTAGCCCAAGACTCATATCAGATATTTATTGTCAGCATTTATGACAAGTGTTAAATTTTTCATGAGTTTAAGAATCCCAAGCACTTCAAAAATACATTTAAAAGGCCAAATAAAACTTATAATTCGTCAGTTTCAATAGGGTCCTTACACCCGTTGTTCAGGCCCTAACTTTTAAAGGAACACGCCGACTTATTGGGAATTTTGCTTATTCACCGTAACCCCCAGAGTAAGACAAGTCGATACATACCCTTCTCATCTCCGTGCGTGCTGTAATGCTGTCTGATGGCTCCAGCAGCATCAGGCCAGCACAGAACATGCAGGTGAATGGTTCCAGTAATCCTACTGCTCCGAATAAGTGACAAAATAACACCAACATGTTCCTATTTACATGTTGTGATTTGTAGAGTCACAGCGTGTACAAAAAACAACATAACATGAGACACAGCCGTCTTTTAACAGTAAACAAACCGGGAACTATATTCTCAGGTGGAAGAATATAGTACTTGGGCGGAGTGATATGCTCGCAGCAAGCCTGTCTGAGAATATAGTTCCCGGTTTGTTTACTGTTAGAAGATGGCTGTGTCTCATGTTACGTTGTTTTTTGTACACGCTGTGACTCTACAAATCACAACATGTATATAGGAACATGTTGGCGTTATTTTGTCACTTTTGTCACAATTTGGAGCAGCAGGCTAGTTGGAACTAGTTACCTGCAGGATCTGTGCTGGGCTAAGCTAATGCTGGAACCGTCATGCAGCGTTACAGCACGCACGGAGATGAGAAGGGTATGTATCGACTTGTCTTACTCTGGGGGTTACGGTGAATAAGCTAAATTCCCAATAAGTCTGCGTGTTCCTTTAAAGTGAGGATTGAAGTGGGGGAAAAACTAGAGGGGATTGTCCCCTGTCCCAGTTGAAAATAACACCCTTGACTGTTGACATAAACAAAGACTGACATGTAAAACAGTCACACTAAACATCTTGGGATGTTAAAAAGTCTTTACATAGAAAAGTCACACTGACTCGAAAAACTACATTATTTAGGATGTGTGATGTGACATCAATTTTGGAGAAGATTCCAAGGAGGTAGTCACATCTCTCAGTGGATGCAACTCTGTGGTCTGCTGGCCTTTTTATCAAACACCTCTGATATCCCTAAAGGAGAGGCTCACCAATGTCTGTAGGAAGGTGCATGATGGCTGTACTCTGGTGGACAAATGCTCTGCAGAGACGAGACAAAAAGAAAAAGGACATGTTTCAACAAAGGACCAAGAATCAGCCAGAAAATAGAAAAGGACCCTTTGGAGATTTACAATATAAGGCTGGGTTCCCACTCTACAAGAAATTATTTTCATGAACATTTCAAAAGCATTTCCAATGACTTTGTCGAAAATAATATTTACTTTGTGTCGTTCAGAGGACATTATAAAATACAAAACTGCCTTTAAAAATAACGGACAGAAAATGAATAGAAACAGAGACATTTTCATAGATCAGTCAAGCATGGAAGAAATGTTTTTTGCACAACCATGTTTTTAAAACAGGGTCTCTTTGTATTTCAATAACCTTGGCTATACTATTGCATGTAGTCCTCAGCACACTGTGTTAGCGTGCAGCAATTCTTAAATTTAACATTTTAGCCAGATAGACCATGGAATTATTTTTTCATTTATTCCTTCACACAGTTAAACTATCTCCAATCTTCCTGCAGCAGAAACAGCCTTTACTTTGAATGTTTTAAAGTGTTCGTTTGTTTTTCATGATACAAAAAGACACAACCTCTTTATTCAATTCCATTATTTTCTATAGACTATACTAGAAAATATGATGGCAGGAATACATATACATTTTATATATATATATATATATATATATATATATATATATAAATAAAAGACCATATTAAGCTTCTTCACACCAGCATATTTACAAACCAAAATATGATTAAACATACCCTGAATTATTTAACACACTTTATTCTTGTCAGAATTGGCATTGTTTCTGAAAAAACATTTAGACGACAGAACTGAAACCTTCCATATTAGCCTAGTATGATGATTTTAATATTTTTTGGATTGTATTTTCACAACATAACATAACCACACAAAGCAGTAGCCTGATGAGGACCATGTAAGCCTGTGTACCACGTTGACTTCTGCATCGACAGACTACACAGACTGACCTGCTCCGAAGGCTGACATCATCTCTCAGTGTGCTCTCATTGGCTGACAGCAAGCCCTGCAAGGTCCTCCTGGCCTCCCTCCAGGCCTCATAACCAAGAGCCATGAAATCATTCAACGTGGGCTTGTAGGGAGACACAAATAACAATTAAAATATGACACATAAAGCACCCTTTCCTATAATCAGTTGGCTTACAGTATTTCTAGAATGCAAAATGACTGTAAAGACACAATATAAGTAAAAGGCTATACCACAAGCCATGTGTTGATAATATACAAACTTTGTTTTGCAAAAGCAAAAATGACACTAGATGAGGTGTCCAAACATGGCAGCAAAATTCCTTCCAGTGAAAGCTGCTCACCCAGCACATGTATACTGAAAATATTTCTATGACCTTGAGAGTTTTTAATCTGGTTCAATCTGACTGACCTGCACACATGAATAACACCAACATAATTAGGGTTCTAAAAACTAAACTAATTTTTAGTTATTGTGAGGATCCTCACACTAATGCTGTGTAAGTGCTTCTGAAGAAATATTAGGGTTAGGGTTATTTCTTCCCCTCCCCCCCCCCTCAAATGTAGTTAAAGTGGCAGGAACATTAAGACCACAAAAATTGCACTCACTGTTCCAATACTACTAGTTTACTAATTTAATTTTGCATAGTATTTGTGATACCTTTCAGGTAAAACGGTAAATTGACTTAAGTTGCCTCTTCTCTGAATACCATTAGTGCTTACACTTACCTGGTCAAACACATCTTGATGTTTGGAAATCACAGGCCCTCGAAACAAAGACTTTATCACACTGAGGTCCAGTATCTGGTCTCCAATGGCAACACCAATGCGACATTTGGGCTGGGGAAATCAAACACACTCTGACATAACTACAGATGATCCACAGTACAATTCCACTACATGTTTGTTCAAGTGTTCAATGTTTCATCCAACAAGCCACAAGCTAAACTGAATAATTTCAAGTAGAGCAGTTTCCCCTTTAACAACAGCTAATAATTTGGCATTTTTTTTAAAAATCGCATTTTTGCATTTGCAGTTATGCAATGTTATATTGGGGGTGCGGTCACGAAAGGCTTGTATCATGTGGACATGCCGACAGTTTTGTTGTCATTACTTAGAATTCCTCATGGGGGCGGCAGAAACTACGTTTCTTAAATGCCCCAGAACATTTTAAAAATAAGCACTCTAAGGTCTGGCACCAGTGAGGTTTTAAAAATATTGGAGAAAATGCTGAATGTTTTGGTCCAGAGACTTTCAATTTTGGGGCAAAGTGCAAAACTTGGTAAAGTCTGGCTGTGGTATTTGAGATGAGAGTAAAAAGGCTCTGGATCCTCTCACAGCTGCCAAACACACTTCAACATGCTTCCTATCCCTCAGTACACTTCAGCAAGCTATGATTGTGACTAGAGATCATCTTTTTACTCATAGGGCCCACATTTAGAATTATTACATTATTAAATATTTTATTTTGAAAAACCATGACAGGAAGTCCTCAATATGTCTGACCTCACAACACTTTATCTGTTTGCAAACCCAGAAGAAATAACCAAACTGCACTTACATTATCAGGCGTGGAGAATATTCCATAAGGGAGGTTGTGGAAGGAGAAATCAGACGATGCATCTACTTTTATGAAGGACATCTTCTCTTTGGCAGTGTTATTCCACCCAACCTAACTGTGTGACTGAGTGACTGAGGAGCAGCAAGCACTTCCAGATGTGAAACTTTGGACAGGCCCGCCTCCCACTGTAGGGCCAATCACATGCTGCTTAGAGTATCCACCCTCATCCAGACCTCTGAAAGTTAATGCAAACCAGCCTGCTAAATGACTAAGCAAAAATTGTAGCCAAGGTACTGAGCCTCATCTGTTGTTGAAAGAAGGAGTAGATTTTATTTTTTTTGTCAATTTATTGAAAATGTAAAAAAAAAAAAAAGTAAAACTTATAAGCAATAAAAAAAATAAAAAAACGGGATATAAGCAACATATAAGCAACTCAAATATTTTTTTTCCATGTTCAAAAGGGGTAGGAAGAAGTTTTGGTCTTACGTCCTCTTAATTTTTAAACATTATTCATAGTTAATAGAAATGAAGGTCTCTAAAAGTCTCTTAAAGGATTCTAAAATGTTTAAAGTAAAAGCAGTTTAATGAGCAGAAAAAAACATAATTCAAAACATTCCAACACGAACGGAAGATGGAGCCTAGCAATGGTTTAATGAAAACAAGAAGATAAGTATAATATGGTATAACAGGTATAATATTAAAGAAAATGAAGTATTGTAAAATGTTTTTAAATGAAATAAGAAGAAAATCAAACCTTTAATGTTTAATTAAAGGTTTAGTTTAAGACATCAAATGATAAAAAGAAATATATAAACCAGGCTCTATTGAAAATAAAAGTGAAAGCATTAAATGTGGCTTAATTAACCTAAATTAATTCAAAATGACATGTAGTTAGAAAGATTTGAAGGAAACTTTTTAAATAAGAATTCAACAAATTGGTTTCAACAGTGGTTTAGTGAGATTGCTGATGATATACAGCATGTAACAGCAGGAGAGTTTTCTTTTCATTCACCATTCATTCATTCATTTTTATAAACATGCTCTACTTTGATGCTTTTAAAGGGCAAATCCAGCACAAAATGAACCTAGGGGTTAATAACACATGTGTTCACCGTTCCCTGGGATTTGTTTTCATGCTAATCCAATGTGACCAGTTTTATCACAAACCGCTAATTACCTTATAACGCTAGTCGTCGGGGCATGGATAAAGTAAAAAGAAATCGGAAAAAAAGATAGTTAAGAAAGACAGTACCTTTCACGTATACGACCAGTCGAACGACGTGCAACGTGCATTCAGTTCAGCTCACGTTGCACGTCGTTCGACTGGTCGTATACGTGAAAGGTACTGTCTTTCTTAACTATCTTTTTAATAAACTGTGGTTTACATGTAGGGACCCTCATTATGCTACCGTGGAAGTGTGGTGCCATTTTGAGCCTTGTTAGTGGTATAGAAATAATGATTTCTTTGAGGTGTTTGGGCATCTGGTAAGGATGCCCCCTGGGCGCCTCCCTAGGGAGGTGTTCCAGGCACGTCCAGCTGGGAGGAGGGCTCGGGGGAGACCCAGGACTAGGTGGAGGGATTATATCTCCAACCTGGCCTGGGAACGCCTTGGGATCGCCTCAGGAAAAAATTGACAAAGAATATTAGAAAATACCTGAAACTAAATTATATTTTCACCTTACCACAGGGTGTCAGCAAAGCACAGTTTACATTTATACTGTGTTCATTACCTTTGATGTTTGATTCATGTCTTTGTCTGTCACCTGATTTCAGAATTTTAACAAATATTGACTTTACAAACTGTTGCGTAGGGTAGAATGGAGTAGTTTTACACAATATGGTGTTTCAGTTTTTAATACAAGGAGACAGAGGCCGAGGAAGAGAAGTGTATGGTGTGAGAAGCAGAGGGAGTTAGAAGGCTCACGACCGGCCATATCCACCTCCACAGCACTTTATTTCCATGTAAACTTTGATAAAGACGACATGCCTTTATTAATCCCATAAGTGGAAATTACATTTTTTCACTCTGTTGTTACAGTTACACACAGTCCTGAAATACATTCACATGACCTATACAGGCACCCCTAGCAGCAGGGGTCCGGTGCCTTGCTCAAGGGTACAAACCAGGAAATGAACTGGCACCTCTCCAGCTACCAGTCCACACACCGTACTTTGGGTAGAGGGACTTGAACCCGCAAACCTCCAGTTCCCAAGCCAAGTCCCTATAGACTGACCTACTGCCACACTCAATGTGTCTTTATTTTAAAATATAGTTGACACACAAAGGAAACAACCTCCTCCTGTGCCCTACTTTATATCATGAGATAGATATTTTGTCAGTATCAAGTATATATGATCATGTATCTTCAATTTACAAATGGTTTTATGTTTATCCTTTTATCTAAATTAAAATGTAAAATGCTATTGATGCATGTTTTTGTCTCAACGTGTAATCATGTAACCATTTAAAAAGCAGAAAGTGGGACACTTGCATGTAAAGAACAAAACAAACCAGATGGCACAATTCCCCATTTGTTTTGGTCCCAGTTTAAAACTAATTTACAATTGTTATATCTTAAAAATCAAAGAAATGTTTACGTACAGTATGTATTTCTATTGGCATATAAAGCCAGCGCATCACAGGGGGTCTGCTTTTGTTGTTATTTTGTTGTAATGCAGTGTAGACAGGCCCAATGAAGCTGTATTACCTCAATTATATCATAGAAAATAAAAAACAGACATAATGTTCTCTATGTCTAAGATATTAATTGATTACTCAACATGCACAAACAGGTATTTTAATTTTGACACAGATATAAAATAACATTGCAGGAAGTTTGCTCAATAGAAATGTGTGGATGGCTCTTAAATGGTATATTCAGGTTTTTTCAACCTGGACTCTATTTTCCTATGTGTTTGTGTCTGTGACTGATGGGAACAACAATCTTTGAAATTGGGAAGAAAGAATGCAGCAGTCGGCAAAAGCAAAACAAGCTGCAATGTAAGTTATTGGGCAATTGCGCACCTTTAATTTATATTTGTTGTTCTATAAGTGTCTAACAACATTATGGTAAGGATCCCTAAAGAGTTCAACCTTTTTGTTAAAGAGTAAAATCCTTTTTGTTTAACATGAAACAGCTCACACACTTCATTTAAAGTCAACAGAAACACAATAAAATCAAAAGCTAGTTTGTCTTTCCACTGTCAACAATCACCACTCTGGTTTGGTTGAAATAAACCTTTAATTTACCTATGTACATTTGAAAATATGCTGACTTTATACACACTGAAAGTATTGTATATTTTAAAATCCAATGCAATGCCGATTTCAAAGCTGTTTCTGGTTAAACAAAAAGGATTTTACTCTTTAACAAAAAGGTCAACCTCTGTAGGGATCCTTTCCATAATGTTAATTGTGCTCAATGTTGCTTGTGTACTACACAGTGTATTGCCATGGGACGGTTCCCTCTGCACAGAAGAAAGGTGTGAAGGTCTTCCTAACCCTGATGGCCTCTCTTGCTGAGTTGTTGGCAGCAAATCTTCCCAGACCTGGCAGTGGCTTCACTTCACCAACTCTGGATGCCAAAGGCATCCTCCACAATCAGCCGTGCTCAGGACAGACGGTAGTTAAAGCCCCTTTGCTCTCCGCCCAGGGAATGGCCTCATGAGGTTTCTCTGGAGTGGAAAGGCCTCATCAGCAACAAAGATGTGTGGCTGGGATTCTCGGTGGTCATCCTGTCTTGGATGACACTCCTCTTCAATGTTGCGTGGAAGCCTGGGACAGTGCCAAAGGAGTGCCAGACTGGGGTGGTGGTTCCCCTGTTCAAAAAGGTGGACCAGAGTGTGTGACAATTACAGGGGTATCACACTTCTCAGTCTACTCCAAGGTGCTGGAAATGAGGGTTCGGCCAATAGTCGAACCTCAGATTGAAGAGGAACAACGTGGATTCCGTCCTGGGTGTGGAATAACGAACCAGCTGTTCACTCTCGCAAGGATACTGGAGGGCGCCTGGGGGTATGCCCTTCTAGTCTACATGTGTTTTGTGGATCTGGAGAAGGCATATGACCGGGTCACCCGGGAGATACAGTGGGAAGTGCTGCAGGAGTATGGGGTCCCTTTTCAGGGCTATCCAATCCCTGTAAGTCCATCTGAGTCCATGCTTCTCAGCGGGATACCGATGGAGTGCCTACTCAGGGTAGGGAAGGAGTCCTTACCCCAGTTAAAGGAAATCAAGTACTCTTGTTTCTTGCGAATTGTAAATATCTGTCCCTGTTTCTTGGTGATGTGTCATATTTCAAGGTAATTTTCTGGAGGCCCTGAGGGCACAACACAGCAAATTTAGAAAACACAACCAAATAAACAAACATGCTGATAGCACAGATGACCAGGAAAACTGTCTTCCTAATTTGCTTGTCTTTTTGCATGCTTTTTTGCAGTGCTCTCAGGCCATTGTATCCTCTTACTCTGGGCCAAGGTGATGATTGGAGATTAATTAATTAATTAATTGAGAGACTGATTTAGCAACACCACCATCGTAGAACCTACTGCAAGTGATGATAAAAACAATGTTTTTTGGTGGAACAACATCATACTAATTCACTTTATGCTGGACTTTCCTTTTTTTTGTCACACATCTGTATATCCAGAATGTATTGAAGTATATTTGAGTATCAAATTAATAATAAATACAACAAAATGAAAGAGAACAATTGTAATTTTTTAACCCAAACTTTATGGCTGGAAGTGTTTTGTTTCATCCTAATAGGAACACTCCAGGTACTTTTCCATGATGCTGTCATGTTAATCATTAGTAAGGAGTGTTATCAAAGGCCTCTATTGGTTTAGCTTGACTTATAGTACCAGTACATTGTTTGCTCTGGTAGTGCACACACCCACTGTTTGAAACTGATGTCAGTCTATAAGAGCCTTCTGGAAATTACATGATCCTAAATCACATATTATAATCTACAAAAGCCAAATCTTCTAATGAAAACATGTTTGCCAAAGAAAAATATTGTATTTCATTGTTGGAGCTTTTGAAATGTCTCTGTATTGCAGTGAAAGCTGAATGTATTAAGGGAAGTAAAGTTGTACCTAGTCTTGGATTGCCAGACCTATCTCCACAGCACTGTGAAGTAAGGTCTGGCTACACAACATATACATTCCGGGATAGGAGAAAAAAACGATTTGTTTGCATTTATTTAAATTCTATGTAAATCTTTTCAATCATTTCCTGAAAGAACAAAGCACATTTGCCATTTTCAACGTGTAGCTTGCAAGCTCAAAGTTTGTTGTTGTTTTCCAAAGCGAATGGCATTTAAGAACGGCAACACAAAGAGAGCGGAAGGTGAGGGACATCTGGCGCAGGCAATAATCCTAGAAATGTATACTTCTGTTGATCCAGACTAAAATTGTACCTAAAGTTGAAGCAAAGAAAAAAGATGGGAGTGGCTTATAGCTCGACTGGTAGAGCACGCGTCCCATGTAGTCTCAGTCCTTGCCAGTGGCCCAGGGTTCAAATCTGTCCTGAGGCCCTTTGCTGCATGTCATCCTCTCTCTCCCCTGTTTTATGTCTCTCTTTAGCTGTTCTAAATAAATAAAAAAGAAGAAAAAAAAAGTAGTAAGAGTTAAAATGGAAGTGCTGACACAATTTGTCATTTTAGTTTAAATGTAAGGTCTGGATGAAGTTGAAGTGCCAGGTCAACTGTAAAAACTGTAAACAGATTATTTGAAGTGTAAGCAGTAACAGGAGTTGTAGTGTCAGCTAAAGTGGAAACGATGAAAGCAGAAGCATCACATGGTGAGTAAGTGATAAAAGAGTTTGAAAATGTTAAATGGATTGTAACAGCTAGGGAGTAAAAATGAGCAGTTGAACTGGTTTAAGGATCTGAATGGTCAGTTTTTGTGTAAGTGCAGAAAACAGCCGAAATGTGATAAAAAGTATCATTAATTATGAATAAAAAGCTGTTTATAGGAGCCAAGCTAATCAATTGGCATTTTGTAAAAATCAGTACAATTTCCCAGTTGCCTCCTCTGTCCCTTGTTTGTTTTGTGGGAGAACCTGCTTTTGTTCTTTATCAGGAGCACAGTACAAACAAGGTTATTAGATCCCTTGAGGGCGGGGAAAAAAGGCTGTGTGTGTTGTGGCAATCCGTGAGCCTACCTCTGCTTTCCGGAGGGGAGAAAAAACAACCTTCCCAGGTAATTGTGGCTGGGCTGGGTGTGACCCTTAAGAATGTCAAACAAAGAGAGAGTGGCTGGCTGCTTGTCGTAACGGGGGAATAGAGGATTTTACCATCCGTGTTCATTTCCCACAGCAAGCACAGCAGTCAGCCAGCATGGAAACAACGGCCCTCACCTGCTCTCTCTGACAGCACTGACAGTGGAAAGGTAAGCTCCTGTTCTCCTGTGACCTTGGACTCTTAGGCTCTGTGAGTTTTTTCATGGTTGAGTTGGGATGAATGTAATCCCTGTTCTCGGAAAGATCAACACAATTACCCTGTAAGATTCAAATTGTGTAGTCTGCCCATTTGAAAATCAAAAGGTTTGGGTTAAGATTAGCTGTGGGAGGTAAAGATGTTAGAGAAACGCTTCCTATCTCAGTTTGGCAGTTTCACGGACCTGCATTGCTGGGTAACCTTTGTATGGTTGAATGACAAGTAGTTTGACTAGAATCTCCTTTAATGTCACTTGAAGCACTAAACAAACAACAGCTAACGGACATGCCGGAGGTTATGAAACACCAGAGTGTTTTTTTAAGAGGTGATTCAGAGATTTTATTCTTCTTGGTACTTTACTGGAATATCTTCACTAGCACTAGTATTAAACGGCTGATTCCTTGGATTTTGTATCAGTTAATCTACTCTATGTTTCTGGGCAATTTCTTGTGAATTGTCAATCATAACATAGTCCTGTCCTAGATATTAGCTGCAGACAGAGCTGCATGTATATTGGTAGTTACCACTAACATAACTTCTTGTGTTTGTGTGACCTGGCTCTGTTAGGGTGGAGGGATGTTTGACACGCTGTATGAGTGGTTCTGGTGGGAAAGAATCTGGCTGCCTGTGAACCTGACATGGGCTGACCTGGAGGATAGGGAGGGCTGGGTCTATGCCAAAGCCTCACATCTCTACGTCACTGTCCCCTACACCTTTGCCTTCTTACTCATCAGATACCTGTTTGAAAGGTTAGAGCCACACTCTCCCATATGGTTATACTGTACCAACAGCACATCACTCTCTGTTTAAGGATTAGACAGTATATTACAGTTTAAAGGTTCCATATGTATTTTTCAGAAAGTCAGCATGCTGTGGGGCGCCTGGGCAGCTCACCTGGTTGAGCGTGCACCCCATGAACAGAGGCTCAGTCCTAGTCGCACCAGCCGCAGTTTCAGTTCCGACCTGCGGCCCTTTGCTGCATGTCACCCCCCTCTCAATCCTACTTAACTGCTACAAAAAAATCTTTAAAAAGAAAAGAAAAAAGAAAGTCAGCATGTTGTTGCTCGTGCACAAGCTTGTACTCTGTAGGCAAGAGTATTCTGGGCATCGACCAAAACAGTGGAACTGAACGTGACTATTTTAAATTTTTTTAAATTTTAATTTATTTGGACCATTGGCTCAATGCTGTTTACAAATTATTTTATCAGCTAACATAACAAAGCAACAAACAGCAGATCAATGGTAGCTAAGTTACAGCTAGCTGGCTAACCTTAGCTTAGGTTACAGTTAACTGCATTGACATAACTAGTTCACTCTTGGCTAGTAGAAAGCAATCATACACCTTTGCTTTGTATCATTACCTCATTTATTGTTGACTAAAATCAACACCATTTGTCATAATGCATAAGTTATTATCATGGATCAAGTTAACTGGTGAAGTAATTTGGCTAGCCAACTAACAAATCCACTCCGATAGAATTTTGCTAGCGATAACGTTAGCGAGTAAGCAACCTAAGGTTAGCCAGCTATGGATAAAGCATTGGTTGCTTCATTATCTGATTAATTAATTTGCAAATGGCAAGCTAGCCAATTTACCAGCCAGATCAGCCCCAGGAGTCTGGATGAATTTGCTGACGTTATCTACTCAAGCAGCCCATAAAACACAGGACTTTCACGGGTTCGCGCCCCGCGTGTGGCAGTACCTTTGTCCCGCGTGTTGCAGTTCCTTTGTCGGCCTGTAACGCGTGTGACGGTTCCTTACCCCGTTCTTTTTTTTCTCCTAACCCCAACCGTCTCGTTATTGTGGCGTTTCATTTCCCGTGTCTTGCGAGTGGCGTGTCATAAAACACAGGACTTTCACGCCGGAGACCGGGGTTCGCGCCCCGCGTGTGGCAGTACCTTTGTCCCGCGTGTTGCAGTTCCTTTGTCGGCGTGTAACGCGTGTGACGGTTCCTTACCCCGTTCTTTTTTTTCTCCTAACCCCAACCGTCTCGTTATTGTGGCGTTTCATTTCCCGTGTCTTGCGAGTGGCGTGTGGCGCCGCATTTCCCCGATCGCGAGTGGCGGCCCGTGCCGTTGTTTTGGCCGGCGTGTGGCGCCTCATTTCCCCGTAGTCGCGTCAGCATTTCCCCGATCGCGAGTGGCGGACCGTGCCGTTGTTTTGGCCGGCGTGTGGCGCCTCATTTCCCCGTAGTCGCGTCCCCCAGAGCAGGTTCGAAAAGCGTGACCTGTACACGTTCAAAAGTCGTTGCATATATACGAAAAAAAACGTCAAAATCGTAACCTGTCCACGACTTAATAGATTACAATAACGTAACTATTACACGACCTGGCGTGAGACCGGGTTGACTCAAGACAGTATTTTTTGCTATGTTAGTTAGCTAGCAATTCATCTGTGTTAGCAAGCAAGCTAAAGTTTGCCAACTTAGTCAGTTAAAACCACAATATCACAATATATTTCACACCAGTGTTTCCTTTAGGATGTTTTTCTAGAATGAGGGGGAAAGGATTTTTTTTTACCTAGAGACCACACATGCTGCGTTTCCGTTATACATTTGACATTTTGCAGCGGCAGCCCAGAGACGGAGCTTCAGTTATTGGCTGTAGCAATTCAAATTCAGCCAGCGGCGCCAGGGGTCCCCGCCAGAACTTTCTGACCCAGCGCTGCTGCTGTCCACCAGCCCTCTAGGACCCCCCAGGTCTGGGGTTTGCATTGGCTGAATTTGAGTTGCTACAGTTCTTGCAACGAAACACTCCAGGGTTCGGTTAGAACGACCAAACTGCTCAGGAGTGAAAGCAACCCTAACGTTAAATTAAAAGTGTTCACTGGCTTACCTCACAATACTCCCATGGCTGCCTGGAAAAATATTTTAGATTTCTAAAACTCATTATGGTTTGCAGAATCGTTAGTTGTGATGTAAAATACGAGGAATTGGGATAAACAAAAACCACTGTAATGGTCTGGTCAATGTAAAACCAAGTATGCTTAGCAGTACTACTATTAATATTAATACTAGTAATAATGATAATATTTGTAAATAATAAAGGCTGTTTTTGCTACATCTTATCCATCATGCACTGTATGTCCTCTACTAACATTGTTAGAACTGAACCCCATGTGTGTTAACTGTGTTCCAGGTGGATAGCAACACCAATTGCTGTCTCCGCTGGGATCAAGCAAAGAGTCTATCTGAAAGCAGAAGACAACCCCATCTTGGAACATTACTACATTACTCAGTGTAGAAATCCTGCTCAGGTAAACAAATTAAGTTAATTGTAGAAATCCTGCTTAGGTAAACGAATTAAGTTGATTTGTTAACACACCTTAACCAAACCTCCAATCAACTGTCAAGCTACTTATACCTGGCCAGCCCATCCTGTTTGTCTCAGATTTCTCAATGACAGACAGACCGTGCTTGGTGCCTAAAGGCATGATAGCATCATCTCAAACTTGAACAAACACTAACAGTTTTTTAAAAGTGAACAAAAAAGGGAACACACCAGAGACGGAACCCCCACACTCTTTAGTACGTCCTCCCAGACCAGCCTAATAGTGGGTTTTCACAGGCAGCTTCAATAACGGCAGAGCGGAGTGGTTGAATTCATTCCCTGTGACCCTTGACCCCTCCCCTTTACATCCACTCTTCTGTCCTCAACATCCAGTACCTCCTGAATTTCCATTAAACCTTTAAATGACATAATGTTGTGGTGTAGTGAAATATTGTAATTAGTTAACTTTTTAAGGTTTGTGAGCAGGGCCATTATTATACCTAGTCAACCTATTCTACTCTGTTTGTCTTAGATTTCTTGAACCACCCTCCCTTTCTCTTAATTCATTTTCCATCCTAACTCATCCATACCCACCCCATCTCTTCATCCTCCCATCTCCTCTCATCTTGTTCTATTCAATCTGGTGCATACCTCTCCCCTGTCTCATTCTATGTAACGTTTGGGGGGCTTGTAATCAGCTTGGGTGGGAACACACCTGAGACGAAGCTTCGCCCCCACACTGAGTCTCCCTTCGCCCAGTCGTCAGTACGTCCTACCAGAACAGCCAAACATACAACATCCTTCCTTATCCTTGACACCTCGCCTTTGCATCCATTCATCTGTCCTCAACAGCCAATATCTCCTGAATTTTCACTAAACCTTTACAGTTTTTTTCTATTGCTAAACCATAGTGGGCACAACTGAAGCCACATGTGCAAAACTCTAACTACAGTCTCCACAGCAGCAGTTAATGTGGACCAAACTCTAGTTCGTTTTTAATTGCTTGAACACAGTTTTCAAAACTCTACACACTTATCCCATGACTTTAACCACAATGTGCACAACACTGTGGATTTACAGCACTTTGTTCAAATGCTAACACACTGCTGTCAAAACTTTTAACCACACATTCAAAACAGAATACATTTCTGGTGCCTATCAAACACTGCTGAAAGCCTAAGCAGGGGTCTTGTTTTAGACTAGTTAGTGAACATACAGTATCTCACAAAAGTGAGTACACCCCTCACATTTTAGTAAATATTTCATTATATCTTTTAATGGGACAACACTGAAGAAATTACATTTTGCTACAATGTTAAGTATTAAGTGTACAGCTTGTATAACTCAAAATAACTCAACATACAGCCATTAATGTTTAAACCGCTGCCAACAAAAGTGAGTACACCCCTATGTTAAAGGTTCCATGGCATGACCATTTCACTTTATGATGTTTTTTAACATTAATATGAGTTCCCCCAGTATGCCTATGGTCTCCCAGTGGCTAGAAATGGCAATAGGTGTAAACCGAGCCCTGGGTATCCTGCTCTGCCTTTGAGAAAATGAAAGCTCTGATGGGCCGATCTGGAATCTTGCTCCTTATAAAGTCATAAGGAGAAAGGTTACCTCCCCTTTCTCTGCTTTCCCCGCCCAGAGAATTTGGCCCGCCCATGAGAAAGAGAGAAACATCATGGCTTGCAAACAAGCAAAGTGGCAGTTGGTCAAGGCCACACCCCCACCCTCCACCTTGCCTCCCCTCTCTCCTCCTCAATAGCATTTAAAGCTACAGACACAGAAATGGCACATCCTAAGGAAAGTTCATTGTGGGACTGGCTCTAGTTGCTGCAATTCTGCACCAAGGCAGAATTTTGGGAAAGAGACTTCAGATACAGTATTAGGGGACCATTAAGGCCTATATAAAAGCATCCAAAAAGCAGCATGTCATAGGACCTTTAAATTCCAATAGAGGCAGGCAGATTTAAATTTTTAAAGGCCAGTTATTTCATGGATCCAGGATACAATGCATCCTGATAAAGTTCCCTGGCCTTTGGAATTAAAATAGCCCCACATCATCACATACCCTTCACCATACCTAGAGATTGGCATGGTTTTATGTTGGTTAGCCTTATAGCTGGTTTGATTTGCATTGAGAGAGGATTTTATGGAAAGTACCCCATGCCAATCTGTAGGTATTGCTTTTGTTGCATATTTTAAATGTTTTGGCATGGTTAGAGCCTTTTGTAAACAAAACGTGTCATTTTGACCATGAGTGCCACTGTTTCGGCCTGTGTGTTAACTGTTTTGAAAAATGTGGAGTTTGAGTTGGCTGCTGCGTCAAAGCAATCAAGAAAAACTGTAATACTTTACATTGTAGCAAAGTGTAATTTCTTCAGTGTTGTCCCATTAAAGATATAATGAAATATTTACTAAAATGTGAGGGGTGTACTCACTTTTGTGAGATACTGTATTTGAAATTCATATAGAGAAAGCTCAGAAAGCCTTTTTTTTTATACAAACACCAAATAAGAATTAAACAATTATACACTGTACCGTTTGAGAGAAACAGGTAAAAGAGCAAAGATACCAACATGTCCAGGTAAGATGCCTGAGGTTATCTACACAGCTATAAAAAAAAGTGAATAACACTATATCTTTACAATAGTAAAACAGCGTTCTTACTGTTTTTGAGAAAGTAATGGAGGTGAAAGCAATGGAAACACCACATTCATTTGTATTTA
Organism: Perca schrenkii; assembly: GCA_025617405.1. Taxonomy (NCBI): domain Eukaryota; kingdom Metazoa; phylum Chordata; class Actinopteri; order Perciformes; family Percidae; genus Perca; species Perca schrenkii. The sequence continues at coordinate 9,165,017 of CM046787.1, forward strand.
GAGATGATGCAGACATCCAATGTGATTAATAAAACTTGCCACATGATGCTGGAGAGAGGCAGGATTAGTCACACTATTCTTTGTTACTGTTATGTACCTTTAGTTTTTTTTTCCCAGTAATTCCATAAATTACTAGAGACAAAATAGTATATTGAAGCAAACTGCTGATTTCCATTCCTTGTTTACCTTACATAAAAATTGGTATATTGTAAAATCTATATATTTTCTTTAAAGAAACTATTGAGTAGTGTGAAGTCACTCAAATTGTTCAAACTGTAAAGATGAGAAGTTTGTAATTTCTGTATTGGTTTTGACGCTAGTGTTTTTACTCTCAGTGTGTTCTGTGTTATCTCAGTGAGGATTGTTCATAGTGTTTTGCTGCACTGAGTCTGTTTTGAGACGTGTGTTAAGAGTTGTGTTGCTTCAAATTAGCTCAGGTGACTGTTGGTAGTGCAGACTGTAGTTTGAGTTTTGCACATGTGGCTTCAGTTGTGACCACTGTTGTTTAGCAATTGAGCAACAAATTGTTTTGGTGTGGTTCTTCCTAAGCCCCACTCAAATATTAGCCCTGTACAGTGGTTTCTGAGAGCACTGCAAGTTAGGAAAATGCATGCAAGTTAGGAAAACACATGCAGATAGACAAAACATATTCACCAATTTGAACATATGCACAGTATTTACAAAAAACGCTGCTAATACAGAAAACACAATCCAATACAAAAATGTGCTGCAAATAGAAAAAAACAACTAAATACTGTACATCTAAATTACACACGTTTTAATCCCTCTGCTTGTATGTATGTGTGTGTGTGTGTGTGTGTGTGTGTGTGTGTGTGTGTGTGTGTGTGTGTTCACTCACTTTCAGGCAGACATTGATGGGCTGTCTAAGAAAAGCAGTTTGTCAGTGAGACAAGTGGAACGCTGGTTCAGAAGAAGACGCAGACAGGACCTTCCCGGAGTCCTAAAGAAGTTCAGAGAGGCCAGGTCAATACTCATACTGTGTGTGTGTGTGTGTGTGTGTGTGTGTGTGTGTGTGTGTGTGTGTGTGTGTGTGTGTGTGTGTGTGTGTGTGTGTGTGTGTGATAATAATAGGTCTCCCTTCCTTTTCCTACAGCTGGAGGTTTGTCTTCTACCTGTTGGCATTCATTGGAGGAATAGTAGCAATGTATGATGTGAGTAGCTTGGAACATGAGTCCATCTCAGCCAGAAAAGATTGTACTGAGAAAAGCAACTTGTGTTATCTGTGGTTAAATGTTAAAGTTACTACTAGCAGCCTTGTTGGTGTTTAATATATAAATATATCTAATTTATACCCCTCTAAATTTCAAATAAAACTTTTTCTCCCCATGTTTTTTGTAGAAAGAATGGTTTTATGACACTCGGGAAGTGTGGACAGGTTTTCCAAAGCAGGTTTGTACAATTTTATACACCATAATCATCATATTAACATCAGAATATATAATTAAATGTATATCTATAAAACTTTTGAATTAATACATTTTACTTAATCCTTCAGGCATTGATGTGGACAACTTGTACTTCTGGTCAATTTTCACTTTTATACTAGATACTAGAACAAACTCCATGGGCCCCATTTGTCTATATGTGAATATGTTTATTACAAAATCTCACATCATACAGAATCAGTATTAAACTACAGTTTATACCTGACACAGTTTTTCAGCCTCACATGTGACTTAATAGAAATGAGGACAGACAATTAAAATGTGCTTTACGCTGAAAGGCAACAGTTTCTCCTTAATATAATATTATCTATGATAGGCTACAGGTTAAAGGGAAAATAACAGCTCATAACGAGAAAAACTTTTGAATGAGTGAAGGAAGTTGTTTATGGTTAGTTGTTATCAGACAAAAAGTTAACACAGAATCACTGTTTTGTTATAAATGTTACATTGATTGAACAACTTCGCTAAACAGCTAAGAAATGCATAGCTGGTTGGAAACAAGGCGAAACATCTGAAAAGTAAAACTTACCAGGTTAAGTAGAACATAGCAGCAGCTTATCATCCACCATTACCTCAAGCATTGCTGTTGCCGGTCTGCAGAGGACTGAGTCTAGTACATCAAAATACGTCCCTGAGGTCTTTTGGTCCCTGTACCCCATTTTCAGTTGATTTAGTTTGTTGTTGATTTGCTTGACAGTTCTGTTGAACCCTGCTGCAGCCATCTCGTGCTGTATTTGTTTAAACACCAGTTCTGTTTTTGAAGCTCCCTCTAGGTTATTTTAAGCTTCTGTCGAGGACAACAATGCAAGGTGGATGTTTGTCTCCTACACAGACCACTCCTGTGGTTTCATGTCCTTACTGTTTTTTTTTTAAATGGCACTCATAAAGTAGCCTGGAAATCCAGACCCAAATCCAAAGGATTAAGGGTCTGGCATTGAGTAATGAAAATGGCCCAACTCAAGGGGCGGCACCAAGCATGCATTTGAAAGTCTCACTGCACGCAATTGGATAACACTACAACCAATCACAACAATACACGGGGTGGTGTATCCAGAGCCCCATCCGCTTAGCTGCCAGCGGAGCTAACTGGTAGATTAAATTGTTGTCATGTTTAGCTCGCCTGTGGCCCGCCTATATCAGATACACCGATGTGATTGGTGCAGCTCGGCTACAAGTGCATAGTTAATGAGCATCATTACTCAATGCCAGCGTGACTCACTGAGCAAATTCAAATTGTGCTCTCGCGAGAACTGGATTTGGTCACAATAATCCGACCCCCAACCCATGATCGAGTAAAGTGTTGGTGCCACTCTGGAACCAGTGGCGATTATTTGGCTGTCGAAATGCAAAGAACTGGTTTAAGAGTAGGCATCGGCTCCGAAACGGCCCTCAAACTGCCTCAGTGGAAAAGGGGTATGCTACACCTTGTCTGCTGCTAGTGTGTTAGCCTCAAAGCAGGCATAGAAGACATTGATCTTTTCGGCGTCAGCAGTCTCCCTCCTGGAGGAGATTGTTTTGTAATCTGTTATGCTCTGTAGTACCTGCCACAAGCGTTCTAGGTTAAACATCTCTCCTCATTCATTCTCAATACATAATATAACCAGTCACTAGGGCTGGGCGATTTGGAGAAAATCAAATATCACAATATTTTTTTACCAAACACCTTGATATCGATACTGCAACGATATTGTAGGGTTGACTATTGGTGCTTTCACAAAATATTTACACAATGAGATTTTTGATAAATAATAAGTAATGTGGATATAATGACTAAGTGGGTAAAGGCAAATAATAGAACAGTTACAACAGTCTGGTACATTCAGAAAATGACATAACTTTACTGTAACTTTAAATCCTTAAAAAGCCTTAAAATCTAAGACGATATCTAATCTCATATCACGATATCGATATAATATCGATATATTGCCCAGCTCTACCAGCCACTCAGCCTCTCTGTCCCACTACACAAAATTTTAAACATGTTAAGGTTAATGAGGCTCTGCAGTCACAACTGTGGCAGGGATTATTGTCACAAACAGCAGAAAGTCCTCAGACACCTCACTGAAGGTAAAAGTTAAGTCACCACTGGAGGATCCACCATGAGCATATTAGCAGTTAGTATTTTAGCTAGACCCAGCATGCACCTGTTACGTTGGCCACGTAACATTTTGGGTGTTTGTTTTTGGTCACTTAACATGCTCACAGGGTGGTCAGTAGTCAGTGATAAAACATTTTTAGTTTTTATTTTATTTTACCTACGTCGATACAAAATAATCTTAATTATAACCTGTAATGACATCATTCTTTATTTTAATATATTATTGTGCATTTTTTGTACTGATGACAAATTGCTAGGCCCAGCCTGATCCCTGAAACTCAGACTGTAAACATACATCTTCAACATGTATCTTCTCCGGAATGTCAGTTGAATGCTAAGAAACACCTCTCTGGACATAAAGCTCTCTGGGGCTCTGCCCTCATGTGGCGCAGACACCAGCAGCTGCTGATTTCTTCATGTGACTTTTTGTTTTTACTCTGTAACCTATGCGACTTGAAATGTAGCCATGTACAATACTCAGAGGTGGGTAGAGTAGCCAAAAATTGTACTCAAGTAAAAGTACTGTTACTTCAGAATAATATGACTCAAGTAAAAGTAAAAAGTAGTCATCCAAATAATTACTTGAGTAAGAGTAAAAAAGTACTTGGTGAAAAAACTACTCAAGTACTGAGTAACTGTTGAGTAACGTCTGATTTATTTTTTTAACACAAGCATTCAATCAGACGGACAAAAAATACAAAATAATCATATTTAGACAAATTATAGTTCATCCAATCAATTAAATTAATTTAAAGTAATTAATTAATTATAAAATAGTTTAAATTAAAATAATCCAGGTAAATTCAAGTACTTAAAAAAATAATATCAATAAAATAATAATACATAAAAAAATAAATAAGCACAAGTAACACAAATTTCCAAACCTTTACACTTTTTTTACCAGACTGCAGGCAGAACTAGAACAAGGTAATGGAGCTGCTGTTTGGTACTTTTACTAAGGTAAACATGCTTTCATTCACAAAGGTGGAGCTCAGTGCGCGGAGAGAGAGGGAGAGAGGGGGAGAGAGAAAAAGAGAGGGGTGTGCTCATACAAAAAATATTTAGAGACCGACAGCCCCGTTAACATTCCCTGATGGGTATATTTGCCGAGTGTAATGCGCACAGCGGTTTTATGTTTTTTATATTTTTTTTTGCTCTCACGATCGCTCTCACTGCCAGGGTTGCAACTGAAATAAAAGGCTAAAGCAACGACAGTTTATGGAAAGTACAAGTGTAATTATGGTCAGATCTTGTGCCTGACTGATGGGGAAGTGATATTGATACGAGTTGTTCGCATCTACAGCGTCGGCAATTTCTTTTTTTTTTTGCCAGCTTTCCTTCCCGTTTTAGGAAGCAGCGACTGTATTGCGTTTTGCCTGTAAAACCATGTATGTGTTTATTTTTATGTAGAATTATAGTTTGCTCTTCTTATGTAAAATATGTGGCTATTGTTGGTCATGTTGTGCAAACATCACCTCTTTTATGTGAACACGCGCCGCTGGATTGGGAAACCCTGGGTTGATTGAACTAGTTGATAACCACCGTCATGACACAGGTTATGCGGGACCGCGGTGGTTAGGTTAGGTGAAGCCGGGTAACTGAAATAAATCCAGGGCATGTTGATCTTGCTTCGTAGTACAGGGCGCGGTTCCTCCTCGTCTGTGACGTTTCTGACATTGCCATTTTTGTTTTGCTGCGACTGTAAAAGCTAACCCATCCCGCTGCTAGGTTTGAGGAAGGTGACGAGACCACAACTACGTTTGATTGGGTAAAACACAGTCACGTGGTAGAGGCTTTAGCGGAAGTCTCTCTCTCGGTCAAAATAAAACATTAAAATGAGGCGTACGCGGGGGGATAAAAACAATGACTCGTAGAATACCAAAGAGGTAAAAAGAAAAGTAACGAGCTCATTGTAGCCTAATGTAGCGGAGTAAGAGTACAGTTTCTTCTTCACAAATCTACTCAAGTAAAAGTAAAAAGTATAGTGATTTAAAACTACTCCTAGAAGTATCATTTTTTCAAAAACTTACTCAAGTAAATGTAACGGAGTAAATGTAACTCGTTACTACCCACCTCTGACAATACTTGAAATAAAAGATATTCCTGTACAAGTATCAAATTATTGATTTCTCACAAAAGAAATACTTTGTTACAGCAACCAGAGAAAATTTAATTACTGACTTCCATCCCTGCTATTTTTGATCATTTGGTTGTCTGACAATAGAAAAAGAATTAAATGAGAGCAGATAAAACAGTGTGCATTTAAACACAGTATAGATGAAGATGGAGGGCAGGAGAAGACTTAGCAGAGGCTTAAGATTTACAGAGATGCTTTTATTGATTGGGGGAAATTACATTTGTACACTCTGTAGATATGTCATATATTATACACTGTCATCAGATTCACACACATGCACAAACAGGACCGATACATTCCCCAAAGGAGAGCAGTTGGGGGTTTGGTAAATTGGCACCTCTCCAGCTACCAGTCCACAGATCATACTTGGTCCGCACGGTGACTTGAACCGACGACCCTCCGATTCCCAAGCCAAGTCCCTACAGACTGAGATTCTGGCTAAAACATGTTGGCTGTCATCAACAGTTTTTTTTTATTTCTTTGCTGGACATAGAAGACCAAAAAAGATGAAAATCTTTACCAAAATGACCTGAAAACACACAATCCAGTTTAACATACTGTGATGGGAGTATATGATCCCATAGCTTCATTATCAGCCTGCACTTACCTTGAAAAATGGAGATGAGCGAACAATAGATTCTTCTACAGTTCCTTCCAGCTAAAGGGGTCAGAACAAAGAGCACAGCCCTGAGGGACAAACATTTTGTCTGTGAATGAGATTCACTGCAGCTTCATGTTACATGCTGTCCATCCTCTTTTTGTCTCTGTGTCTGTGTCTCTCTCTATGTCTACAGTCCATGCTGGAGTCGCAGTACTGGTATTATATCTTGGAGATGAGCTTCTATGGCTCTCTTCTCTTAAGCGTTGCCTTTGATGTCAAGAGAAAGGTGAGTAGTGGTTGACTTTGTTGAATCTCCTGCACTCCTGATGTTTAAATCCCCTGCTTTCATTCCCATAATAGAAGTAACATAAAGCTTTAACACAGTATTTTCTAGGGATCGACCGATATGGATTTTTATAGTGCCGATGCCGATACCGATTTTATTTCCATCAGCCTTAGACCGATGACCGATACGGGCTGCCGATTTTCTTGAGCCGATATTTGGAGCCGATACTTTACATCATAAAAATGTAAATCCTGCTACACTGAATTTGCTCTGCCATTTCTTTAAAAAAAAAAAAAAAAAAAACACAGATCAGTGTCACTTCTGCAATCATCTTTCATTTATATCACCCAAATGATGTGTGCGATGCACATCATATTGATGGGTGTACCGCATATGGTTAACTGTGCAAGGGTGAAAGGCTTTCATCAACATCTACAACATAGCCTTGATGATGCATTGCTTGCTGACATATTATAAGGCAGATACAATCAGGTCATCACAAAATGTCCTTTGTCAATGCATTTAAATAATTTAAGAAAACAATAAACCTGAAAAGTAACTATTGAAATACAGTGCTTGATTTGTAATAAGAGTTTCAATTTTTCTACATAAAATAAAATGAGCATGTCTAAAGCTAATATGCCGCCTAATAAGCAAAGACAACACACTAGTAGGTCTAAACAAAAATGTAAACAAGCTGCCAGATTTGTCAACCACAGAACATAAATCAGCAGAGGAAAATAACGTGATGTCAGATGACATTAAGCAACAAATTGTTCAAGTTTCTGTTCTAAACTGCATCAACGTTAAAAGGTATTAATATTCAACCACATATAAAACATGTCTCTCCTTCAGTTGGCGCAGCACTCTCATATGTCACTGTGAGGCGTGACGTGTGCCAGCTCCGAGTAGGGAGAGAGGGAGAGAGACACACACACACACACACCGAGAGACACACACATCACACATGCGATGGCAACTCCACCCAGCTCCAAGTAGGGAGAGAGCCAGGTGGTCGGTGAATAAAACTCCCACAAATACCACGGAACAACATCGGCATTACTTAATCCTATGACCATTGTTAGTAACAGCTACCGTATGCATACAGCTAGCCTACAACTTAGCTAATTGCAGCTCCCTAAATACAATGGCAAGCAGTTTTATAGACGAGGCATTCACATTTTCCATTTGGACCCACAAACTTGCTTAGCTATAGTTGCAAGCACATATAGAGCAACGTGTTTCCACTTTCAAAGTGTATGGCAATATTTCAGCTAAGTCGAACAGTTAAAAGATGCTTTGAACGTTTAAAACTTACCGTTGTCTTGAGAAGCCTTCTAGCACTCTGCTAGTGGGGGGAGGGGCAGTGCATGGTCTGCATGTGAACTGCAGCGTCTATAGCAACACAGAGCTGCCTGTGTGGACGCCTGTCTGTAAATAATGCCGGGAAAATCGGCAAACGCAGCAGCCATGTATCGGCATGCTGCGTATATCGGCCTGATATATCGGCCGGCCAATAAATCGGTTGATCCCTAGTATGTTCACATATGTTTCAAGTAATACACAGTATTCAATATAGGGTAATTAAAACTCAAAAAATTTAAGGCTGTATGGTCCCACACAAACAAGTACTGCTGAAATGTAAATGTCCAAAGTGTCAATATCAACATTGTGTCACAATCTGGCATAGCCATTTACTTTTATCAACATCTGAATTAGTTATGGTTGGAGAGGATGGACCCCAAGGGCCTCAGAATGGTTTCAGGACATGGGACATTTGCTACATGGCCACAAAATAATGTATGTGATAGGGCAATAAAAGCTGAATTTGAACTCTTTGACTATTACAAGCTATTTTTGCAGTAGTTATCTGAACATGGTGCAGTCTATGCTATAGTTTACCTCATCGACTCCTCAACACTGTTAATATAAAAACGCTGCACTGTGCAAAAAAATGTGGGAACCCATGCTCCAGAGGACCCTATATCCTATCTTACAGTTGACTAAATTAACTGGACCATGTTGCTAGTGGGTGTAAGGTTGGCTGAGGCGGAGGCACAAAAACTGAGAGGAATATCCAGTTTGCAGTCCAGATGTATTTATTCACAGGATGGTAACATCAATCTCATGCAGCCATATTTACAGTGCAAGCCTGACCGCAAAAATAAATTAACTGAAGAAAAGAAAATGTTTACCAAACAAAAAAAAAACATGGATAACATGGACTAACTAAATACAAAACTGTAAACAACAAAATGTAAACCCCTGCACAGGCTAGGCCCCTTTGACTATGGGCCCTGGGAGATCTCCAGACTTGCTTTACTTACTTTCCATGCTGGTCCAACCAATCCCCCATGGACTCCAGCCACCTCTTTTATCAGCTAGGTTTCTTTGATGTGTTTTTGTTGCACCATGACACACATTAGTGGTACCACAAACATGCAGCTGTCTCCACAAGTACTGGATATTCATGGTCTCCAAAGGGAGATTTTGGTGAACCCCCGACCTGTATTGTGCCACACTTAAAGACCTCATATTATGCACATTTTCAGGTTCATAATTGTATTTAGAGGTTGTACCAGAATAGGTTTAAATGGTTTAATTTAATTTAAACCATACTGTATATTTGTCGTACTGCACATGGCTGCAACTCCTCTTTACCCTGTGTGTTGAGCTCTGCGTTTTAGCTACAGAGTGAGGCATCTCACTTGTATTCCATCTTTGTTGGGAGTCGTACATACACAGTACCTAGATAAAGACTACTAGCCAGTCAGAAGCAGAGTAGGGTGGGCCATGACAAGCAGGCTAGTATGATCCTAAACAAACCCGCGAGTCTGACCCTGAAACAGGCAGAACAACCCGAACCAGCTTCGCAACCTCGACTGGAGCAAGACGTTTCAGAGTGGTTGTTACGTTTAGGGAAATGGCGGACCCAGAAATGCAGAGACAGCAGGGCAGTGGTGAGCTTGATGATTTAATAAAATAAAAAGTGATACAAAAAGAGTCCAGAAGACAGCAGGCAAAAATAGTTCAAAAACGCTGAGGGAGCCGAAAGACCAGGAATCACAAAAAACTGGAACAATGAGACAAAGAGGGGTAGACTTACACACAATACAATGATCTGACAACAGATAAAGACAACACACAGATACTAAATACCAACACGGTTTCACGGCAGTTCGTGAAATGGTCACGTTATTTTTAATCTATTGATTGTGATAGGTTTTTTTCGTGGTGGCCAGCACAAAATGGTCTATACGGAGATTAACGGGGAAAGCAAATGCCACACCCCGGGGGAGGACGCCTCACATGCCAGGAGACAGCCGCAGGTGACGCGCAACAATAACGGGATGGTGGAGGTTGGGTTTAGGGGAAAAAACAACGGGGAAAGGATGCCTCACTCCAACCAACCTCCTTTCGCGGATTTTCAGCATTTCATACTACTTGCTACCATAGTCGTGCTGTGACCACGACATGTGCTTCCCATTTAAATACATTAGTTTACATTTTCGTGCTGGCCACCACGAAAAAAACGACAAAAACGTCCCCGTCAACACGTATCAATAGATTAAATAACGTGACCATGTCACGTACTGCCATGAGACTGGGTTGTAAATACACAAGGTAACGAGGGTGAAACAAGGGACAGGTGACACAAGGGCTCAGGAACAGGTGAAACACATCAGGGTGGGGCAGACAATCACAAAGGCGGGAAAACACAAGGCAGGAAGTAAAACAAGACAGGACATGGGAGAAAACAGACTACAAAATAAAACAGGAAACTGAAGCATAAAACATACATAACCATGACAGTGGTAAGTTATTTAAATGTTAAAAAATCTTTAATACGTAATGTTTAAAGTCTCCTGGACATGTTCTAGCAGCTAGGCAAGCATTATTATTAGTGTTACAAAGTGACACTAAATGACGCGCATTTGTCACAGAAGTAAAGGCTGGACTACAACAGAGCTGTTTGGAGCAGTTTGTTAACAGTGTTTTCTGTGGGAGATGGTAACTACCTTTCGGGTGGACTTTGGACTTTTTCACTTTGTAAACCTATAACATGCACAAAAAGAATAACAATAATAGAAAGGGAAAAAGCCAAAAAGCATAATATGAGTACTTAAAGACAAAAAGGTCCTTCAACCAATACTTCTGTCAATGACAAAACATTTTATAATTTAATAATAAAAAAAGATGTTAACATTTTAGCCTCATGATGGTGCTGGTGGGACTCTAGTTAGGTAGTCTGGTAAAGACTTTACCATGGTTAATTGACTGATTGATTTAATTTTTTTCTTCCCATAGGACTTTAAGGAGCAAATCATCCACCACTTGGCTACACTGGTCCTCTTATCATTTTCCTGGTGTGTCAACTACATTCGTATTGGAACACTGGTCATGATTGTCCATGATGTCTCTGATGTTTTATTGGAGGTCAGTCACAGCCACACAACGATTAAACAGTCCTATCACAACAGCAAGTCCTCCAAACCATATGACGATATGTTTTTTTTTTCTACCCTCTAATACAACCCACAGGACCGTTTTCCGTCCTATCTAAACCAGAGAACGTTGGTCGCGGTTTTGAACATAAATGTTGCGATTTTAAAGACATCTTTAACGTGGTGAAATTGTCGATGTCTGGATATGTTTAGGCACAAAATTACTTGGTTAAGTTTAGAAAAAGACTGTAGTTTGGGTTAAAATCAGACGGGGCTTCCCTTCCGCTAACGTACGTGGCACTGAACGTGAGGTTCGTAAAAAAAAAAAAACTTGCCATTTACTTTTATTTTCAAACAGGACTTGAACCTTGGTCTCCAGGGTGCATGTCAGGTGTTACTGGATGACCCTGCAAAACTTTGATTATATTCTGTGTTAACATACATTTTCTTCTCAAAATATCAGTGCATGAAAAGTATGGTTAAGGTTATATTGTGGTAATGGCAAATAAACCAACCAGGTGTTTGACATGTTAAACAGTGAAATATTGCGTTTACAGTTAAAAAAACACAACTATTAATAGTTGTTAAACCATGTCCAGGAGTTTCTCTGATGATCTTATTTTCATGGCTGTATTAGAGCAATATGTGATCTGAAACAGATGTCCATTGGGCTAAATTTGGACCAAATCAGAGGGACTCAACACAGCCCAATTTTCTGAAGGTCTGCTTATTGTGCTAAATAAAGGCTCTGACGGGCCGACCAGATTAAGCCCAAAAAGCACCGTCCATGGACGTCTGGTGTTTGGTGGGTAATTCAGTTTGACCTGGCTCTGTGTTTTAAGTCTTCCAACCAATACGACTACATAAGTTGTTTGTTCCCACCCTCTTATACAATCCATAGTAGTGTTTCCTAAATAAGCGCCCCCTACTGGTGGCAGCAAATTAAGACATCCTCATACCTAAACATAATGGTCGCAGTTTAAACGTGATTAACTCTGAGAAAGGGTCACAGTTTGATTAGGTTTAGACTAAAAATACTTGGTTAGGTTTCAGGAAAAGATCATGGTTTGGGTTTTATATAAGAACGTTCAATACGTAACTTAACTTACCTAGTTATGTACGTGACGTAGAACGTGATGTAACTACGTTAACTTAGATGTAAACTTACATATGTTGGTTAAAATAAGTCAATGTTGACTTTTGGTTTCATGCAGGACACGAACAGCGGTCTCCTGGTTGAAAGTCCTGTATTTCCTTGACCCATCCACCACCCGGACCTCTTCCCTACACAGTCTTTGGTGCTATTTTATACATCATCACCTGAATTCCTTCTTTACTCCCGTCATCATTACTATGGCCACTAGAGGTCACCGCTTCTATGAACATAAATATGGGTCATAACAAGCTGCTTGTACAGTCTTATTTTGAAATGTGGTTAATTAACAATACAACTCATTTTTCTTTTAGTCTGCCAAATTATTCAACTATGCCAAATGGGAGAAAACCTGCCAAAGTCTTTTTGTTCTGTTTGCCATGGTGTTTATGGTAACACGACTGATCATCTTCCCATTCTGGTAAGCTCATAAATAAGATGTATGTGTGTCTGTGTGAGAGAGGTTTATTAATCTGTATGTATGAGTATACTTAATAACAGTAAGCTCTTAAGTATGATATTTCAGTTTCAAGTCAAGTCAAGTCAAGTTTATTTGTCAATTGTGTAATGTGTGCCAGACATACAGAGCTTGAAAATATGTTTCTCTCCAACCCACGGTGCAATAAGGACACGCACAACAAGTATAATATAAAAGATAAGAAATATATACAAATAAAGATAAAAAAGATAAGTAATATGTACAAATAAGATAAAAAAGATAAGTAATATGTACAAATAAGATAAAAAAGTAATTTAAACAATTTGAAAAAAGAGAAGTAATATGTACAATACAGTAATACATTCTAAATAGTGCAAATGTAACGCAAAATCAGCACAGAAAACTAAAGATGAAGATAGTGAAATGTGCAATATAAAGGAAGAGTTCCTGAGTGTCTTCTTTTATATAAAGTGGCCCGTGCAGATCCTGATGCGGGTGAGGTGGGTTTGGTAAATGTCCAGAAGTGAGGGGAGTGAGACATCAACACAGATGGCAAAAGTACTCACTTCCCATACTCAAGTAGAAGTACAGATACTTGTGTTAAAAAAGTACTGATTTAACTTATTTATTAAAGTAAAAGTAACAAAGTAAAGGCTTGGAAATTTACTTAGTATAAAAGTAAAAGTAGACTTGCGAATGACAACCATTTTTTATGCAAGCTGAGAAACTTTAGTGGAAATGGAAAAATTGCTCTTTATATGCCATTGCCTACATAAATGGATGTCTGCCAATAGGCCTAAAACATCACATATATGATTATTGTGACATAGACTGGGACTCCAGGTTAATAAGATTCTGACTGAGTAGCAAGATATGAATTCAATTGTGATTCTGTGAGAATTCACAGATTTAGTTTCTCTTTTTTAATCTTCCCCTTAACATTTAAAGGAATTTACATGTTTGTGTGTGTGTGCTCAAATGACTGGCCCAGGAGTCATTCTTGATGCCTACTATCTCAAACATCTCTCTCAGATAAGGCCAAGGATGATTGGGAATGTCTTGCTGCTTGTCTACCAAATCTCTGGGATCTCCATTTTCTTCATTTTCAATCATGTCGCCGTCTATACTACTATGTGCTAGAGTCTTCTTTTAGTGGTGCGTCAAGTGCAACGTATATTCCCATCCAATTAAATTGAATTTGGTATTGATGACGCAAAAAATCGGTAACGGTAACTCCACTGAAATTATTTTAAACTAAAGTAAAAAGCCAATTTTGTAAAATGTAAGGAGTAGAAAGTAGCGATATATGTGATAAAAATGTAAGGAGAAAAAGTAAAAAGTCGGCACAAAAATATATAGTAAAGTAAAAATATCTGAAAAATCTACTTGAGAGTGGGTACAACTTTATTTAAAGGGGTTTGCCTAAGACTGACATAACACATGAAGGAGTCTCTGTACTGTATTTACTGTCATCAAACTGGTAACTGGTAATACCATTTATGACATGTTAATGACAAGTCCAGAGGGTTCCAAAGGGTTATTTGAGGTCAAGGAAAATATTTATGACACCGTTATAAAATGACAGCATCATGTAATGTTAACATGTAAAGCTTAAAGGTTTCTTTAAATTTGATAATTAGGCCTGCTATGGCATGTTTATGGTTATGTTGTCTAGATTAATGTCAAGTTGTCATAACACAAACATTTCAAACAATGCTAACTTTTAATTAAAAGTGTCATAATTTACTGAATGACACTTAGTTATCATAAACGTTCATAGATTTTTTTGAAAAAGTAGAAAAATACCCAAATTACGATCCGCAATTTTCCGCAGGGTAGTCCGGCGGTGTGAGAGTGGCCCATATGTGTGATGTCCTGTTGTGTTCTTAAACAATGTAGCACAAGTAGACTTTATATTTCACAATTACTGTTTTCAATCAGATCCTTCTCGATGTTTATGACTGCAGATAAAGGCAGCTTCATTTTACAAGAGAGAGAGAGAGAGAAAGAGAGAGAGAGAGAAAGAAAGAAAGAAAAGAGACGAGCGAGACATAGTGAGTGCTTTGTTGTTGCACATTCACATTCACCCAACAGTTCCCTCCCAAGGCAGACCCTGACTCTTGGTGGGCGACCATCTGCCTTGAATAAAATTGAATCAACACCTCTCTTAAACTGTTTCAAAACAAACTGACATTAGACATTCAAAAACAAGCAAGGTAGATGAAGGCCTCCAGGCCTGTTGCATAGGCTTGCATTATTATTATAAAATAGGTGGATCTAATAAACTGAGTGTATATGAGAGCTGATTGTATTTGCTCAAGACGTTATTAGTGTAAAACAAATGATAAAACTAAGACCAAAGTTCTAAATTTGGTTTGTCTTTTATCCAGGACCAACTTTTGGCTCAACAACAAGCCCATCCCATCCCCCATCTGCTCACATAAATGTTTTACGGTGTTTCATTTGTACTGATGAAACACACATCATGATCTAATTATACAGGACACAGGTAGAGATTTTGACTTGTTTCTTTTCTGCTGTGTTTCAGGCTGATCCACTGTACCTGGGTCTACCCCGTTCAACACTACCCTGCCTTCTTTGGCTACTACTTCTTCAACGTGATGCTGGTGGTCCTTCTCTGTCTGCACATATTCTGGGCCTACCTCATTCTCTGCATGATCAGAAAATTCATGTTTGGCACTGTAAGTCTGCTCTATAAGAACTGTCTGTCATCTATCAATTTTTGGGAAGAAAATATTTGCTTGACAACGCTGTAAAAAATACCTTTTTAGTATTATACTGTAGATCGAATAGTGTCAGACATTGCCACTGTTTAGCTTTATTGGTCGTGAAAGTTTGTGTTTTTACCGAGTAAAATTTTTTTCCTGACTTTAGAGAGGAGGGGCAGTTTTGAGCTAGAGTTTGCACGTGCTGCGTTTGATGTGGCCACGTATCTTACAGATAGAGGATGGGGTCTGCGGTCTCAGAGGGTTAGGGGATTTATTTTATTTTTTATGTTTTTACCACACTTTGCTTAGATCTAAAAGTTCACCCTTTGCTACAAATTTATCAGCGAATTCCGGTAGGGTACACGAGACATGTATGCGTGTATATTTTGAAGATGGCTGAACTTTCGATCCTTTCAGTTAACATCTAGTTAACAGCTAAACAGGCCGATCAAACGAGCTAAATTCCTGGACTACTTAAGAAGAAAGAATATAGATGTAGCGCTTATACAAGAGTCACATTTACGTAAAAGAGATGTAAATCACCTACAAAATAAATACTACAAGATTGCTGCTTCATCCAGTGACAACACCAAAACCAAGGGCTCCATTGTGTTACGGAAATGCGCACTCACCGTAGATAAAAGTAGTAAAGATCTGTCAGGCAGGATATCTTATACATGCACCATAATAAGGAGTAGGAAAATAGCCTTTGTTTTTGTATATGCACCGTCTACATATGACGGAAGTTTTTTCAGTTTCAGACCCGGGAAGCAACTAAAGGATTTATTAGAGATTTCACATCTTCCTTTGCGGTCAATTTGAAGAGAAAAAGAGATGCAATGATTGCGGAGTTGGAAGAATGTTGTAAATCTCTAGATTTTTTTTCTAAATCTACACATACTCTTTTAGTCATGAATCGAACAGAGCTAAATGATTTGCTAAGGAGGAGAGCTGAATTCATAATGCACAAAGTGAGGCAAAATTATTATTTTAATGGTTGCAAACCAAGCAAATTGCTGGCTCTGAAATTAAAACAAAGCGAGTCCAGAGCTACTATCAACAGCATCCGCACGGACCGAGGTATCTCAACAAATCCTAAAGATATCAACACCACTTTCCAATCCTTTTATTCAAAGTTGTATGAGTCCTCCTGCAATCCAGATCTGACCAGGAGTTCCTAAAAGAGCAAATCATATCACATGTGCTGCAAATGCTGCTAATGGGTATCGTAGCTTCCCAGCCCCTGGCAAGTTTGAAGAAGGAAACATGGAGGACCACATGTATTCTAAATCCAAATTTCAGGAACAGGAGTCTTCTTCGCCCAGAAAAAGAAAAAGGATATTTGAAAAGAGTAAGAGACTGGCTTTTTGAAGCGTGAAGGCTACTGTAATTGTAATACGTACTTTGAACTGCGTGGTGCGAGAGTTAATTGCGGTATATGATCTCAACGCTAGATGGGAGAAATTCCTACACATTGGACCTTTAAATCAAAATAAAAAAAGGAAAACGCCGGGGTTGGATGGAATTCCATCAGAACTTCTTCTACAGTACTTTGACATATAAGGACCTATCATTTTACAAGCTTTAAGCTTGGTCATAGAGATGGGTACTTTTCACCAAGTTTTTATACCATCAGGTTTTATACCAAAGCATCACGCTACAGACAATGTATGCAGATTATTTCATGTAATAGAAGAAGCCAGAAACCTTCCAACAATGGCAGCAGTTTTATCAGTGGACGCGGAAAAGGCTTTTGACCGCCTAGAGTGGAACTAATTGTGGCAAGAAATGGAGAGGCTTGGTTTGGGGGAGAAATTCATTGACGTGGTGCGTACTTTATATATGAATCCCACGGCCATAGTCTCAACCAATGGCTTGCATTCTCAGCCATTTCTCAGTGAGCGGGGCTCTCAACAGGGATGCCCGCTCTCCCCCATGCTATTTGCGATCTCTCTTGAACCGTTAGCCCAAGCCATAAGGCAAAATAAAATATGTAATGTCCAGATTAAATCCAATAACAGCTCAATATCATTATTTGCAGATGATATTTTGTTGTACATCTCTGATCTTGAGGACTCTATTCCAAAAATTCTTAAGATCTTCAACGAATTTGGCTCAATCTCCGGCTATAAAATGAATTGGAATAAATCTAATCTTCTTCTATTGAACAACAGGCATGTGACATCAGCTCTTAGTGGTACAATACCAACCCAAAGCAAAATTACATATTTGGGCATCATCATACATGCATCACTACATTGAGGGGTCCAGGACAACTGTGAAACTATGTTAAGTAATGTTCAAAGGGATCTGGCCAGGTGGACCGCACTGCCCTGCGGTCCAGGATTGCTGTTGTTAAAATGAACATAGCTCCCCGTGTGAATTTCTTAAGTTCAATGATCCCCTTACCCCCACCAACACATTTCTGGAAGTAACTTGATTGGTATTTATACTCTAGACCAGTTATTCAATGAGAAAGGTATGTTGAGTTTTGAAGACCTGAGAGCTAGTTTTGAGGCCCCCAGGACATCCTTTTACTTATATATATTTGCTTAAGATCAGCCCTAAAATGTTATGGAGTGCCATGTGGAAACAGTCTTGAGGTGCACCCAGTGATTAAATGTTTTTTTGATTTCCCTGTAAGGATTAGTGTCCAAGATTTATGCTAAGCTGTTGCAAGTATCCATAGGAGAACTCCCAATAGTAAAGAAATGGGAACGACAGCTGAGCCCTGAGGGGAACACAATTAATTGGGAGGCAGTTTTTTTTATTTTCCACTGTTCCAAGAACCCAAATCACCAGTAGATCCACTGCAACATATGCCATAGGACATATTGGACTCCTCAGAGTCAAGCCATTCCCACTCCCTATTGTATTTTCCGTCAACCTGAATAAACTGGAACTTTCCTGCATATGGTCTGGGAGTGTGAACAGGTGCATGAGTTCTGGCATAAAACAACATCAATACTATCTGATGTAATAGGATATCTAATTCCTACTGACCCGATTGTTTTGTTACTTAATGATGACTCTAAATTACACCTGCACGAGAGACAGAGGAAGATTTGGCTAGCCGGCTCAACTGCAACCAAGAAAATGATAGCTCAAAGCTGGCTTCCCCCTCCCCCACTCGCTTTGTATAAAATAGTGGTTAGCATATTTTCTGCCACAAGAAGAGGAGGAGAGAGGAGAGTCATTAAGCATGTTGTGATTTCTGTTTGTTTGTTTGTTTGTTTATTTGTTTGTTTTGTTTTCCTCGATACCGCAGAGGGTGGGAGGTGGGAGAGGGTTTTTGCTCTTGTTCAATTTGTGTTTCTCTGTTCTGTGCACCATCTGATATTACCTGGCACATATTGTGGAATTTGTTCTGTATGTCTGAATGGTTTGAATGGTGCTAATAAAAAAAAAGGTTTTAGATGAAAACACAGAAAAAACCCAAAACAAGTTGAGGTCTATTTTAATGTACACAAGGCCATGGTTAGCATTGCTAAGCCTCTGTCATGAATGACAGGTCCTAAAGCATCCCCTGCTTTATCCTCTATTTTAAAATAAATGTCACCTTAATTTACGAAATGAACATCATGCTGTATTGAAGAAGACTTGAAACTAGCGATTGATACCATAAACTCATTGTGAAAATGTTTACTGAGGTAATAAATCAAGTAGTCTCATTTTCTCATACACTTCTATAGAAACAGACTTCTTTTTGGACCCAGTGGAGTCTGCCCCCTTCTGGAAATTAGAGAGAATGCAGGTTTAAGGCACTTCAGCATTGGCTTCATTTTTCAGGTCTGGAAGCTATGTGCATTATTTTTACAGTCTATGAAAAGAAAACACAAGCAGCCAATCTGACAAATCCCAGTTCTGGTTGTCTCTCTGGGTATTTGTGAATTATAGCTGCTGTAGCTATGACTCGTAGTTACATTTTGGAGAAGGCACACGTCAGCATGGCATAGCCTACGGTGTAATCCCTTAACGTAGAAGTATAAATTCAGCTTAACCCTAAACATAAGATGTTATCATGACCCATCCACCCTGAGTGAACCTGAGTTTGTTTCTCATTACCTATCAATAGTCAGCATTGACTTCTTTTAACCAAGATCGTGACCTTTTCTTTACAAACTAGTTTTTGTTTTTAAACTAACTTTAACCATAGTAGTGAACGATTCCAGTTTAGAAGGAAAAATGCCAATACAGGTCATTGTTGATTGTCTGCTTGTGCTTCTTGCCCTGTTGGGCTTCATTGTGGTGATGTTCAGCCATCAACTTGGGGAGTACGATGTTATCTTAACTGATAGAAATGATGGACAACTACAAAATAAGACCTGAGATGTAATAATAATTACACAATCAATTTAGATTACTTGTTTGAAGCTATCAGAATATCTGTTACCTTTACAATGGCAGATTCTGTTTCATTTCTGACTCATGTAAAAATAAACATTTCTGTGACTAGTTGGTAGCTACATAACCTGCCAGCTCTATTTTCAGTAGACAGTCCGTGACAGCACTGATAACCATTTAGTAGTTCTCACCTCATTGTGTCCATCTGTACATAGTTTGTCTCTGCTCTGTGAGCTGCTCCTACCTGGAGCAAATAAATAATATCTATACCTATAACTATACCATCACTGTAATGGTATGTGTCCACTGGCTGTGTCAATCCCATGCTTTCCATTCATTGTCTATGTAAGCATTCTGGTAGCGTTGTGGCGACTTTTGAGAAGCGGGGCGTCAAGTTGCCTGCTCCTCATTTGCATAAAGTTGAGGTCCAGGCTAATTTATGCAAATCAGGGGCGTCCAGCTTGACTCAGTGCCTCTCAAAAACTCACGAAATTATAAAACTGACAGTTATTGATCTAAAATGAAGACAGATTCAGCAGCTGCGTAGCTTATTTCTCGCATACGTTTTTTTCAGGAAGACATTTCAGTGAATTCTTTTCATAAAATAAGAGAGTTTCCAAACGAGTTTTGAAATCCGGGAGCAGACCCAGCCCCACCTAAAGCATTCGTCTATTCAGGTGCTGCCATCGTGGTTGTAGGAGGGTGGAGCCTGTTTTTTGTTTGCTTGTCAGTGGTCAGGGAAGAGAAATTGATTGCTGCTAATGGCAAGCCCATCAAGCGTCAGATGCATCCAATGCTGGGAAGTGTGGCAATCCCTGCCGTCAAAACAAACCCTGTGTACCATAACACACATACGCAGTCAATGAAAACGGGCTATGAGACTATTGGAACTCTTGCTATTAGAACCTAATTATTTTTGAATGATTAAACAGAGAGCAGTATATACAGTACATAGTAGTAAATAAAGAGATTGACTATTTCCACTGACAATAACTCAAAACTCCAGCTCATTGGGCCTCATTCACCAACCGTTCTTATGACGAAATGTGTTCTTAAACCCTTCTTACGCACTTTTTTACGAAGATTCTGGCATTCACTAATGTTTTCTTAACTTGGATTTGTTCTTAGCTAAGAACAAAATCTACGAACACTGAAAAGCACTCTTACGCACATTTGAGTGATGACAATTTGCTCCAAATGATTGCTTACTGCATTTTATTTAATTCTACAGTTGTTTACAATGATAGTATTGTAATGTAATGTATTTCTGATCATTTGTTGATAAAAAATCATATTATTCAAAAAAGACACTAACACTGCAATTTACATCAGCAATTAAACTGATTAAATCCTGCGTTATTTGGTGATTGATCGCTATTTATAGGGCCGAAATGCAGTGGTAGAATGTAACAAAGTACAAATTCTTCGTAACTGTACTTAAGTACATTTTTCACGTATCTGTACTTTACTTAAGTAGACTCAATAGTGCATAGCCTACTTTTGACTTTTACTTTGTTACATTTTGCAGCAATTATCTATACTTTCTACTCCACTACATTTCTACAATGTTCCGTTACATTTTCTGATCAGTTTCTCCCCTGCCAAAACGTCTTCATTTTGTCTCACCAGTGAAGTTTTGTTGCCGTAGATACTGTATATATTGGTTGCCGTAGATACTGTATATATGGGTTGCCGTAGATACTATATATATGGGGCACCGCTGATCCAAGCCGGCTCCGGTGCTCCAGAGCCCGGGCGCAGCGCCGCCTACCCTCGGTAATACAGCCCCGGTTTGAGTGAAAATGAAAACGTTTGTTTTTATAATTCCCGTTTTTAAATCAAAGTTGCTACATCTATTTCTCTCCACAGCGTCGTTTACTCCTCTGCCAGGCTGTGTAAGACGCGTTCATATCTTATTTATTTGGCTGGACCTGTTCACATCTCCCCATTTGCGCTGCTTCACACACTTTATTTGCTTACTTGCATGGTTAAAGAAAATGAAATACATCCATGAATAAAACCAACCGCATTCTGATTCTAACATATTTCCGTTTCATGGTTAGGGATAGGAACTTTTCTTAAAAGCCAGGCCTTGTTTGTGGTTGTGGACACCTTCTACTTTTACTAAAGTAAATATGTCTCTGGTTATTTGTACTTTTATTTAAGTACTGAGATTCAGTACTTCCTCCACCGCGGCTCCGACAAGCTCCGACAACCTGTCTCCCAGGAGGTGCACAGGAAGTGTCATGTCCTTATATGGGAATTTTTGGGGCGTTTTCTTATGCTAATTAGGAACAACTGGCACGCGCTTTCAGTTACGAAGACGTGGGATTCATCAATCCTAAGAACACAGGTGCGAACAAATCGGCTGTTTAAGAACACGTCATGAATCCGGCGTAAACTTTTCTTAGAAACCTTCTTAAGAACATATTTAAGAGAAAATTTAGGAAGATATTGGTGAATGAGTCCCATTGTTCTCTGCTGCATCTCAGGTTCCAAATCTATTTTCTAATCTATTACTAAAGTAATAGAGACCCATACTTGAGTAAAAGTACAAGTGCTCTATCAAAAAAGTGACTTGAGTAGAAGTTGAAGTGCTCTTTAAGCACCACACTTAAGTAGAAGTACTAAAGTATTCAAAACATTTTGTACTTAAGTAATAAGTAGTTTATTTTAAAATGGACTACTCAATTACTGAAAGTAAAAGTACAAGAAATGTGTTATGTAGTTATTAAAGAAAGCAGTCAAACTTTGAATATCATATTGTTGGAGTTCAACTTTTTACTTTTTATTAAGACAGTGCATTACAGGCAGTCACAAGCTGTACTTGGCTGGATATGAAGGAAGTTTCCGAAATAAACCCAAAAAGGTACATTAATGTCTACTATTATCTGATATAACAGTGGGTTATTAATCACTTATTAACAAATACTGAAATAAAATGTGTGATGTAGTGGAAAGTTAGCAAGCTAGCAAAATACAGATAAACTAGCAGCTTCACATCACAGGGTCAAACGGTTAACGGTCATTCAGTACTCACTGCAGACTGAAACAACTCAGGAATAGATTAATCTGCTGCAACAATAGCTAAATAAAAAGAGTACAAACTTACATCGTCTCTGACTTCTGAACGGACGACCGTTACTTACGTAGCCGTAACTACACACACTGTAACCTACACAGTCTCCGTAGCGTGAGGAATTCACAACAGTAACGAGTAACGATGCAGCACATAAAAAATGTATCGGAGTAAAAGTATTAAACTCATCGAAAATATGTACTCAAGTAAAAGTGGAAGTAGAAGAACAAAATAATACTCCAGTAGAGTACAGATACAGCTTTTTAGTACTTAAGTACAGTAGTGAAGTAGTTCTACTTCGTTACTATACAGCTCTGATTTTCAGATCTCTTTGCTGCTTGTTGTATTTGCTGAACATCGACTCCCTATCCCTCCATTTTCTTCTCTTTTCAACCCTTACCTTCATATCTGCTTTCTGTCTCTATATCAGCTGACCAGAGATGAGAGAAGTGACAATGAAGAGGAAGAAGAGGAAGAGAGCAGCCTGACAGAGGAAGAATGTAAGGACCAGCACAAGCTTGGCAATGGATTGGCAGTTGGTGAGAAGGAGGTCAAGAGAAACGGCTTTCAGTGCTCGTCTCCACCAGAGAACATCTGCCGGTCAAAGACTGTGTACTGACTTGTGCTCAGTATGATCACTAGAGCCAGAGAGATGTGAGAAATAGAACAATGGCAAATACATTTCATACAATATGGACCAAAAAATAAGTTTCTTCAGATGCTGGAACACAAAGCCCAGAAAATTGCTTGCTGTTTTCACAGTGCTTTGAACTGCACATATTCGCACAGGACTAGTATTACCAGGGGACCTCATGTGATTTACAAATAACCCCCCCACATCTGTGCTTCGTGTAGCACATTTGCACGGGATAAGCGAAGTCTGTATTTGACTCGGAAATACTGAATTTCTCCACCACATATACTGTCAAGGCTCTGTCAAAACTTTCATTTACCACAGCCAATAGAACCTCAAAAAACAGATGCTGATTCGCAAGGGACTACTTTGGTGAACAAGGTACCCCCCAGGTTTCCACAAGTTACATTTAAGACATTTATGTTTAAGAACTTTTAGAATTAAATTTAACACCTTAACTTCATGGCCATACTAGCAAAAGTATATAGGATATTACGGAATATCAGAAAGGTTTTGAGGCTATAAAAAGTTATTTACCAAGTACTTAAATTTAACATTTTATTGTAGTACTAAATACATACATGCTTTATGATGAAACAATGGAGTTATTCAATCCTATGAAAAGGACAATAAATATTTTATACCTTTGTGAACTAAATGTAAGACTTTCTAAAGAAATGTAAGACTTTTAAGGCCTTATTTTGGGACTTTTAAGACCCCGCGGGTACCCTGGCGAAATATGGTGGGTAATTAGTGGTGGAATTTTTACGCGACAATTTACAGACATGGCAGATTCGCACAGGATTAAGATCACAGACGACCTCTCTAATTATTGTAGCGGTCCTCAGGTATTACTAGTCTAATGTTAATAGGGCTTTAAAGATGTTTTTGGCTCTCCCTCTGTTCCTCCCTACAGTGTTGTCAGTGGCAGCACTTGCAGACCAGCTAAAAGAATAAAACACAATCCCCACTATGTGCTCATCACCACATCTATTTTTGTTTTGTATTGTTAGAAAATGTGGCAAGTGCCACCGTGAGTTCCCCCAGGACAATTAAATTTGGGGGGGGGCGTCGAGCAGGACCACGGTAGCAGCTGCCAAAAACAATCTACCTGAACCCCAAATCTGTGAAAAACACAGACACGACAGTCCGCTCACAGATTATGTCCTTTTATATACTTGACTGCTCACACACTTTTAACATTAGGGCTGGGACTGGGTATTGTTGTTTTTTTATACTGATACTGGTGGTGATACTGTAAATTCAATACGGGTTCCTGATTGATACATTTTCAATACTAATTTTATCAAACTCCATTATAACAGAAAGATTTACAACATTACGGTACAATTTTTTTTCAGCTCTTTTACACCTATGGGACACAAACTGTAGTCCAGCCTCTCAAAATACAACACACACACGTGAGCCCCGTCTCTGTGCGTAGCGAAGTGTTTTTCCTGGATGCCTCTATGACGTTTAACGTTAGACAACCAATCAACAGCATTATTAGAGCTTGATACAACCATGCTGCATGCTTATCGGCTCACTGACACTGATGAGATTTACTCCTTTAGGTATCGAAAGTTGGTACTGAATGACGAGGCATTTTTCGATACTCGATACTATGGAGGCAATTCGGTTGGTACCTAAAACTGTTTCACTGTGCGCTTCTGCTTGCCTGGCTTTTTTGGTGCACATGGCCCAGTCGCTAAAAAATTCCCTGGCACAGTTCAGTAAATAATGTTTGATGGGCCGGCAACTGCATTAAAAGGGAGATAATTATTCATCAACAAGGACCAGCTGTGTCAACTCACCTGGTACGCACACACACGCACGCACGCACGCATGCACGCACACACACACACACACACACTCGGGAGGTTTTACAACACAAACTGTATATCAGCATACTGTAATAGATGATATGAGATTTCCCAATGTAAAATATTTTAGGGAGTTTTCTCTTGCCTAACATCACTCATGCTGTGCCAAAGAATTATATGAAGTAGGGCTGCACCATATGAGGAAAATATGCAATATGTGATAACGTTATTGAATATCGTGATAACGATATTACTTGCAATACAGTAGATAAAGTGCACTCACTTCTGCCTTTCTGCTGCTTTAAGTATTCTGCTAAAATACAACAAACTGCTTGTTGAATTTAAAACAAATGAAAGGAAATATTGTTTCCAACATTATGTTATTGAACAAATTGAACATTTCTTCTCCGAGTGCCTTCGCGATATACAAGTGTTACTACTCTCTACTAAACTGAAGAAAACAAGGATGGAAAACTGCTTGTAGTCTTATTTATTATATGGAATTACTGAGTGTTGATGATATGATTGATAGTTGGCGAAGTCCCTGGGAGGCATGGGCAAACATTTCAGCAACATAAAAAAAGAATGAAGGTAAAGTGAGTATAATGGAGCAATATGAAGTAGATGTGTTATGGGAAATGCATTTATCCTTTGTTTGTTTTATCTCACATCCCTACATTTGCTGTGGGTTGTGTTCTGTCAGATCCATGAAGTGTATAGTTTTGACATTTAGCAAGTAGTCTTAAACACTGAACTTTGTGTAATTTTTATGCAAAAGCAATAAAATTGTGATGAGAATGAGTCTTCTTGTGACGTAATTTCACCGTTTCCCACAAGATGGTGGTCATCACCCTGATCTTTTCTGTCAAATCATGAAGCAGAATCAGGCTGCTTACCACACGTGCAACAGAAAAAAGGAAAATTTCTGGCTGGATTGAATGTTTACAACTAAATGAGTGGGATCAGGAATACATTCTGTGAATAGTGCTTTGATATTTATGTTAAGAAGGGCTGTAACTAACGATTAATTTCATTGTTGATTAATTCTTGATTATTTCCTTGATTAATAGAGTAGGTGTTTGGTCAATGAAATGCTAGAAAATGTGGATCAGTGTTTCCCAAAGCCCAAGATGTCTTGTTTTGTCCACAACTCAAAGATATTCAGTTTACTGTCACAGTAAAGAGTGACCAGAGTGGTTGTCTGTGGTTGGACTTCTGTGCTAGTGCCCTCATGGATTGTCTATAACAAACATCATGTTCGAACATAGGGATGCTCGTAAGTGTACTTGGTACCAGAGCACCCTAAGCCGAAGGTCAATGATCGATTTTATAATCATTTCATCTGATCAGAGGCCGTATGTTTTGGACACTCGGGTGAAGAGAGGGGGCGGAGCTGTCAACCGATCACCATCTGGTGGTGAGTTGGGTCAGGGGGTGAGGGAAGACTCTGGACAGACCTGGTAAGAATTTCAACTCACACCTCCAAGCGGAGCTTTTCGTGCATCCCTGTGGAGGCTGGGGGCATTGAACCTGAGTGGACAATGTTCAAAGTTTCCATTGCTGATGCTGCGGCGGGGAGCTGTGGTCTTAGGGTCTTAGGTGCCTCATCGCTGCTTTTTGCAGATGATGTGGTCCAGATGGCATTATCGGCCTGTGACCTTCAGCACTCACTGGATCGGTTCGCAGCCGAGTGTGAAGCGACTGGGATGAGGATCAGCACCTCTAAATCTGAGGCAATGGTTCTTAGCAGGAAACCGATGGAGGGCCTTCTCCAGGTAGGAAACGAGTCCTTACCCAAAGTGAAGGAGTTTAAATACCTTGGGGTCTTGTTCACGAGTGAGGGGCCAATGGAGCGGGAGATTGGTCGGAGATTGGTCAAAGAATCGGTGCAGCGGGTGCGGTATTACATTTAATTTATCGCACTGTTGTGATGAAAAGAGAGCTGAGCCAGAAGGCAAAGCTCTCGATCCACCGGTCAGTTTTTGTTCCTACCCTCACCTATGGTCATGAAGGCTGGGTCATGACCAAAAGAACGAGATCCAGGGAACAAGCGGACAAAATGGGTTTCCTCACGAGGGTTAAAAGTCTTCCTCCCTTAGAGATAGGGTGAGAAGCACAGCTCTCCATGAGGAGCTTGGAGTAGAGCCGCTGCTCCTTCGCATTGAAAGGAGCCAGTTGAGGTGGTTCGGGCATCTGGTAAGGATGCCCCCTGGGCGCCTCCCTTGGGAGGTATTCCAGGCACGTCCAGCTGGGAGGAGGCCTCAGGGAAGACCCAAGACTAGGTGGAGGGATTATATCTCCAACCTGGCCTTGGAATGCCTTGGGATCCCCCAGTCGGAGCTGGTTAATGTGGCTCGGGAAAGGGAAGTTTGGGGTCCCCTGCTGGAGGTGCTCCCCCCGCTACCTGACACCGGATAAGTGGACGAAGATGGATGGATGGCACAGAGGAGTGAAGAAACTAGAAAATATTCACATTCAATATTTTGAAGCTTGAATCAGATAATTTTTCATTAAAAGATTACTTAAACTGATTAATCGATTATCAAAATAGTTGGAGATTAATGTAATAGCTGACAACTAATTGTTTCATCTTTGCAGTTCTAATGTTAAGTGGTACAATAACCAAAGTGTAAAAATTAAGACTGGTTAAACCTGCATCTGTAGACAGATGTAAACCACTAGAGAAAAGACCCCCCTCAATAACCACCCTAGATCTTATGATTATTTAAGGTAAACTTTGCATGTAATAATGGAATTTAATGAGCTATAAAAGCAAGTAACTGACCAACTTTCTTACAGTATGCTCCTCAGTCTGTTCTTACATTTGTAGCAGGTCTTGCTGCCACAGTGAGTGCCCCCAGCACAAATCACAGACATGACAGACTGCTCTATTTACTGCTTTATTTACTTGACTGCTCACACACTTTTAACATTAACACAACTCTTTCATTGTGCGCCTCTACTTGCCCAGCTTCTCTGGTGCATGTGGTCCAGTTGCTCAAAAAAGCACGCTACTGCATTTAAGGGAGAGTATCGTTAACATGACTCACCTAGCACTGCTCTCAAGAGCCATCCCCACACTTCTCCTGAATGCCAAACATTAATAAAATAAAAAATAGTATTGCACTTCTATTAAATCTTTAGTGCGTAACTTTAGTGTGTAAAAATAACTACCTCTTCTGAAGAGTCCTTTTTTTTATCCTCTGTGTCGTCTTTGGCTACTAGCAACTGTCTGGAGGAGGGTTGGGGGCGTGTGCGTGATCACGGAAGGCTGTATCATGTGGACGTACCGACAGGGCTGTTGTTGTTGTTACTTAGAATTCCTCATGGGGCGACAGAAACTACGCACTATAGCTTCAAGTTGGGGTATTTATGAGAAAAAAAGCAGCAAAGGCTGAGATATCCTGACTGTTGGTCCCTAGTATCAACACTGGATTCTACGTTTTCCATAATGTAGTCTCGCATGGCCAGACCTATCTCCACAGCGCTGCGGATGAAGGCCTGGCTAGTCCACACAATATTCCTGGTTAGGAATAAATGGTCAGGGGTTGTTTGCATTTCTTTAAACCAATCACAATTGTCACTAAGCTCCAGACGTGGTGACGGTGGCTCTGGAAAATAGTCTCAGGAAGGAACTTCCATTGGTGGAACATTTGCACTCCTCAAAGGAAACGCCACATACTAAATATTACCAGAGAATTTCTAATAAGGGGAGAACTTTCACTCTCGGGATACTTACGGCTTCTGAAGTGGTTGCAGTTCCACTCTGGTTCCATATGAGGGTGCTCACAGGCGAGTGCAGAATGAATGGAGGTCTATGGAGCTATACCCCTCAACATTTTCTCAGGATATAATTTTTTTCTAGTAATTTGAATGTCTGCATTTGAAAGGGCAGGCTAAGAAAATACACACCGGCCGTGACCCTGGCCTCCTTCATGGTATGTGTGTGAATGTAGTTTTTGTGTTCTTTTTCTCTTTTGTGTGCCTGCTGTGTGCTTGGGTGTGTTTTGTTTTGGTGTCCTCTGTGTTTTTGCTCTCTCCTACATCCTCTGGAAGCCGATGGTTTGCCTTTTTGCTAATCTGCCTCCTGTTCTTCTGTCTGCAGTTCCTTGTCACCTGGAATATTCCCTGCACCACCGCCCAGCTGTCAGCTTCACCAGTGTACTGGATCTTCACAAACCCTCCAGTCGGCTCGCTTACACCCACTGCTCCACCATCTGCACTCGCCTGTTTTTTTCCACGTACAATATCCAATAAAACCTCACCTTGTTCATTCAACTCACCTCGTCTGGGTCTGCATTTGGGTACCTGTTCAGGTGAAACCTGACACACTGCTGGGTGTTAGATTTTTTTTAAAGTCACTTTTTTGTTCTAAAAAGCCTTTTAAAATGTAAATGACGTCATACACATTGACCAGCCAGAGATACTGCTTTACGGCAAGCTCTGTATCACTTCCTTTTTTCTCTCGAGGCATCAACAACACAGCTGACAGGTTAGGCTCTCCCTGTCAATACACATGCTAGAAAGAGGTTTGCTGATGTTTTACAGACCATGCTAAAAAATTCACTCTGACATTCTGGTTCCGCTTCGGATGCCATCAAGCGGGATCTCCGATCGTAATCAGTCCTTCACTGATCAATCAGCATTCATTAGCAGAATGCTAGCGTTAAGGGCAACAACGACTCAACCTGTAAGAAATCGAAAGGACATAAGTACTTGTTCATTCAACTTTCGACCTATAATCCATGTTGAATTTAACAAAAACTACAATCAAATCTGCCTGTGATTACCCCCAGTGGAACTGCTACCAAATTCGTAACAATGGGGCTTAATAGGGAGTGAACAGGCTCTCCATAGACGGGCTCTGATATTACACATATTAAATAAAGTTAACTGTTCACACAACACAGTAACGTGAGCGATAAAAAATTTCTGGACACATGGTTAAACGTAATTTACTCCTACCAGTGTATCGCCGTGCGTGTTTTGTCAATAGTAAATCCTTGCCAATTAGTCCCAAAATGTCCCAGTTAAAGAGTAAATGCCGTGAACATATTCTTTTTCTCAATCATTCCTCTAAAGAACCAAGAAGGCCTGCCTTGTTGCACAATCCAAAATTTTCTTAAAACTTGACATTTTCAGCATGTAACTTTGCTCAGAGGTTCTGGTTAATGTTGATCTTATGCGACTGGAGTTTAAAGATAACTCAAAGAAAGCAGAAAGTGAGGGACATCCGATGGAACTTCCAGCGGCTCCAGAACTATCCTGTAAATGAACCGTCATCCAGACAAACTATCCATAATACTACCAACAGTATCTTTTGTTTAAAGGTGCCCATTACATGGTGCTCTTTGGATGCTTTTATATAGACCTTAGTGGTCCCCTAATACTGTATCTGAAGTCTCTTTCCCGAAATTCAGCCTTGGTGCAGAATTACATCCACTAGAGCCAGTCCCACAATGAGCTTTCCTTAGTATGTGCCATTTCTGTGTCTGTAGCTATTGAGGAGGAGAGAGGGGGGGCAAGGTGGAGGGTGGGGGTGTGGCCTTGACCAACTGCCATTTTGCTTGTTTGAAAGCCATGATGTCTCTCTCTCATGAGTGGGCCAAATTCTCTGGGTGGGCAAAGCAGAGAAAGGAGAGGATTGGCCCATCTGAGCTTTCATTTTCTCAAAAGGCAGTGCAGGATACCCAGGGTTCGGTTTACACCTATCGCCATTTCTAGCCACTGGGGAACCATAGGCAGGCTGGGGAACACACATTAACGTTAAAAAACCTCATAAAGTAAAATTTTCATGCCATGGGACCTTTAAGCCTTCCTGATTGGTAAAGAACCTTATCTGGCAAACTCCGCATTTCCAGTTTGTAACACAGCTGTTATAAACATAGTCTCCAAGTATAAGCAGGTTTATATAATTTTAAATCTAAACTATATTTCTCAAAATGATTTAAACTTCTGAAGTGCCCCCCAGTGAGCCGCTCATCCGATGTACTTCACATGTGACACTGCACTCCCTTGGGTCCTCAGCAATAAACATGCCTAGTGTGAAGGTGATTGGTGACCGTACTTCAGAGATACTCACAAGTCTCTGAGCTAATTATTTTATTCTAGAGTCCACATACTTTGCATTCAGCGCTTCTTTTGTTTTGTTACAGGTTTGTTGTCCTCTCTTATGTGTGGCCGTGCGCAGCAGATGTGTATTAAGTGTTACGTAGGTAGGTTATAGGTTACTGTCAGCTCATCAGACGTTTCCTAAAAATAAAGATTTTTCACAAGTCCTGCATCTCGAGTCCAAGTCGAGTCTGAAGTCTTTTGAGGACGAGTCTCAAGTGAAGTTTTACAAACGGCTAATGCTAACCGGGCTCTTTAAAGTTTCCTAATAGGCCTATTTTAAAGTTTCTATCTACTACACAGCACTTACAAAACTCACGTTTAAGACCTAGTTCACCTGTTACTCTTGTTATTCCCTTGTTGCAAAACAGTGGTGAAAAAAAAAATCAGGAGCAGTTGAGTTTTTCATTAAAAACAATTAAAAGTTTATTCGAACATTCCCTCAGAACAGGGGCGGATCTACCGGGGTGGCATAGGGTGGCAACTGCCACCCTAAAAGAAAGCCTTGCCACCCCTGCTGCCACCCCAGTTGGCAGCAACGAATTACGGTAAAAGTTATGGCCAATGTGACAATTTATGAGCGTGCGTCTCCAATGTCCGACTACAGTGAATGCAGCATAAGATGACGCCAGAGCGGAGAGAGCCTGTTTTGTTTAGAAAACTGAGTGGCGCGAAGCGAAGGGAGACAGGAGTCGCGATGAATGGAGACACAGGAGGAAAGAGGTCAAAACGGATTAACATCTATCAAGAAATGAAATTATAACGACAGCACAGTGCTAGCATAGTTGCGATGCTGATTTTGAGATGATAAAAATCAGGTTGAAGAACGTTATTTCGCCAACTATACAATGTTACTTAGGGTCTGACGTTTGTTCTGTGTAAAGTAGGCTACAAAAGATAATATTGATTCAACGTCTGTCAAGGAAAACATCGTTACTTTGAATCTTACAGAAATGAAGAGGAAAGGTAGCATATTCAGTTTTTGTCTCCAAAGAGAAAGGCGAGAGAAATAGAAAATGAACAAGTGAGCAAGGTAGATGGAGAAGATGAGGTGGAAGAAGAGAGAAAAGAAGTGGAAGGAGAGAGAGAAGAGGTGGAAGGAGAGAGAGAAGAGGTGGAAGGACATAGAAAAGAGGTGGAAGGAGAGAGAAAAGGGCAACAGAAACGTGACAGAGACAGAATACAAGGCCAAGGCGACCAGGGACAGGAGGAGGTGGGAGAAGACCACAGCGGTGAAGATATGGAGGGAGAGCATCACCAAGAGGAGGAAGGAGAAAGCCAGAGACAAAATAAGGTGCAGGGTTCAGACAGTGAGAGGGAAAGCAGAGTGCCTGGGCCATCACCAACAATCTCCAGTCAAGCTGGTCCAGACGGTATGGAAATTGTTGATGCATAGTATACTAAGTTAGATATGAATAAGAACAACAAATGACAAAGCTAAAATATGAATAATTAGGGAAAGTTGTCAGTGTGAAAGTTTGATGAGATAGGGAGATGAGTTTTTGTATTTTGTGTAGAATGTATTTTAGATCTATTACTCAGATTAAATATAAAAAATAAAAAAATATATATAAATAAAACAAAAAATAAACAAATTAACCTAAAAATCCTCTCCCAGGCTAAAATGTTAGTGTGTTAACCCAGTCTGATGGTTAGAACTAATCAATGACAGTTCCTAATCTTGTAGAAATGCTGCCTGCAACGCTGCCTCTCTGACACAGTCCAAAACAGTTTGCTTCCCCTCTCACACATCTGCCTCTCATCACCTGTGTCTTACCTTAATGCCTTTCCTGTGATAATGCCCCTTACTTCTATCATACTTCTATATCTCCTATTAAGTGAGATCACATTGTACGGTTACTTATTCCTAATATGAACTGTTTCAAATGAAACCTCAAATGCAGGACACTGATTGCATGAGATGAAGTTTGTCTGTATGAGTTTGTAAATGGCAGCCTGTGCCCTTTTGTAGTGTGTACATACAATTTCTCATCAAACTGTGATAACTGATTAAATTCAGTATATATATGTCTGACATATGTTGCCACTAGGGCTGCAGCTATCGATTATTTTAGTAATCGAATATTCTACCGATTATTCCATCGATTAATCGAGTAATCGGATAAGAAACACTTAGTAAGAAATACTTAGTAAGCAGCAATAGTAAATATTTATTATTGCCATTTACTAAAAAAAAGGAAACCTGTAGCTTGTGTATATATACAAAAGACAGGTTTCCTTTTTTAGAAAAAGCAAAAAAAAAATGATTGCCAAATTCCAAGACCCTTAAAAAAACAAAAACATTACAATAGTACATTTTTGGTGGCCCAAATGTTAATATTTTTCACCCCATTCCCCTTCTTGCCTCTGGCTCTTTACACTGGATATGCAAAAGAGCTGTTCACTGACCAGAGGGTTTACAGCAGGGCTACTCAACTACACTGTTCTGGGGGGACACATTTTCAGAAGCCTAATACACAGTGAGGATTATAGATATATCTATGGTGAGGAGAAAGAATGAAGAATGCATGGTGACGTCATTCACGTGCATATTAAGTGGCCATGCTGGGGGGAGGAGCCGCTGGGTCTCCGGCAAGTTTCCAAACATTTAGAAGCAAACTAATAAACAGTTAGACTACAAACCGACAGCTTTCGTTTTAGCTTGTTGGTAAAACAATGCTGTTAGCAGAGTAGCATGCTGTAGGCTAGTTGTGTAAAACATCGCTATTAGCAGAGTAGCATGCTGTAGGCTAGTTGTGTAAACATCGCTATTAGCAGAGTAGCATGCTGTAGGCTAGTTGTGTAAACAGCGCGGTGGACGAGAGCAGCAGCGTTAGCTACCTTGTGTCGGGTTGGCTCCGTGGAATGGATGAGTACACTGGAGGTTTGTTACGGAGATGATGTAGCAGCATGTTTGCAGCTTAAAATGATCCCAAACTATCTGTGATTTTCTCTCGCCTGTCTCTCCTCTTAGACCCTCGCTATTTTCGTCTTCTTTCATTTGTAATCGGGGCCGTCTTGTGTTTATATACTGTCCGTGCTTGTGTTGTGTCCGCAGAAGCGCAAACCTCATGTGCGCTAGTAATAATCCTCCGTGCGGAAACACAGTGAGCCGTACAACCTTAATTACATTGATTTTACGAAGCTTCGAGGCAAAGAATTTGCTTCGAGCATTTTTTGTAATCGAGTTATTCGAGGAATCGTTGCAGCCCTAGTTGCCACCCCTCAAAAATTCCTGCCCCCCTCTCGCCACCCCAGAAATATTTTTCTAGATCCGCCCCTGCCTCAGAAGTTGGGCCAACTAATAAGGCAGCGCAAACCAACAGTTCACTGTACCAACGGATGATCTTGTGATAACGTAACTCACGTAAGGAATAATTTAAATGGGGGTATCTGTCATTTTTGCAAATATACAAAATTAAATACATGAAATAAAAAATAACAGTGCAAAATAACCTAAAATCTTCTATGTGCCACACAACCAATCAGGATGCGGATCAGTGTTCAATAAGCACCTAGCCCTTCCGTTTCAGTCTCACCAAAGAATTTCTAATAAGGGAAGAAGTTTCACTCTCTCGTTACTTCCGGCTTCTGAACTTGTTGCGGTTCCACCAGAGTTCCATATAGGGGGCGCTCACAGGCCAGTGCAGAATGAATGGGACTCTATGGAGCTATACCCCTCAAAATCCACTTTTCTCAGGACACATTTTTTGTCTAGTAATTTGAATGTTGCAGTCGAAAGGGGAGGCTAAGAAAATATACACTGCTGGGTGTGAGATTTTTTTAAAGTGGCTTTTTTGTTCTAAAAAGCCGTTTAAAATGTCAGTGACGTCATACACATATACAACCAGAGATGCTGCTTTACGGCAAGCTCTGAGTCGCTTTCTTTTTTCTCTCAAGGCATCAACAACACAGCTGACAGGTTAGGCTCTCCCTGTCAATACAGGTGCTAGAAAGAGGTTTGCTGATGTTTTAAAGACCACGCCGAAATATTCACTCTGATATTCTGGTTCTGCTTCGGATGCCGTCAAGCGGGATCTCCGATCGTAATCAGTCCTTCACTGACCAATCAGCATTCATTAGCAAAATGCTAGCATGTTATGGGCAACAACGACTCAACCTGTAAGAAATCTAAAGGACATAAGTACTCGTACATTCAACTGGCAGGATTTTTACTTTCTGGCACCTGGACTATACACCTCTGGTTATGAGGAGCAATATGAGAGAAATTTGGTAATCATTGTTTAGGTACAAGCTTTTTCCTCGCTTTTTCCTCACCATAGCCTGTCAAGTTCTTTTGACAGGCATACTTAAGTGTTCATTTCAAGATATGGCCATAATAAATTTGGTGATCGTTGTTGAGGTACATTAAACCACGTTAAGCTTTTTCACGTTAAGCAGAACAGGCAGCGTTGTGAACAGAGAAGCGTGCAGCCTGAGCAGCAGCAGAGCGGCTGTGTCTGCCCTGTGGGGACAGAGATTGTTGTGGATTTGTTGCATCTGTCGCTCAAGAATTATATGTGTTATGGACTTCTTTTTTTTAACTAAATTGAGCTCGAGGTTTTAAATTGTTACAATGTAAATTCAAATCTGCTTAAAAAAATAAACATATGTTTATTTAGCATGTATGTTTTGTCAATATGTGATCGTGCTGTGTTCCCCAGGTCTCAGTTGCTACAATGAGTTTTTTTTTTTTTTGCCCCCCCCTGGCTCGAATGTCAAACTCCGCCTATGTTTGCGGTCCTGTTTTGGTGATTTGCTGTCATTTGTGGGAATAGCTGTCATGTCTCTTTGTGACAAAGGCCCGTGTTCACATTTTATTCATAGCTGAGAACCTGTGTATGGAATAGTTTCCCTTCTCTTATGTTTTCATTGTGGACTGGGTCTTCCACTAATCTGTGCTGCTTATTTACACTATTATTATTTATTCAATTTTTCTAATTTGTAGGCTACACCATGTTTTTTACCCTGAAATTATGTAAAGCTTCACTTGCAGCCATGTCAAAGTTTTACACACACACACACACACACACACACACACACACACACACACACACACACACACACACACACACACACACACACACACACACACACACACACACACACCACTTGAAACCACGTGTAGGGTTTCAACCTCCGACAGTGACAGACAGCTTCCCTGACCAATGAGAATGTAGGGATTTCTCGGGTCATGGTGTAATGGTACCAATGTGACACGAGTAGAGGCCGACCCGGGCTGTGTAGGCGTACCCTGCGCTAGAAGTCACTCCAGCCTGAATTACTGCAACTTCTCCAAGTTTAGGAAAAACGGCGCCGTCTGCTCAGTGCTTTGCAAAGCGCTTCAATCCACTCACAATAAAATCACCCACCTCTTCCAGTTTATTCTATCCTGCTTTGCCTTATCATGCATAACAGCCATGTCACCCATGTGCTCTTCTCTCTTCTCTGCATCGCATTGAGTGGTAAGTACTGACTTCGAACTCTTAAGGGTGAGCTTTCGGCTGTGCCGTGTAACGTTACGCCTATTTCTCTTAGATATAGGTCAACTAAAGCAATCGGTTTCCTCGGTTAAACAACTCAGTGTGTTACTAAAGATCAGTTCTAGGAAGTAGACTTTAGTTTCCTCCTGTATGGTTGGAAGATTCACCCTACAGCGACTTCAGTAAGTAGCCTAATCATTGCAGTAGGCTAATCACTGCACATTTTGGTAAAGGACACATTGAGCTCCGAGTCCCGGAGCATGAGAGCACACAGTTCAGTCAGTTCACAGAGTCAGGATAGGAGGCTATTTATGCTAACGTGGCCACTGTTTGATGAGAACTGTACCTCCCTACACAGCCCAGTCTGAGCCGGAGATAGACGAAGTGGTTCCCAGGCTGCTGTCCGGGCAGGAGGCGCACCTGTCCCCGGACCACACTGCCCGCACACTGCGGCGCCGCGGCCAGCGCTCCCTGGACTCCCCGGGTGGAGGACATTCTGACCCGGATAACATCATTCTGTCACTGCCGGCTTTCGGAAGGAGTCTGTATTTAAATCTGACGCGGGACAGCGCGTTTCTGTCAGGGGACTTCGTGGTCGAGGAGAGGCTTGGGGAGCAGAGCGCAGCGGTGAGCCGGTTATCCACGAAGCAGCTGTGCTTTTACTCCGGCTCCATTATCAACCACACTGACTCCCTGGCATCACTGAGCACCTGTGGCGGCCTGGTAAATCCATTTTAATTTTTTTGGGACTTTTTGATAGCTTTCATGTCATTCAATCCAAGCAGTTGAGCTCCAGACCTTTCCATGTAATGCACTGTAAAGGCAGGTTGGATTACAGCATCCTGGCTGGGGGACATTCTCCATGTTAGAGCGCCCTGAACACCCACACAGGTGTTTTCAGTTAAGCTTGCTGATTAGACCTCTTCCCAGGACTGTGTTTAGACTGAGTGATTGACATCTTCCTGAGTCTCTTGTTAGCCTTGTTGCCCCTGTTAGGGCATGACAAATGACAGCTTTATCATTCTTATTGGTGGGGCGATATTGTAGGGTTGACTATTGGTGCTTTCACAAAATATTTACACAATGAGATTTGTGATAAATAATGAATCAGGAATGTGGATATATTGACTAAATTGGTAAAGGCAAATAATAGGAGTAGGGGAAAAAATCGATACAGCATGGTATCGCAATATTTTCCGTGGCAATACTTAATCGATATACAGACACCAAGTATCGATCTTTTATGTGTTTGTCTGCTTGACACTCCCATTTTGCAGCAATAACATTGAAGTGAGATGAACAAACAGAGAAATGTATCTTTTCAGATAAAACAGATATTGACAAAGTTTCCTTTTGGTTACATCATTTGAAATTGGGAAAAATTTGAAGTTGGAAAAAAGGTAATAAATTGCAGAATATTGCAATATGTTTAAAATTGTATCGTCACATAAGTATCGTGATAATATTGTATCGTGAGAAAATTACATCACTTTACAGTAAAACCAGGAAAAGACAACACTTATTTCATATCACGATATTAGGATATCCGAAATCTAAGACAATATTTAGTCTTATATCATGATATCAATTTATATTGATAAATTGCCCAGCACTGCATATTGGTAGAAAAGATTTGTGACCATATAAATTCCCATCTAAGCTGTGGGCCACCTTCAACCTGAGCAGAAGGTATTATCAGCCAGAAGAACTGAAAGTGTGTGTGTGTGTGTGTGTGTTCAGAGGCTTTTTAACAGCAGCCACTCTGCTGATGTGCCTCTGAGCATGATTTTCTGCTCCTGTCTCACCAGTCATTGTAATCTCTTAAACCCCCTGACCTGCCAGTGGGTCACTCAGTTCAAAGTCACACGGTGCAGCCAAACACAAATTCACTTTATTTTAAATGGGGAGATCCTAGTTTCTAACGGTATATATCTGTCTGGCTGAAATTTGGGTAAATGTGTCTAAAATGATGCAGAAGACGTGTAGGCTACAGTATTTCAATTTGATGGAATGGAGCAACATAAAAAAATCAACATGAGTAATTTTAACAATCTTAAATTTCTATTGTAAGATGAAAAAAGGGGGCAACAGTGAGTATGAGAGTGAGTATGAGAAAACATGTTTAACTCAACTCTCACAGTCCCATCAGTGGAAACATTCTCACTCCCATCGCATAAAATACGGATGCTTGGTCAGGTGCCTTTGGCGTTGTTATTGTCGCTACAAGTCTCTTTTAGTGTCATATCTAAACGCGCTTTATCTAAACTCGCTGGGTCGGGACTATTGGCGTAACTTTTGTTATAGTTGTTATAGTTAGGTTAAGGAAAAGATGGTGGGTGGGGCCAGATGGGTTTAGGAAAAGAAGAACAGGACAGTTGGGTTTAGGAAATGAAGAACAGGACAGTTGGGTTAGGAAAAGTGACGTGGGGACACAAAAGTCCTGTGTTCTTTGACACATCCACCACCCCAAATTACCTCCCCACGCAGAATTTCGGCATTTTATACTACTCGCTACCATTATTGCTCTTAAAACTACGTCATCTTTAAGCGCTGCGTAGCTGCTGCTCTGCTGCTCTGCCCGGTGCGTTCTATACACACGCTGAGGGGTGCTTATCTGATGCTGAGAGCCACTGCCCAAGCATCCGTATCTTACGAGTTCGGAGTGATGCAATATGAGCAAACTCTGGTGAAGACTGTGAGATGTGGTTGTAAGCTCACACTATGTTTTGACTGACTATGAGTTTTTTGTTAAACTGGTTTTGTTAAAACCTTGATTTGATTGTGATTAGAGCTGCAACGATTAGTCGACTAATCAATTACGATAGAAAAATAATCGCCAACTATTTTCATTATCCATTAATCACTAATGTAATTTTTCAAAAAATGACAGAAAATGCTGTCTTCAGCCTCTCACATATAGATGTTTCTTCTTTACTTTTTTTATATCATATTAAACTGAATATCTTTGGGTTTTGGACTGACAAAACAAGACATTTAAAGACATCACCTGGACTTTGAGAAACTGAGATGGACTTTTCTGACATTTTTTAGACCAAACGATTAATAGATTAATTTAAAATAATCGGCAAAGTAATCGATAATGAAAATAATCGTTAGTTGCAGCCTTAATTGTGATATTGTCAGAGTGGAATGAGATATTTCCTCTGATCTTAAAGCTACCTTAGTTACTTAAAATGGGGAAACTGCAGTCTACATGTATGGGTTAAACCAACTAAATAACATCTTAGGCCCAAGAGCCATCTCAAACAAAAGACTCTTACGATCTGTAGGTCTGCTGTTCTCTAGCAGAGCCTGACTTCTGATCTCCGTGTGCAGGGTGGTTAAAGAAAATCAGAATTTCCCCACTGTGAGCAATGAGGTTCCACATTATCTGAGGCATTTGGATAATGCTCTTATGTAAAATGAGTGTGCAGGTAGGGGTTCAGGCTCAG
This sequence comes from Perca schrenkii, assembly GCA_025617405.1. Taxonomy (NCBI): domain Eukaryota; kingdom Metazoa; phylum Chordata; class Actinopteri; order Perciformes; family Percidae; genus Perca; species Perca schrenkii. Next base: position 9,205,297 of record CM046787.1, read on the forward strand.
TCCTGGAATCTTCAGCAGAAACAGGCTTGAAGCCAGCTCTTAAAGTAGACTGTGCTCCTTTATTTCCTCTATATTTCCTCAGTGACAGTTTGAGCATTCAGCTGACCTACAATGAATGAGCAGATCATTGTCCAGCTGCGTACAAGACACTGAGACACATGGTGGGTTTATATGGAGAAAAAAAAACCACTGGCAGCTGCAGCAGTTGAACCTAGGGTTGCAAAATTCCAGGAATATTCAAAGTGTTCCATGGGAACTTATAGGAGTTTATGGGAATTAATTAGAAATAATGGAAATCTAATGGAAATATGGGGGATATTTACTGTATTTACCATGCTCCAGGGTTGCACAATTGATCAAGTATTGATCACGATTTTGGCTCCCTGCAATTAAATGAACATGATCGACTGCCATATTGACGTTTAACATATGTGCTCATAGAAAACCCTGCTGCATATCAAATCAAGCGCTTCCTAGCATGACACAGGATGGACTCAGTCAGCCAGTGCTGTGCCAGCAGTGGCATTACGCACGGCCGTTCACGGTTTACCTTCATTAAACTGCCTGATAACGACACCAGGCTGCTATAGTATAACAACACAGACCTCTACACACATCAGACTGCTCTGTTATAGTCTCTCATTGCCAGACCTTTCTCCACAGCACTGCTGAGGAAGGTCTGGCTAGTCCACATAGCATTCCGGCATGGGAGAAAAACACGCTCTGGGTTATTGGCATGTCTTTAAACCAATCACAATCGCCATGGGCGGCGCTTAAAACGCCGCACAGAGCCCTGGTGGCGCTGCAAAATAGTCTTGGGAAGGAACTTGTTTTGGTGGAACAAGTTGTTTTAGTCATGCAACAGAAAACTCAGATTGGACAGATAGTCTAACTAGCTGTCTGGATTTACCCTGCAGAGATCTGGGGAGCAGTTAACCATAGTCCTCATAAATCCAAGGAAGTTTAAAATTCCAACCCAAAGAAAGCTGAAGTAATGGACATCCGGCTGAAAAGAAGGACATTCTGCGGAATTTCCGGCAGGAACTGTGCAATCCTGGAACTGGCTAGTCCACGCAACATTCCTTGATAGGAGAAAAACGTGATATGGTTTATTGGCATTTCTTTAAACAAGTCACAATCGTCTTGGGTGGTGTAAGCGCCACGGTGCTTCTGCAAAATGAAATGTTGTCGATACAAACTAACATTGTTGAAACAGAGCCGCTAATATTGGTAGTGAAAGCAACTAGTCAGAAGGCTGCTGAGTCATCACTGCTTCGCACCGGTGTCGTGCCAAAAAGTTATTATCCGCCAAAAACTGATTTCCGTCTGCGTGCAGCCTTTTAAAGCTGAATTGCCTAGTTTTGGAAAACTGTGTTACTGGATGTATTGGCCCTTTTTAAAGGTATTTCATCACGTAAAGCGTACTAGGTGGGCTATGATCTGTCAGATATAAGCCTCATGAATGAAAGCAAGTCATTTTGAGGCATAAACAATCAGTGTCACAATCCTTGACAAGGTAGAAGCTGCAATCACTTTTTGGCAAGTGGAAAAAAGAATGGATTGGATATAATCTAGAGTACAGGGTGCTCCCACAGCAGTGCCCTGTTTATTTAAATGTTGAAGTGCAATACAAATATGTTGTCCCTAAAGTCAATGAATAATCAGGGTAAATAACCGTGATCTCAATATTAATAAAAATAATCGTGATTAACATTTGGACCATAATATTTAATAATGTTTAACTTTTTGCTATTTAACTGCGCTGTATCATCACCAAGTCAAAGTCCTGTGTACATTGTACATTTTGGCGAATAAAGCGATTCCGATATACAGATAGAAACCAACTTCTATACCATATAAGCAGACTTAATTGTAAACCCTTCTAATAGAAATTAAAAACGATAAAAATTTAGTTGAGATAAACTGTAATTAAAGGAATTGACTCATTTCACATTGTATTGAACAACACCAAGAAGCATGTATTGCTTTGGCTCAGACAGTGCAGTAGTGTGGGCTGCACAGAATGCAGTGTGCATGCATAGGGTTGTGTTTTTTTTATGAATTCCTATTTTATGGGATGCTGGCAAATTATCTGTACATTTGATAGAAGAGCGTACTGCTGAATGCAGTGCATTGTTACAATTCAATTAAATGGGCATACTTTAAACCAAAACATGCCTCAAGACCTAGTATTTTTTTTGTGTATTTCCCCCCCAAATTAAGTTAACTATGAAAAGTTACGTTTTTGATATTGAAATTGTGCAACATTCCCCAAGCTTAACTCAAATGTACTGACCCTTTTCAACCCTAGTTGAACATGCAGCCTCTTACAGTCTGTCCAGACCAGGACTTGTCAGGGTGAGGGGCGTTCAGGGTGTGCTCCACAGAGATGCTCAGAAGTCCTTTTATACAAGTCCAAGTCAAGTCTCAAGTCTTTGAGCCCCAAGCATAGCCAGAAAAAAAACTGTAGGTGTGCATCAGAGAAACTATTGTGCCAGATTTAATCTTACGTTACATTCCCACACATACCGTACATACACTGTATGCTGGAAAGTGATTAATGCCTTTTGGTCTAAATATAAAATATTACTGTAAGCCCCACAGCTAAGCAAGAGGGCGTTTGTGCTGTGAAATGGTGAAATGAGTATGGCTAAATTAGGGGGCGAATTGAATTATATAGAGTACCCGAGTTGGTTGGTTACTCTCAAAAACAATTGAGACAGCCAGTAAAGTGATCCCGACTGTTCCTGGCTAACCCCGCCTAACTGCTAATGTTACCGGAGGACCAGACAAGCGGGCCACGGCTGTTTACAACGTGTAGCTTGTTCAGTGGCTGTAGCCGACAACAGTGAGTTATTTAAAGCCAAGAAAGGGGGTTGTAAATTGGGAAAAGAGGACCGTGAGTTTGCGGTGTGTTTAGTGATTGTTGCTGTAATTCTAAGCCAATAAAGTGTGTTTAGTCGGGTGGTGAGGACGGCAAGGTAGCTAATGTTAGTGTTACTTTTAGCAGTTCCCACCTTAAATCTAAGCAAAGGAAGTGTGTCTGTCCGTTGGGTGGAGAGGATGGTGAGGTTGTGGTGTTTTAGTGGTTCCTGCGATAATACTAAACCGAGGAAGTGTGTCTGTCAGTTGGGTGGAGAGGACGGCGATGTTGTGGTGTTTTTAGCGGTTTCTACAGTAATTATAAAATGTGAGTTGCGCATGCTCAGATTTAAATGGTTTACGGCATAACGTGTAGGGATGCACCGATCCGATACTTGGATCGGAAATCGGCCCCGATATTGACAAAATAGCTGGATCGGTGGATCGGAAAAATTTACAGATCCACTGGCCGATCCAGTTTTTATTTTTATTTTTTCACTCCCTCGCAGCACTGGGACCCCTGTTAACTGCGTACCCTTCTCACTCATGGTAGTAACTAACTTCATAACAACAATTAATAACCCACAACTAACTCTCTTTAAAAGGCTAAAACACCAAAGCATATAACAATTTGAGACTTAAACAGTTTCTAACACTAATAATTTTACATTTACAAATGTAGCTACACCGCCGAATGGCATGCTGGGTAACATTACAGCTGCTAGCCTAGCTAGCCAGGTAGCAAAACAGTCTGTTAAGCTGGGAGAGGCTCCGGTCGGTACTGCACATTCAAGAACAGAGAAGAAAGTTAGCTAGAGGATGAAGAAAGACCGGAGATACACCAGAACAACGTGTGCTCAAGAGAGGAGCCGTCTGTTGTTCCCAAGTTTATTGTTTCTAACAAATCAGACATAATTTTAGCCACTGTTGTTGCCCGTCGCTCTAACGTTACTCGGCCGTGTTAACGTTAAAGACGTGTCACTTCAAGCATGCAGCGGATCAACGTTATGAACGCAATCCACCTCCGGTCCCGCTACAGACCGTTGAGAAAGACGGGTTCAGAGCAATGATTAAAACACTGGATTTAAGATGTCTTGCCTCGCTGAAATACGTCCGCCAAACTACTGACGTTATTCAAACAGCGAAGGAGGCTGACAGCGGAGCTCCGTTCAGTCCCCCACTACAACCACACTACAACGTAACTTACCTGTGGCCAAGGTAGTGGTTATACAGTACTAGCTTACAACTATTTTGTTTTGAAAGGGGAACAATGTTAAAGTTGTTTGTATGTGTATTAATTCGATTTGAGTTTATTTTACTACTTTGCAGTTTGTACAATACAAATAGTTTAGCTTCTGTAACTGTTTCATGGATTCTCCTTCATATAAAGTTATTGTATAATGTCGTGGAGCCAAACCCTTTAGTATTAAAAGCTTTTAGTAAACATGATGACATTAACATGTTTTTGAGATATTCTATGTACTCCTGACAGTAGAATAAGCCATTATAAACCTATATAAAGGTGGCCCATTACTGATGACCCATTATTATTTATTTAAATTTATTTTAAGAAGTTTGATTACATTATATTATCGATTTGAATGCACAGTTGTTTTTTAAATAAAAAATAAATAAGAATGCAATACATTACATCTATGTTATTTTGTCTTAGTTAGGAAAGTAATGTTTAGTTAGGAAGTTCTGGTGCCTTTAGTCTCTTCCATATGGTGGAAGGAAGGTATAAGGTGGAAGGTATGCAGTTTATTATTAATTCAGCGACGGTATCGGATCGGTATCGGGTATCGACAGATACACAAAGCCCTGGCATCGGTATCGGTATCGGGACTGAAAAAGTCGGATCGGTGCATCCCTAATAACGTGTCATACCCGATGTTAGCCGAGTCAGACCGGCTCTGGTCGAGTGCAGATCACTAGCGGCGCCAGGATTTTGATTGTAGGTGGGCCTCCAGAAAACTGGATGGGCCGGTTAAAATAAGCCAAAAAAAAACCCCACGGCTACGGGAGGACTTAATGGGGAGAGGGCGGCAGAGCAGGTAACTTGTAACGCGTTACTTAAAATGGTAGGAGTTTCCTCCTCCTGCTCCTCCGAGCGTTTCTTGCTGAATTTAAATGAAAACAAGCTGCTTTGCTTTGCGTTTCATATTAGCTAACCGCTACAGTCTGTGTCTGTCTCATTGAAATTGCTTGAAAAGCTTGCGTGCAAACGTCATTGATTTCATTGGATCACTTGCTGGTGAAGATGCAGCCTGTGGGCCGGCTTAAAGGGGTGATAGAATGATTATATAGGGTATTTCACACTGTTCCTTAAGGTCTCCTAATGGGGTATGTAACATTGGTTGGGCTGAAAATGGCCTGGTTGATATTTTATTGGCCCTTATGCATCCCTGTGTTTTGGCCCTATTTGTAATAAGAGCTTTTCTTCCAAATATGGTATGCTCATGAATATTTAGATGAGCTGCGCGCTGATTGGTTGAGTGAATCCCCATACACACACATTAGAGACGCGACAGAATCTCATATTTCAGACACTGCAATGTTTCATTACCAAATTCACTTCTGAGACTTTTTTATGCAAGAAATCAACTATATAAAGCTGAAATATGGGCCGTTTTACGAAAATTGATGGCTAATTGCAAATTTGGTAAGACGTGTCGGACTTCAGGAGCTCCACGCAGTCTGACGAGAAAGTGGCAGCCTGGCTGCCGGCGTAACTATAATATATTTAGGGCCTGAGCGCCGACAGCAGCGAAGGCCCTATTGAAACTGAAGGAATTATTATTTTCTGCAAATTAATTGCCTTTTTGAGGGCCTTAACATATTCAAAAACTCACCAAATTTGGTGGTCGCAAGTCAGGTGAATTTACGTATTTTAAGAGTTTCGGGAATAGGAGCGCAAAAATGGCTCGCTAGCGCCCCCTACAAAGTTAAAAAAAATTGAGCCCCTGCAGTGCGTTTAACGTAGACTCACAGAACTTGGTACACATATGTAATATGTCAAGATGTACAAAAAACGTCATTGGAGCCATACCATAAACCCAACAGAAAGTCCGCCATTGTGATTTCAAAGTTCGAAATTAGTGCGATTTTGTCCATTTCCACATGTCGTACTTTAACGAACTCCTCCTAGAGATTTCATCCGATCACCTTCAAATTCGGTCTGTGTCATCATAAGACCTTAAAGATGAAAAGTTGTTAAAAGAAAAACTTTTGGTCATAGGGCGTGGCCGTGGCGGGGCGGCCATTTTGTGCGTTTCGACGCCGAAACAGGAAGTGGGTGTAACTCGAGTGTACATTGTCCAACTGGCTCGAAACTTTTCAGGATTCATAAGAGTCCAATCCTGAGGACAAATATTTACTTAAAGTCATAGCGCCCCCTAGTGGCAACAGGAAGTAGCCCTAAAAGTCAAGGTGCTATACTTTAACATACTCCTCCTAGAGATTTCATCCGATGGACTTCAAACTTGGTCTGTACCATCTCAACACGTTAAAGATGAAAAGTTATTAAAAGAAAAACTTTTCGTCAGACGGTGTGGGAGTGGCGTGGCGGCCATTTTGAGTGTTTAGCGATGAAAAAAGAAGTTGTTGTAACTTGAGTGTACGTTGTCGTATCTGCCCGAAATTTCTAACGATTGACAAGGGTCCAGGCCTGAGGACGCCTACAGGCCAAATTGATTTTTGGTCATAGCGCCCCCCGCTGTCAACAGGAAATGCGCCTTATATGACAAACGTCATTAACCTGACTCCGCCAGATGGACTGCTTCGCATTTGCTCGGCATATCCATCTGGGAACTTTCTGTTGGAGAACTTTTGGGAAGGGGCGGAAATACTGGTTAGCTGATTGGATGAACCATCTGTCTATCACCTATGTTGGTGATAGACGGGCCAATTCAACCAATCAGATCCACGAATGAAAATACAACCACAAGCCCGCCCCTGCTGCTGCAGGCAAAGCATAGCTCGTTAGCTCAGCAAGCAAGCAACATGTCGGTAAAGGATATTTGCCGTTTGTGTAACGAGAATTTAGGAATAAAAGACACCATTTCAGGTTCCTGGACCATATTCCAAAAGAAGGATCCAAGAGAAAAAAAGCATTTGCGAGCGGCTAACAGAATTAGGGCTACCGCTGTCTGAAAATACTGGTTAGCTGATTGGATAAACCATCTGTCTATCACCACCTAACCCACCTCAAAACCAACGCTGATTGGCCCGGTCGTTTGGCGAACAGCTCCAAATTTTCTCTATCTCAAGATGCCAGACTGATCCCTATACTTTAACCACACCCACTTACTCAGGCCACGCCCCCTTTCATAACATTTGAACCGTTTTATGTAGACCCTTGTGTGAGGTATCATTGAGCTCCGCAGAGATTTCCTTCTTCATTGGTGATGGTTTGGCCCGCCCCCTGTGTTTAAGCCATGCCCCCTTTCATAAATGCTGACCCATCTAAGGTAGAGTATTGTGTGAGGTATCATTGAACTCAGCAGGGAGTTCCTTCTTCATTGGTGATGGTTTGGCCCGCTCCCTATGTTTAAGCCACACACCCTTTTATAACTAATGACCTGTTTGCTGTAGACCCTTGTGTGAGATATCATTGAACTTAGCAGAGAGTTCCTTTTTATTGGTGATGGTTTGACCCGCCCCCTATGCTTTATCCACGCCCCTTTTCACAGCTAATGAACTGTATGACGTAGAGTCTTGTGTGAGTTATCGTTGAACTCGGCAGGGAATGCGCTTTTCATTGGTGACGATTTGCGGTATCGGAGTCAAAATGCACGGTCGCAAGGAGCGGCGTCTGCCGGTAACCCCGACGCGCGCAAAGGCGCGAGGGCCCGGCCATCGCTGCTCGCAGCTTTAATTACAGTTTGAATTTTGTCACAGCACTTATATCACAGCTACCCCAAGGTCTTACAAAGTTAACCGTTGTGTCCGATTTGAATTTAAGGCATTTTTATGAACGTGAGGGGTCTTGTTAGGAGGAGCAGCTAGATAGCTATGTGTCCCATTCAATACAATCGGAAACAATTGCGGCTAGCTAGCTACACTTTCGGCATAGTATATTTACAGTTTGAATTTCGTCACGCCACTTATATAACATCTACCCAAGGTCTTACAAAGTTAACCGTTGTGTCCGATTTGAATTTAAGGCATTTTTATGAACGTGAGGGGTCTTGTTAGGAGGAGCAGCTAGATAGCTATGTGTCCCATTCAATACAATCGGAAACGATCTTGGCTAGCTAGCTACACTTTCTGCATAACTATAGTATATTTACAGTTTGAATTTCGTCACGGAATGTATATTACAGGTTCTCCAAGGTCTTACAAAGCTTAGCTAACACTTGTCCGATTTCAGATTTCAATTTAATGCATTTTTGTGAATTTCAGAGGTCTCGTTAGGAGGAGGCTAGCTAGCTCTCATCGATGGACTCCAGCTCACCGCGAGCTCTATCAATGAGACTTGCGGACAAGAGGCGTTTATTTCCCCGATTGTTTGTTTAAATAACTCAACACACATATCCATTATAAGATTAACTAGAACCTGCGGTAACAAGCTCGCTGACCACGCTCTCAGTCACACATTGGCCATTTAACAGGAAGAGGGGAGGGAGAACCGTGAGCTGCAGGCCCTGGAGCTCTGTCAGGGCAGCGGCGTTTGGTAGTCCAGTCACCCAGAAAGGGTGAGTTTGCGGGGGTATTGAACACCGTGGGCTGCCAGCCGTGACGGAGCTCAATGGATCTCACAGCTGGCCGGGGTCCGTGAAGGACACGCAGGGCGGCGATGTAGCAACCCAGGCAGCACCGGCCGCTGAACTGCGACACACAGTCGGACAAAATTTGCAATTAGCCATCGATTTTCGTAAAACGGCCCATATTGGAGCTTTACATAATTGATTTCTCCCATAAAAAAGTTTCAGAAGTGAATTTTGTAATGGAATAGCAGAGATCTGCGTGACCTAGATTCAGAAGACTACCTGATCTCAGGTCAGTTGTGTAGCCTATGTAAATGTTGGGGCGTGACCGTTCTCTTAATACATCCATGGGCGTGACAAACGTACAGGTCTTGGGATGCTTACGTCAACTTCTAGCTTTGTTGAGATTCGCCCGTTTTCAGCGGCAGTTTCAAAATATGAGATTTTCATAGTAAAGGGGTGTCAATGGGATTTTGAGCTTCTATGTATGTCCTATTTACCCACCAAACTGTCGTTATTCAACTATGACAAGGTAAAATTGGTTTTGCATTCTATCACCCCTTTAAGAGTCCACACGTGGGGTAGAAGCCGCTGATTGGCTGAGAAGCTTTCACTCAAAGCTTTCCTTGGGCTGTTTATTGGATGAACTGCTAGAATGAAAATCACTCACTACTGACTATAGAGAGCCGAAGTCACGCCCTTCTACTTCCGGTCCATGGGACCTTAATTCGGAAAAAATATGAACAACAGTCAATGGAGAGATAATAATTATTTTTTGATCCCGTTGGAATTGAGCCATGGATTACAAATATGATGTTCGTCAATTTAAAACATTTTTCAACCAAAGAAAGTCTCAGTTTATTGTTAAACTGTTAAAGTATAAGACTGTGAAAATACGTACTTACAAAGACTACACACTTCATGGATGACGTCTCGCTGAAGCTACGATGTCTCGGTGTATCGTACCGGAGATGTAACCTTACTCTAATGATCAGAGGATCTTGCTTGTTCTTTTGCTTATCTGCTGAAAACACTTCACTGGATAAAACACAGCAGTTAAGATAACGTTACATGTGTTGTTTAACAGAGCTAAGCTAGCTAGCTAGCTAGCAAGCCGAGCTTGCTAGGTGAGGTAGATTGTGTGAGACGGGAGATGTAGTTCACTGAGCGGTTTCACACAAAACTAACTGTAGGGTTCCACACAGCGAAACACCTCGCGAATTTCGGCCAGCGAAAGTTTGCCTCGGGGGCGGGGTTGCGAAAACGACATGCAAGACCACAAAAAAAATTTTTTAAATGTCCCTGGCTGTCAGAAGACAGGGCGGTAAAAATGCACAGCAGCAAACCATCGGTAAAATGTTAGCTCATAAATGCTCTGGTAACCTGGCTATGTAGCCTAGCTGCCTTGCTATGCTTACACTGAAATGCAATGTCCGAACATGCTAGCGGTTTACCTGTCGGCTAGCTGAATCATTTTGAGTGTTTAAACTATCTACAGTGGTCTATTTGGTGGTTTGTTTGCCTTGTTTAAGTTTGTGTGACATATAAACAACAATGCGTGTTGCTACAAGCGTCAATGTTCGCCAACAACATGTAATCAAACAAATCCACAAGTAGCCTAGCTAGCTAGCTGCCTGGCTAGGCTACAATGAAATCCAATGTCCGAACATGCTAGCTGAAAAGTTTGAGTGTTTAAACTAACGTATACAGTGATCTATTTAGTGGTGTATGTGCCCTAACTAAGTTTGTGTGTCATATAAAACACAATTCTTGTTGATAGAAGTACCGATGTTCGTGTAGAAACATTTTAATCACATAAAAATTTTCATGATACGGTGCTGATAACCTCCGCCATCTTTGTCAGACTTTTTTTGTAACTCCCGCAAACACAAACACACGGACCTGATTGGTTCTCGAGTGGTCCTCATTTGAATGAAGTTAAACTTTCGTCAACTTTATTTCGCTTCCCTCGGCGATTCGCTCTCATCTCGCTCAATCAGGGCGAATTTCGTCTACATTCAACCTCAATGAGAGCAAAGCGAAATTTCGCTGTGTGGAAACCTACCGTAAGTGGTGATATGACAAACCTACGGCTAACTGAGACTTTCTTCGGTTGAAAAATTATCTTTTAAATTGACGAACATCATATTTGTAATACATGACTCAATTCAAACGGGATCAAAAAATAATTTGCTTCTCCCCGTTCACTACTGTTCATATTTTTCTCTGAGTTAAGGTCCCATGAGGTCCACCGGAAGGGCGTGACTTCGGCTCTCTATAGGCCTGGGTCAAAATGGGCAGGCCTGGATCTAAAATGGGTGGGCCCAGGCCCACCCGGGCCCAATGGTAGCGCCACGGGTGGTGCAGATGTGAGTTGTGCATGGTCAGATTGAAGCGGTTTACAGCATAACGTGTCTTACTGAAATTTGTGAAATCCATAAAATAATAAACTTTTCTCTTTACATACAATAACAGAAGATATCTATCTAGCTATCTATGATTGTTTGATTGCTAACGTTAGCTCAAAACGCCATTCAAGTGACAGCCTTTGTTGTGTTTGATTGCTAACTTGTAGCTAGCAGTCATTTCAAAAACGTTTTAGATATCAATAATTGTTTGATTTCTAACGTTAACTCAAATAGCCGTTAGCATCTTGTAAGCTACTTGTCGCAAAGTGACGCATGCGCAATTCACATCTGCACTCATCACAAAGTGACGCATGAATGACTAAAATCTGCGCTCGACTCACATCGGGCAGTGACAATGCCATCAACACAAAGTTTAGGAGCGCAATACTAATGATTTAGTTTGAAGTTCCTGTGACGTGACATTTCCAGTCTACGGTTCACAGGGCTCCAGACTTTTGCGACCAAAATTTGAGAGTGTGCGACTGAATTTTACATCCAGTTGCACATGTGCGACCAGTAAATTTACCCCCTTTTTTTAATACGGTAAATGTCGAAACGTAGGTACCTGAGCGCGTAAGCGCAAGCTTATCTGTCCTCTCTGAAAGTTGACAGAGAGCGGTGCTCCGACACAAACCGACACACTCGCACACACACGCAGAGGTGCGATCGCCTCAAACTACGTTGGCTGTTTTGTTGAAGTCACAGTGAGTGATGCCGATAAAGTGGTTTTCAACGACAGCGTTTGCTGCGATATGATATTAAAAACCGTCACGGTGCTTTTGACGTTACACTTCCTCTGAGACAAGCAGCAGGCTCAACAGTGTGCAGATGTGCCCTGGGGACTGCCTGACAGGCTGAGGTTGTAAGGCAAGGCGACTTTATTTCTACAGCTCCTTTCAGCAACAAGGCAACTCAAAGTGCTTTACATGAAACATTAAAGAGCAACTGAAAACGGTCATGATGATAATGCAACACGCTAAATAAGTTACAGTGAGTAAGAAATGAATAACTATTCAATTTAATAGGTTGTAGGGATGGGTTTGGGAGGAGAGAGAGAGGGGTTTTATTTTTGTTTAATTTCTTTAGAGTGTAACACATTCTAATAAAATAACATAATGTTCTAACTACATAGGACAAATAGGTTTGGAATTATATTTACAACTTAAATAATTGTTTTTTTAATTACAGAGGGAAAGTACCCAAAAAATGTACCGTTATAATTTCAGGTATCTGTACCAATATTGGTTCAGATGTGAAAGGTACCCAACCCTAAGGGTAGTAGCCTAAACAATACATGTTTAATTTTAAGGTGAATTCATTGTAGGCTACTTGTAGACCAGAGTTGGTATATTTCTTAAATATTTTGTTTACTGTCATGACAGCAATGGTGCCTTCTATGTTGCATCTTCAAAAGTGACACTGAATTTGAAACAGAACATTGTAATTTCTCCATCTATTATCAAAGTATTTATTAGTAATACAGTGGAAATTAGTAGAAATGTGAATATTTGGTTAGCATGTTGATTTACGGTGTGTGCCCCTAAATTTTCTGGTTGCGCCCCTAAAATTTTCAGTTGGGGGCGACTGTGCTCCTCGTGAAAAAAGTTAGTCTGGAGTAGGGCTGAACGATACATCGAATTTTCATCGTCATCGCGATATGAACTTGCGCAATGAACACATCGCAACAGACAGCCTGACACAATGAATAGACGGGTTTCCTGTTTATAAACATTACAGGGTGCGTGCGCATACCAGTGGCAGAAAGCCAGATTGGTGAGCTGGTCCGATAATGCAAACGCATTTTTGTCTCAGTGCACATTGTCTTAGTCCCTTCATTTCGTCATGGCATTTATATAACACATACTATATGGTCTTACAAAGCTAACGTTTTTGACCGATAACAATTTAATCAGTTTTTGTGAACTGGAGAGGTCTCGTTACGAGGAAGCTAGCTATAGCTCTGTTTGCCATTCATTCCAATGGGGAAACATCGCGGCTAGACTTTGGACATACATTGCATATATTTACACTTTGAATTTTGTCATGGCATTTACATAGCACATACTCTATGGTCTTACAAAGCTAACGTTTTTGACCGATTACAATTTAATCATTTTGCAGTGTTACTGTGATATATATGTATGGCTATAATGATCATTTTAGGCTAATGTAATAGCCCGTGTTAGCAGCAGGGTTACTCCTGAGTGTACCCTTATGGTTGGTTTATGCCTTAAAAAAATGGCCAGGATTTCTGGGAAAATGTACGATATGTTTGTTTCAAAACCTCACTGCAGGTTGATTGTTTTTAGCAGCAGAGGTTGACTGTGGGCGAGAGGGCGACAACACTGTCTTGGTTAGCTCGCAGAAGCTCTAATGCCACTGTCTCGGCAACGTTAGCTAATGTCCGCTAGCTAATGTAGGCAAGTTAGCTTTGTATGTAACTTAACAAAAACCCACCCATCTCAGAGGAGCGAAGCTTAATATTTCATTCAATAAAGTTATGTACAAAAGGAGCACTAACGCCACAGGTCTTATCTTGGCAACGTGGACGCAGATATACTCCGAAGGCAGTCGTAATATTTACTTAGTAGGCTAGGCTAACGCTATTGCGCTAACGTTACCAAAACATCAACGCAACTTTTCTGATTGATACAATGGGAGCCTGACTCTTGCATACGAACCCAATCAGCCCCTCTTATGGCTTGAAGCCATAACCTCTGCCAGTTTTTGGCAAAAGCATGCTTCCCCCTAGGTATGTTAAACATCACGCACCCATCACTGGCTCTGTTTGTACAATTAACCACGCAACAACTCCTTGGCATTTTGACTTGCGCTATGCCGCTACTACTAGCTAGCTATCTACACAACACGTCTTCTTTCTGCCCCCCCGGTTGCGTGCACAAGCAGTGATAACGTTGCCGAGAAACCCATGTATATAGAGTAATGAATGACAGAGAAAACCTTCATTGACATTTGAATATTTATCGCAAGTCATATCGTCATCGCAATATTAAACAATGTTATCGCACATCGCAGCTTTTCCTCATATCGTGCAGCCCTAGTCTGGAGCCCTGGTTCAGACTCAAACACACGGAGCTCTGAAGTAGACCTGTGCGCCGCTTAGTGTCCACTCTCGCTGTAAAATGCTGGGCAGCTTCAGGTTTATGGATGCGCTCACAGCTGTGGACATTGTGCTCTGTGTATTTCTGTAGTTTTCGGTTTTCCACCTCTGACGTAGAGCACCGTGCAGCCACTTCTCTAGCTAAACTATTTGTCTCATTCAGAGACACAAACGGGGCTCTGTGTCTGTCAGACGGTCTGAGATGTACCGTATCAACAGAGCAATCACTTAATGCACAGCAGACTGGTGCAGGTATAGAATATTTTTTGAAATATAGTGACTTTATTCTTGTAATAGTCTATTATAACTTTATTTTTCTCAAAATATCACGACTCCTCCAAATCACAGAGAACACAGATATACTGTATTTTCAATGTGCACAAAGTTTTGGACATGAGCAGAAATCTTGCTCAAACACATCTGAAATATTACAGTCCAGGGGTCTAATTAATAAATTAAAATGAATAATGTATCATTGAGGTGAATAATTGTCATATGCACATTTAGGGAGGTTACTTCCCCAACAAAAGACGCAAAAGAGGAGGGAGGATTAAATGATGCCTATAGGCTACATGTGTGCTGACTCGGATATAGAAAAGTCGATCCAAAGGAGAATAAATAGTTGAAAGCATTACAGAATGCTTGAGAGCCTTACTGCAATATATTCCATTATGTTTTTATATTTGGATTGTAATCTATGTTTCTCTTTAAATAAAGATATTTGCAGCATACATTAATTCAGAAAAAGGTATAAATAGGTGCATAAAAATTCACCAGAATGCAGGAAAGTGTTTAATGCTCAAAACTTTCAATACATCATTTTAATTATCTTGGTGTTATTGGAATAAATAACACTTCAAAGAATCTTTTTTAGAAAAAATCTCAACATCAATCTCACACTAAACTGAAAAAGGCTGTTGCTGCAATTTAGTAAATTTTACAGGAAAAAAACACTTATTATTAGATGAGAAGCCTACGATCAAAATAATGAAGTTACTGTCTGTGTCTATGTCTGACATGGGCTGGCACATGTTAAAAAGCGTGTGCGTGCACAAGCACTACGGTCACGCGCAAAGTGTCCCGGTTTTAGTTCCGGGAAATCTGGTCACCCTATTCTAAGCCGAAAATGTGTGTCTGTCACTTGGGTAACGTACAGAGCTCCGCGTGAGCACAGGCTTTTATGACTGTCAGTTTAGCCAGCATCTAACGTTAGCTACGCCGATGTGCTGTTAAGTAATATCTGGCTATGTGAGACAAGCGTCTAGCAACATTGTTGTGAATGCTGCGGTCTCAACCTGGCAAATACCATAAATGACAACTGTTAACAATTTAATTGCCTGTAAATTGCTTATGCTAATCGCTAACTCTTATATCCTTTGTTTTTTGTTGTTTTTCGTTAATCACATTGAATTGGCAGCCCTGCTCCACAGGCGCATCACACTGTTCAGACTAACGAGGCGTTTATGAGGCGGCTGCGTCTATAGCGACTCCTTTCGTTGTGATCGCTGCAAATTGTTTTCAATGTGAGTGAATCTGTTTGCCCCCCTGCTTTTGCATTGCTGAGCGCCTCACATGTGCGCCCTGAAAACATTGAGATGAAAAAACTTTAACTTACAACTCGACCCAGTTAGAGATTGTACTGTATATGTAGGACTGTTGCAAGCACAGTAAATCAAAAACAAGGTATATGTGTACACTGTAGACAGTTGTAAAATTCAGTACTGAACTGGACTGGTGGACTGAAGTGTATGATACAAAACTTGCTTTGATCATTAAGCCGAATGTTAAATGCACAATTCTCTGGTTTATTAGTGAAGTGTCTGACACTAGACTGCAGACTGGATTCTCTACTCACTGTGTAGATGGACTTTTATGCATTTTTATGAACTATGATAATCTGGTCATGGGCCACATCTCTTGCCTGCATCAAGGCGCCGACTCACTCGCTCTCACTCTTATTTGCATCTTACTTAAAGTTGCATCCAGTAACAACTTCATTGTTTTTCGCCGTATTTACTGCCATTTTTCTGCGGACGCCACCACAGAACATTACCTGCCCAAACACTAGTAAAAATACAGGTTTTCCTCTCCTGCTTAACAAAAAATGCAGCTGTGCAAATAACAATTAAAAATGTAGTCAAAAGTCAGCAGTGTTGGCCAGGCTGTGTCTTTTTTTACATTACATTACATGTCATTTAGCTGACGCTTTTATCCAAAGCGACTTACACTTGCTACATATGTCAGAGGTTGCACGCCTCTGAAGCAACTAGGGGTTAAGTGTCTTGCTCAGGGACACATTGGTTGATGTATCGCAGCGGGAATCGAACCCAGGTCTACCACACCAAAGGCATGAGTCATATCCACTGAGCCATCACCATCCCTCCATGTTGCCCGGAGAAACTGAGAGGAGAGATGCATAAAAGCTTTACAAAAGAAACGGCTTATGTAATGCAACATAAAACTATATCGCCATAAATGGTATTATGTCATTCCATATCTCGTTGTAAAATATTATATTGATATACCTTAAAAAGTCCATATACCGCCCAGCCCTATCACAGTGCCATGGTTAGCATTGCTAAGCCTCTGTTCTGATTGACAGGTAAACCCTAAAGCATCCCCCTGCTTTATTGTCTATTTTAAAATAAATGGGACCATCATTTACAAAATGAACATCATGCTGTGTTGAAGAAGACTTGAAACTAGCGATTTAGACCATAAACTGATTAGAAAATATTTACTGAGGTAATAAATCAAGTGAGAAGTAGGCTCATTTTCTCATAGACTTCGATGCAATTGGATAATAATAGAGGAGAGTTGGATTACTTACTAGTAACAAATGTAATTGTCTAATCATTTTACTTTGTTAAACAGACCAGACCTAGGTTACAACCATAGACTAAAATATTTAATTGTGATTAAATCACATGATTGTCCATAGCTAACACGCGATTAAGACATTTCCATCTGCAATGCAGTTCCTTGACAAAAAAGAACACAATTTTTCCGACTTTATAATTTCAGAGACTATCCTGTTTTTTTTGTCTTGTAAATCTCATAAATTTACCACTTTAATCTCACAAAATATCCAAGTTTTTTTTCTCGTAGATTTAGATCTAAGAAATTAAGATTTCTGATTTAGAAAAAACTGTTTTTCCTACAATGGACACATTCCTCCAGCTGAGTGAAGATCCTCAGATCCATCCAACCTCAGCTGTCCAGGATTGGTTGTGATATACTTTTCTCTCCAGCTAATGCCTATGAATAGAGTCATGTCCCTGTGTTTGTGGAGCTGTAGAAATGCTTTAATCCATCCTCCAGTCCACATTATGCTGGCTAACAGCATTTGTTAACCCTGGGGCTCAGCCAGGAGTGGAATGTCTGTGCAAACGTTGAAACAAACTGAGTTGCTACTTTATTTTATGGCATACCAAAATGCTCTAGTCAGAGCAGGCCTGTTCATAGTGCTGCACTGTGACTGCTGAATCTGCATTGTCTTGTTTCTCTCTTTCTGCCATTGTTACTGTGCAGACAACACAAGTTAGTGCTAGAATGAGTGCAGAATGTTTTTTAGTTTTGTATGAACTTGACTGTACTTTGACATAAGTGCTGATCTGATCGATAGAATTTCTTCACTCTTCTCTAGGAAGAGTGCCTTTATTTCAGGAACAACAGAGATTGTTGGGGTGACCACTTTTGAGAAAGAAGCCAGGGTTTGAACCTGGGCTACTGTCCAGTAGGGCTGTCAAAACTGGCCAAAAGTGACGTTTGAAAAGTCGTTCTAAAAACACTTATCTATTTGTGTACAGTATGTCCATAAGACGGCAGACCAATGGAACGGAGGCATACCTACTTGTATAGGTATATAGGTTCTGTCTCTCTCTCTCTCAATCACTCACTAACTCACTCACTCACTCACTCACTCACTCACACACACACACACACACACACATATGCAGAAGGCAGGACATGACGCTGATTACACGCAGCTGTTCGTAATTTGGTCATAAACAACAGAGTCTCTTGCCGTTCCCTGAATCTGTCCTACTATGTTGCTGTCTGCTCTTACCGACCAAAACGTCCAGATCTATTTGTCTCTCCAGTTAGACATTTTCGTTGGTGTCTTTGTGCCGTCTTCTTCTTTGTCCTCATTGTTTGTTTGCCTCCGTTAGCGGCAGCTGCATGTTAGAAACGTCATCAACACGTGTACCCACCTGCTCGCTCTTCCCGACCGGCTGGGCTCAATTAGACAGGAAGCTGATTTTAGGAAGCAGTGGCCCCTCGAGAACTCGCGAAAATACATTTTCATATTCAAATGTGACTTTTATTGTACAATTCAAAGATATATTCAAAATTAGAATATTCGTTGACAGCACCTGACTACATTGACAAATTGTCACAATTTCCGTTAACAAAATGAACACCAGACATGAGGGGGCAACAATCAAACGCGCTGGAAGCACAGAGTTGTTTTCTACTCCGCTCAATTAGGTAAATGACTTATGAAGAAGAAAAGCTGATTGTTGTGGGTATTGGCTTAAAATTATATGATCTTTGTGAAGATTTACTAGCCTGGCTCCGCCCTCCGTGTACGCTCAATTTTCATTTCCCTTCAGTACTATGTCTGGGTTCGTGGTATAGTCTTGCGTTTTCTCCAGACAAATTTTTGGTGGTCCAATCAGCGAACAGAGGGAGGGGCTGTGAACAATGATGTTTAGGCTGTGCGCTAGAGTTGTAGTTGTGTAATGGCGGCGGAGAAAGATGCGAGCAAAGCCATTCGGTCCGTTGTGGCAACGCTGCCGAATATCCAGAAGTTGAAAGCCCGAGCAAGAACAATCTTTGCTGAGTTTTGTTGGTGGCCATGATGATGTGGCCCTCCTCCCCATGGGGTTTGGGAAAAGTTTGATTTTTTTTTGTTAGTGGTGAAGGAGTTGGCTAAGGCTAGCGATGCTAATGCTAAATATAAGCCTTGTTGGTCTCCCCTCTTGCACATGCGCATGACATATGTCACGACCAAACGTCAGCAATTGGTTATGGCAGATCCAATAGTTTTACAGTTTTTTTCGATTGCTAAACGACAGTGGGCACAACTGAAGTCACATGTGCAAAACTCGAACTACAGTCTGCACAGCAGCAGTTCATGTGGACCAAACTCTAGTTCGTTTTTCATTGCTTGAACACACTTACACTCTACACACTTAAAACACACAACACTGTACAACACTGTAGATTTACAGCACTTTGTTCAAATGCTAACACACTGCTCTCAAAATTGTTAACCACACATTCAAAACAGAATAGATTTCAGTCTGGTGCCTATCAAACACTGCTGATTGGAATTTTAGCTGAAAGTCTAAGCAGGTGTCTCGTTTTAGACTAGTTAGTGAACATATATGGTATTTATACAGAGAAAGCTCAGAAAACCTTTTTTTTGGAATGCAAACACCAAATAAGAATGAAACAATTATACACTGTACCGTTTGAGAGAAACAGGTAAAAGAGCAGAACCACCAATATGTCCAGGTAAGATGTCTGAGGTTATCTACACAGCTATAAAAAAAAGTGAAAAAACACTATATCTTTACAATAGTAAAACTGCGTTCTGCGAAAGTAATGGGGGTGAAAGCAAAGGAAACCCCACATTCATTTGTATTTAGAGATGATGCAGACATCCAATGTGATGAATAAAACTTGCCACATGATGCTGAAGAGAGGCAGGATTAGACACACTATTCTTTTTTTACTGTTATGTAGGTACCTTTTAGTTTTTTCCCCCAGTAATTCCATAAATTAAATTTTAATTAAATTAAATTGATTGAAGAAAACTTCTGATTTTCATTCCTTCTTGTTTACCTTACATACAAATTGGTATATTATACAATCGATATCTTTTACTTAAATAAACTATGGAGTAGTGTCAAGTCACTCAAATTGTTCAAACTGTAAAGATGCCAAAAGATTGTAATTTCTGTATTGGTGTTTGATGCTATTGTTTTTACTCTGTGTGTTATGAGTGACAGTGTGTGTTATCTCAGTGAGGCTTGTGCATAGTGTTTGGCTGCACTGAGCCTGTTTTGAGACATGTGTTAAGAGTTGAGTTAAGAGTGTTGCTTTGAATGAGTTTTGCAGGTGATGTGAACTGTTTAGCTCAGGGTGACTATTGGTAATGCAGACTGTAGTTAGAGTTTTGCACATGTGAGTTGTTTAGCAATTGAAAAAAACTGTAAACTTCAACAGGGTACCCGCCTTCAAGGACGTTAACACTTGTCAATGGAGAGTGGCCAGACTCTATACAAATGAAATGTACGAGAGTTGTAAAGGGTAAAGATTTACTGGTATTGAACAAAAAACAACAACCTATATGTGGAAGTCCATCACACTGTAAATGAATTACTTTGTTGTGTGGCAGTGATGTGCCAAAGTTTTTCCCTTCAATAAAACATTAACTTAAACCCCACTTGTAAATCTGAGGCCATGGTTCTCAGCAGGTAACCAATACAGTGCCTACTCCGGGTAGAGAATGAGTCCTTACCTCAAGTGAAGGAGTTCAAGTACCTTGAGGTCGCAAGTGAGGGGACAATGGTGTGGGAGATTGGTCGGAGAATCTGTACAGCAGGGGCGGTATTACATTCACTTTATTGCACAGTCGTGACGAAAATTGAGCTGAGCCTGACTGCAGATCTCTCGATCTACTGGTCAATTTTCGTTCCTACCCTCACCAATGGTCATGAAGGCTGGGTCATGATCGAATGAACAAGATCCAGGGTATAAGTGGCCGAAATGGCTTTCCTCAGGAGGGTGGCATTTCATTTCCAGGTTCTCCTTCTCCATAAACAACATGAAATCAAGGAGAGGGTTAACTTTTCCTGCTACAGATTTCCCACCATGGTCAGAAAGCACAGGGGAGACACTTTGTTTCTCACACTATGCCCTTTAGAGTCGCTACTCACTCCGAAGCTAATCACCATCACTCGCTCAACCATACACTCCCCCCGCACACACGCATGCCGGCCCTGCTATTCTCTTAAAGAGATCGACACACACACCAATGCACAAGTATTAACTTCAGGCCACTTATGTAGGCCGGAAGTTTATCCTTCTGTGGAGGCTCTGTGTGGGAGTCTGCAGAACCCTAACACCCCAACATAAGTCTTTAAACAAACTTTGATAAAAGATTGGGGAAAACACTGCATACTTTCAGGTAGGTAAGACTTTAACCCGCCGACAGTCAGGCCACAGACGCCAAACTGATTCTCCAGTCGGTCTAGCTCTCTGAGATCTCTTTAGCACAGAAGTGGAATCCGAATCCTTTGTAAGCAGATCATTCACCACTTTTAGTAAGTGCTAGAGGTGTGATAAGATCTTGTGATATTAAAACGTTAAAGGTTGTCTCGCGATATCAGTACACAAGTGCAGAGCAGCGGCCAGAATGACTGAGTCTGGCTTTGACTTCTAAATTAGAATAGAAGATCCTTGCCCGTTCATCAAAGTAAACTTTTGCAGAGCTGCTTGTTAAACCCAGCGTTAGAACGTTAAAGGGTACCGCCACTCTCTCTCCTCTCTCTCTCTCTTGCTCGCCTGAGACACAGGTCCGCAGCCCGGCAGCAGTTCAGTGAGGCGCTGGCTCGTGCAAATCGTTTCTTTTTTCTGTCTTTTTTTTAAATGACAGCAAAGCCTAACTTTCCTTTTTAAATGATATTAAACAAAGAAAAATGTTCTCCCCTCGTCTTCTAGAAATGGTCATTAATTAATACTAGAGTAGCTGTTTCCTTGTTTACTGCTTCAATGAATGAAATGCATAGGAGGAGAAATCTGTCTCCACAAAATCATCTGTTGAGTGTTTGGTGGTTATTTATGTGTGCTTTAAAACTTAATCACTGTGAATCAATCATCTTTTCAACTGCAGGAGACATAGTTAGTGGCCAAGGGTCTCCACTACTGCCAGAAAATGTGGACATGCTCATATTACTGAAAAAGAACATGACTGTATCCTAGGCTAAGCAGTGTATCATGCTTAAAGGGGTGATAGAGTGATTATATAGGGTATTTTACACTGTTCCACTTATATAACCGCTACCATAAGGTCTTACAAAGCTAACGCTTGTGTCAGATTTAAATTTAATGCATTTTTGTGAATAGGAGGGGTTTCGTTAGCTGCTACTGTCCATTCAATACTATGGGTAGCTAAAGATCGAGGCTAGCTAGCTAGCTACACTTTCGGCATAACTATAATATATTTACAGTTTGAATTTCGTCATGCCACTTATAGAACAGCAACCCTAAGGTCTTAAGGTGCTGACACACTAAGCCGACAGCCAACAGTTCACAGAAAAGCCAGTGATCCTGCGTCCCCAAAAAACTGCCTGCAACACACTGAGGCGACTTGAGAAACGTAATACGTCTCCATAGCAGCAGGCGGCGCTACTCTGTATAGTTGCCCAAGAAATGAAAACCCGGCAGCTGATTGGACGAACGCGTCACATCCAACCAAAACTTGAAAACCAAACTTGATACTGTTACAGGATTGGCCGTTGCGGATCCTCAGGCGGTCGGGCAGGACGGCGAAGGCAGAATCCCTCAGGTGGCCGAGCAGGACGGTGAAGGTGAAGCCCCTTCAGGAGATCGAGCAGGACGGCGAAGGTGAAGACCCTCTGGAGACCAGGTAGGACGTTGAAGACTCTCAGGCGGCCGTCGACGAAGGCGAAACCCCTCTGGCGGCTGTCGGCGAAATCCCTGTGGAGGCCGGCGGCGAATGAGAGACCCTTCTGACGGCCGGCAGCGAAGGCGAAATCCCTCAGCCGGCCGGGGGCGAAGGTGAGACCCTTCTGAGGGCCGGGCAGGCGACGGGTCAGCTGGGCTGGGGACAGGCGACGAGTCAGCTGGGCTGGAGACAGGCGACGAGTCAGCTGGGCTGGAGTCTGCCAACAAGGTAACAGGAGTTGGCAGGTCCGTCAACAAGGCAACAGGATCAGGAGTTGGCCGGACCACCGACAAAACACGGGGGGCAGGAGTCGGCCGGGCCACCGACAAAACACGGGGGGCAGGAGTCGGCCGGACCACCAACAATGTCTCTGGGACGCCTGAGACCGGCAAAGTCTCTTCTCTGGGGCGTCGGAGACAGCGGAAACTCTGGGCGGCTGCACGTCAGCAGAGATTTTGGCACATCGGTCGGCTCAGGTACACTGGTCAGCTCGGGCTCAGGTACACTGGTCAGCTCGGGCTCAGGTACACTGGTCAGCTCGGGTTCAGGTACACGGGTCAGCTCAGGTACACGGGTCAGCTCAGGCGCACGGGTCAGCTCAGACTCAGGAACACAGGTCAGCTCAGGCTCAGGTCCGCTGGGCAGCTCAGGTCCGACGAGAGGTTGATGCAGGGAATGGCGCTGGGAGCCATGTTTTCCCTTACTCCGTCTACGGCCTCCACGATTCCCAGAGAATATAGCCAGGCGGGTCCCCTCAAAGGACTGCTTGCTGTTGGGGGTGCCCGCTAGACAGGTAGTAGTAGAGCATACAGAAAAAAGCTCTGGGGAAGCAGGCAAGGAGGCAGGCTGGGTCAGGAGCAGAGAACCTGTAGCTATGAAGCTAGTAGGCTGAGAAACAGGCAGGCTGGTGGGTGAGCCATTAAGCTCTCGAAGGCTGACAGGCTTGGAGACCGGAGGGCTGGTAAGCTGAGGCCCTGGAGGACAAACAGGCCTGGAGACGGGGAAGCCAAGCTCTCTTTCAGTAGCCTGCCAGCGAGCCTCCATGATGTGCCTAGCCAGGGCAGGGTCGTCCTCATTCAGAAAAAAGTCAATCATGAATTCACCCGAGAGTCTCGAACACTGCTTGGTCCATTTGAGGTCAGTTCATTCTGTCACAAGTTGCAGGGAATGGAGGACCCAAATGCAGAGAGCAGAAGTACATACCAAAAGAGTCCAGAAAGTAACCGGCAAAAACTAATTCCAGTACAACAGAACAGGATCTCAAAACTGGAACTCAGAGACAAAAGGTAGACTCCATGCACAAACGCACCAACAGGAAACACAGCAACAGAATACAATGAACCAAGAGACAAAGACAGAACAGAGACTAAATAAACCAGGTAACGAGGACTAACAAGGGACAAGTGACACTAGGCTGGGCAAACAGGTGAAACACATAAGACAATCACAAGGGTGGGAAACTAAAGACAGGAAGTAAAACTAGACAAGGGAGAAAACAGATTTCAAAATAAAACAGGAAACAGAACATAACCGACACTCACAATCATGACAATTACCGGTATTTTTTTCTGTGATGTACAGTACAGGCCAAAAGTTTGGACACACCTTCTCATTCAATGCGTTTTCTTTATTTTCATGACTCTTTACATTGTAGATTCTCACTGAAGGCATCAAAACTATGAATGAAAACATGTGGAATTATGTACTTAACAAAAAAGTGTGAAATAACTGAAAACTTATATTTTAGATTCCTCAAAGTAGCCACCCTTTGCTTTTTTGATAGTGCTGCAAACCCTTGGTGTTCTCTCAATGAGCTTCATGAGGTAGTCACCTGAAATGATTTTCACTTCACAGGTGTGCATTGTCAGGGTTAATTAGTGGCATTTTTTCCCTTATTAATGGGGTTGGGACCATCAGTTGTGTTGTGCAGAAGGCAGGTAGATACACAGCCGACAGCCCTATTGGACAACTGTTAGAATTCATATTATGGCAAGAACCATTCAGCTAAGTAAAGAGAAACGAGTGGCCTTCATGGTCAAATAGCTGCTAGGAAACCACTGCTAAGGAGAGGCAACAAGCAGAAGAGATTTGTTTGGGCCAAGAAACACAAGGAATGGACATGGCCAGTGGAAATCTGTGCTTTGGTCTGATGAGTCCAAATGTGAGATCTTTGGTTCCAAACGCCGTGTCTTTGTGCGACGCAGAAAAGGTGAACGGATGGATTCTACATGCCTGGTTCCCACCGTGAAGCATGGAGGAGGAGGTGTGATGGTGTGGGGGTGCTTTGCTGGTGACACTGCTGGGGATTTATTCAAAATTGAAGGCATACTGAACCAGCATGGCTACCACAGCATCCTGCAGCGACATGCCATCCCATCCAGTTTGCGTTTAGTTGGACCATCATTTATTTTTCAACAGGACAATGACCCCAAACACACCTCCAGGCTGTGTAAGGGCTATTTGACCAAGAAGGAGAGTAATGGAGTGGCCTCCACAGTCACTAGACCTGAACCCAATCAAGATGGTTTTGGGTGAGCTGGACCGCAGAGTGAAGGCAAAAGGGCCAACAACTGCTAAGCATCTCTGGGAACTCCTTCAAGACTGTTGGAAAACCATTTCAGGTTACAGTAATCAGAGCAAAGGGTGGCTACTTTGAAGAAACTAGAATATGACATGTTTTCAGTTATTTCACACTTTTTTGTTAAGTACATAATTTCACGTGTTCATTCATAGTTTTGATGCCGTCAGTGAGAATCTACAATGTAAATAGTCATGAAAATAAAGGAAACTCATTGAATGAGAAGGTGTGTCAAAACCTTTGGCCTGTACTATATGATTTACAATTTCTCTTGACCGTAGCATCTGGGTTCCTGTGTTTTGACAGAAGTTACGAGTAACTAGCTAGATGGTCAAAGGTTATATGATGCCACTGACGGGCGACTAAATGAAACGTGATGTGTCTGAAAATAAAATAACCGATTTCTCTGGGTTTGCCATTTGATGGAAACATTTGGGATGGTGTAACTACAAAACTAAAAAAAATATATAACATAGGTATGGTCGTTTTTAGACATTTTAATGCAGAAAAGTTACATATTTACCTTTTTTCATAGTGTCATTTCCACAGTTAAAACTACCAAGATTATGAATTTGTATTGCAGGCCTGTAGTTGTATGAGATAATCTGCGTCTTGTGTATATTTAATTTATAACCAGAGTAGTACCCAAAGGTTGTCAAGCAGGAGAGTATTTTGGTCGGGTTTGGAAAGGGTGATTAGTACATCATCTGCGTGAAGGCAAGTCTGCAGTCTCTATAGGGCTATGTGCAATTTATACACTAGGTCTCCAGGTGAAGAGCCCCTCCTGGTGCGCACTGACATCCTCATACAAGTCATATCAGAACTCACAATTAGTGGGTTTAGTAACGTTACAGTTTCCATCTCCTGTTGTATGTCGGCCGGTGACGTTTCCTCATCTGTTTCGGTCGTCACAACACCCCTCTTCGGGAGGTCCTCCGTCGCCTCCTTTGCGTTGTTGTATATTGTTCATAGAAGACTCTGAGTTTTGCGGGTGCCGGAGTCTGGAACCAGAGTCCCTTTTGTTTTAGCACCTTCCTCAGCGGGGCGTTTTCTTTTCTTCATAATTTCAGCAGGGTAGTTGTGGTCGAAGTAAACTATTTTCCCATTGAGATTTACTGCTTTCTTTCTCCATGCGGTATTCGGTACCAGTTCTTTAGTTCTGTAGGCGAGGAAGGCTGCGATCATGGATCTCGGGGGAGCTTGTGGTGGGGGTCTCGGTACAAGTGATCGGTGGCAGTGTTGTATTTTTAGATCAATGTCCGAGAGTGATAGTTGGGACTTGATCAAATTCTCCAGAAATTCACATGCGTTGTCCCTCTCCTTCCCCTCGGGAATTCCAATTATGCTGAGATTGTTTCTGCGAGAATGTGCTTCCAAATCTGTTAAATTATTCTCAACGCGTTCTAGTTCTTGCAAAGTTTGGAGAAGCACATCCTTAGTGCATTCCACTCTTCGACTCTCCGGCCTTCATTTCGGCATGGATGGCACTTATGCTAGCTTGAAGGGCGTCCATGCCCGCGTGCTGTGCACCCGTGCTGACAGCTTCATCAGCTTCTCCCGTCGCCATTTTCATTTTTTTTCTTGCTAATTTGACTTACTGTGGTCTAAGCTTTTGTTTATATTGTATTTCCCCATAAGATTATTGATTAAATGTCTGCATAAAGTGTTCTAAAATGGGGGAAATTTCGGACCTTTCTGGGAGCTCACCGATTATGCTGCTGCTCGCTTTGCTGCCATACCCGGAAGTCCTCCCTAGGCCGTTTTTTAAATTGCATCGCGATTTCATTTTTTATCTCAACCGGTTTTAATCTTTACACATTAATATAAGCGATTCTTCAATGCATCGTTACATCCCTAGTAACTGCTGGTTACATTATATTTAAACACTCTAAACACTATTATACTACCATACACCTAGCTACTAAAATTCTTTTGGGAATGATCACACTTTAATATTGTGCATGTTTCTGTTTATGTGAACAGACTGGGCTCATCCAGCTCGGGGAGGTCAGCCTATTCATTCAGCCGGTGGGTGAAAGTGGCCCCTCCCAGTCGTTCTCCGGACTAAAACACCGGCTGCTGCGAAACAGACGCTGTGCCAAGACCAGCTCTGCTCCAGATGTTGACCAGCCAAACTACTGTGGGACTGTACAAGGTGAGTGACTCAGAGACTGGATGGCTCAGGATATGGGATTATTGTCACAGTGACTGACAGGTTTGCTGATACAGTTACAAAAGAGACGTCTTGATGGTAGTAGGCTAAAACCTATGGCTAAAACAGCGTAGCAGCCACAAGCATGCTGGAAATAAAAACTAAAGAAGAAGAGTTCGACCAATCACAGCGTCGGGTTCCTTCCTCTTAAATGTCAAGCAAGGATATCGGCTACTGATAGCAAAACAAAAGCATCAAATGCAAGTGTTATTCCTCCCTCATTTCCGTTTAGGACTGTGCTTGCAAAGTTAAATGGGTTTGATGTAGAAAGGTGAAATTGTGAAATGAATTAATTTACGTAGCCTACTTGTCAACTTTGGAGAAATATTATTTATTTACAATATTATTAATAAAGCCTTGAATTTGGTATACAAAGTCTTGGATTTCGTTACAAAGGTCTTATATTTGTTTGCCTTTCCTAGGATTAAGTTCATACCGTAACAAAATTAACTGTTACTAATATAGGCTAATTAAAAACTGACCGGAGCCTGTCGCTGGACGCACCGGAGGACCGAGACACAAAGTAAACACGCCTCCCTGACCTGTACCGGGGGAGTTAGTGGTTAAACTGAGCAGAGGATGTGTGGAATGTGTCGGTGTCTGTCGGACCTTGGCTGGCCGCTCGGTGCCTTCAGACAAAGCTCAAGCTAACAGTAGGGTGAACATATTTTTTATTTCCAAAAAAGAGGACACTTGGTCCGGCCTCGAGACAAATCCAGACAGGCTTCTCAGAGGTTAATGAACATGCTTTATTATGCCTCAATGGTGCAAAAATAACTTCTGTAATAAAATAAAATCTGTAACAACCTGTAACAAAATAATAGCTCTCTTTTAAAATAAATAATATGAAATAATGTTCTAAATATGACCTCTTCAGTGTTACAAAATCCAGCTTCAACTAAATATCTCTTAATACCTTTTCAGTGTAATAAGATAAATAATAAAGACACTGAAACATATGTGCCAGCTTTGCACACAGTGCACTCCGCCTCCCAGTTGTCCGGTCCTGCACTAGTCTTGTTTTATGGTTGTGCGCAGGCTCCACGCAGACCTTTCGCCGTAGCCTACGTAAGTGGCCTGATGTTTATACTTATTAGGGCTGTCAAAATTGCTCAAAAATGACGTTCGAATATTCCCTCTAAAATATCACCTAATATTCGAACTATTCGAACATCTGGTTGCGCATGCATCGAAGGTGGCGCCATCGTGGCGACATCGTGACGTCAAAATGATGCAATATCCGGCCGAGCCGAGGTCGCGCACGGCTCTTTTTTTTTCAGCGGCGCTCGACAAAGCGGAAACAGGAGCCTGAATGAGTTCGCCGACAACCGGAGGCCAGGACTCTCAGAGTGACTGCAGGTCTCTCTGGTAAACTTACTGGGTTAAGATGAGTTCTTTTATGGTGAATGAAAGGCTCGATCCGACGAAGTAGGTCAGTGAATCAAATTGAAGCATTGACGGCAATGCTGCTGCCAGTTCTGCCGTTGTTTACCTTTTTCTTCTTCTTTTAGTCCGTAGAAAGGGCAGTGTCTGTAGCATTTGCTCATTAGCGCCACCTCTGTTTTTTTTTTTATTCGAATATTAATTTTCACCTTCGAAATTAGTTTTTTTAAAACTATTTCGAATATATATTCGAATTTAGAATATTCGTTGACAGCCCTAATACTTGAAAAACAGGTTTAAACATGTTTATGAATTTATAACACCCTCCCAACCCCCCGGACAGTAGGTAAAAAGTCGACATGCAAAAGAGGATGTTTGGTCACCCTAGCTAACAGGCTAATGGCTTATTAGCTAGCCAAACACCGAGCGGTAACATCTGCAAAGATTGGCTCTGTGAGTGCATTAATCTGCTTGGTGTGCGTCCTATAACAAACAGAGCGAGCAGTCGCCGGACTCTAACATCTGTTGATCTGTGCAGGACTTCGCTGTGAACGGACTGTTTAGAGACGATGTGACCGGCAGGTAACGTCAAAGGTTCGCTGCTACTATAGCAGAGCTGCCAGTAAATGCTGAACTGAGCTGTGTGTTTTCAGTGTTAAAAACAGCTGCAGGTATTCATGCACGACTGTTGTTGGTGATTTACAGAGGTGGAAGACTTCAGATCATGTATTGCTGTAAAAGTAGAAAAAACTGTGTTTTAGAGTTACAAATTACTTGTCAGTTACAAGTCTTGAATTCAACATCTTCCTTAAGTAATAGTACAAAAGTATTGGATTATATTATGATAAATTGTATTAAATATGACTGATAATTTAAATAAAATGTTTTATTTAATTCAAGTAGCCTACTTGTACATAATTATTTTCTAGGGTTTAAAATGTATACAGATTTGACATTTTCCCCTCATACTTGGGGAATGGGTACGAAGTTGGCATTGAATTTAATTTGAAATGGTATTTAAAAGGTCTTAAAAAGCCTTGAATTTAAGTTGGAGGATCCTGGGTTTACCCTGTATATTGTTCGTGTTTGTTTGTTAAACGTGACTTTTTCATTGTAGCCTAGGCTGTACAAACCATCACGAAAAATAATTATAGGAATATTGTGAATATTGCAGTCATTTCCTTACTTCTTAAGAAACACAAAGACTCAACTGAATGTGGTAACTATAGGCCCCTCAGTCTTCTGAATGCTGACATTAAAATCTATGCCAAGGTACTCTCCCGTCGCCTGCAGTTTTATATTCCATCACTGGTGCACTGTGACCAGACTGGCTTCATTAGGTCATGCCTAGCCTCTGATAATGTCCGACGGCTGCTACATGTGATTGACGCTTCGGTGGACGTTAAGGCTCCGTTAGCTGTATTATCACTTGATGCAATGAAGGCGTTCGACCGCCTTGAATGGTCCTTTTTGTGGTCAGTTTTGGAGGTGATGGGCTTTGGAGAGGGCTTCATAAAATTAGTTAAGGTGCTATACGCAAACCCCTCAGCGATGGTGCTTACAGGTATTTTCTGCTCCACCTTATTCCCGATATCGAGATCCTCTTGCCAGGGTTGTCCATTAAGCCCAAGCCTCTTTGCGCTCTCACTTGAACCCTTGGCACAGATGATTCGACTTTCATCAGTTATAAAACCTATCACTGTTAAAAGCACACAACATCATCTGGAACTCTATGCTGATGATGTCTTGGTCTTCCTTGAAAACCCTCTACATTCTACCCCTCACCTTTTAACGATATTGGACGAGTTTGGAGCGCTTTTAGGATTTAAAGTTAATTGGTCAAAATCGGCTTTACTGCCTCTGAATGAGGCAGCTAAGACTAACTGCTTTACCTGCGATTATTCCATCTGTTAAACAGTTTAGGTACCTAGGTATTGATATATTCCCCTCGCTGAATCGCATTGTTAAACACAATTATACTGACGTGCTGAATGCGGTTCTGGCTGACTTGGAAAGATGGGAGAGTTTGCCTAATTCGCTACAGGCTCGAATTTCCCTCGTTTAAATGAATATATTACCCAGGATAAATTTTGTAGGTTCCATGGTCCCGCTCTCTCCCCCTTCTGGTTACTGGGAGAAGCTGCATGCTGCGGTTTCCAAATTTATTTGGAAAGGAAAATGTCCATGTGTGAAAACTTCCACTGCTCAGCGTGACAGATTGAGCGGGGGCTTAGCAGTTCCCAACTTTAAATGGTTCTACTGGGCTTTCACCCTTCGACCGCTTGTCACCTGGTTTGATCCCCAGTCGGTGGTTTCCTGGCAAGCGATGGAAGAGAAGATGGTGCACCCTTGGTCTTTGGCAGATGTGCTATTTGTGAACGTGTCTGTTAGGCAGTGTCGGCTACGATTTGGTCCGATCATTTCTCATCTTGTTGAGGTTTGGCGCTCGGTGGAAAGGTACTGTTACTCTTCCTGCAGATTGCATCTTTAGTCACCCATTTTTAATAACAATGGTTTGTTGATGGGGGGTAGACCAATCACCTTCCCCCAATGGGAAAAGGGGGGCATTCACCTTTTAGGGGACGTTTTTGATTTAAACGGGCTGTGCTCCTTTCTAGCCCTCAAGGAAGATTTTAACCTACCAGGCACATCCTTCTTTTTTTACCTCCAACTTAGAGCAGCTCTTAAGGCACATGGCGTACCGTGGCAGCACCCCTTGCCTGTACACCCGCTTCACGAGCTGTTCATTGCTAAAAGTGATTCACGGGGCATGATATCCACTCTATATCAATATATAAGGGAAGCCTCACACCGGCCACTTCCACTAGACAGAGTATGGAGGAGGGATTTCCCAGGGCTAGAGCTAGATTTCGACTGGAGCAGGGTATGGAATAATGTTAAATTGGCTTCTAGAAATCCCGACCACCAGCAGATCCACTATAATTTTGTCCATAGGACTTATTTGACCCCTCGTAGGCTGTGCCTGATGAAAATGATTGGTGACTCTTCATGCACATTGTGTTCACTGAAGACCATGGGCACGTTTCTTCATATGTTTTGGGAGTGCCCCCCTGTTGCACGGTTCTGGCAAAATGTTGCCTCAGAACTGTCGACATTTGTCTTTGGGACAGTATTTGCGACAATACCAGTTCTGCTACTGAATGACACTTCTTCACTCCAGATTTCTAAATGTCAGAAAAGGATAGTTCTTGCCGGGCTCACGGCTGCAAAGAAAATGGTGGCTGTACGCTGGAAGCCCCCACACACTTTGACCATTAAGCAATGGCTTCTGACCTTTCTAGACATAGTTTATATGGAACTTTCAACCGCTCGCATCAATGGCGCTAGACAGGTGGATGTAGATATGTGGCTTTTAATAGCAGAGACATTAAAAGGCCGACTGCGATTACAGCTGCCAGCCCACGGGGTCCTGGGGAGGGTGGGTTGATATTGTTTTAATCGTACAGCTTTTATTTCATTTTAATTCATTAATGTAATTTTTGTTTTTATTTAATTTATGTATTTATTTTTTTGTGTGGGAAGGGGGGGTGTTACATGTATGTTCTGTTACTTGTAACATACTGCTGGTTGTGTATGTGTGTTGAATAAAAACATTTGATCACAAAAAAAAAAGAATTCTAGGAATCGTATAGTAGGCCAATTCTGGAACAATATTATAGTAATCTTATAGAAATAGGCTACTATAGGCCTAGTATTTTGGGACATACTATAAAAGTATTACAGTATTTTGGAGACTATTATAACACTGTAGACTACTGTAGGAACATTATGGAGGGTAAGGTTATTTTAGAGATCATAAGTAACCTGGGCTATGACTAATGACTAGGTCCTAGGACCAGGTGAAGTGATTGGTAAGCATGTGAACTAAACGATACACTATACTGTTGCCCAACCAGCCAAAATGACATCAAAGACATCGGTAATAGCAATTTTTTTCTGCGTGGGTGCCGCCGTGTTCATGAACCAGAACTTCAACTAGTAGGTTGCTACTCAAAAAAGTTTTTCAAGGTTGGCAGGTCTGTATCTCCAAAACGGTTCATCCGATCTACTTCACACTTGGTGGGTGTATTGCTGAGGACGCAAGTGTGCAGTGTTGAAGTTGGTGCAATTTGACACAATGTGTCCAATATGAATAAACTTTGAATAAACAACTGCAGCAGCAGGGGCTGGGCTTCAGGGCTCTTAGAACTGAGTCAAGCATGTCTCTGCTGTTGTTATCTCAAAGCAAGCGACTAATACGCCTATTTGGAAATGAATACCTCAGCTAAGTGTATATCTCTGGTGTCCCTGACTTGGGTGTGTTTTTTCAGAAGAATTAGTGATATGGTGGCCCCAGTCAAGCTTCGTCTTGCTCTACCTTTCACCCTTTCTCTTATCTAGATCAATGGAAGAACATTTCCAGGATAATTGCCAGACATCGGTGTGTGTGTGTGTGTGTGTTGCCGTTTTCAAACTGTGTTCCCTTCGGGAAACAACAACAACCTTCAAGCTAGCAAGCTACACACTGAAAATGGCTGGTTTTGGATCGTGCAACAAGGCAGCCCTGCTTGGTTCTGGATTGCAAAGATTTACAAAGAATATGTTTAGGGCATTTCCTCTATAACTGGGACGTTTTGGGACCGATTGCTGTGGAGGAAGTATACACGGTGATACACTGGTAAGAGCAAATGAGGTTTAAATCTGCCAAGTAACCAGTAACATTTCTCTGTCAGGTAAATGTAGTAGTACACCGTTTTCCTCTAAAGTACAAGAACACAGTAAGTCGGTAGTATACAGTTGAGTTGCATATTTTTTAAGTGCTCTGGGGGCCTTCTGTTAGTTAATCCTGGGTACAATGAGTTAGGATAGTAACAAAATTCAATATTTTTCATATCTAAACATCTTACTAAATCTATAGCTGTCTGGGCTGTTCTGAACAGGCTTTTTTTTTGAATGGACACTGCTCTAGTTATGATGAATGTGATGAATAGTGCTCTTTTTTAACTCCCTATCATTATCCTCATTCATATTTAAGACACTATAAATAAAGCTTAGCGCAAGTTCATTCTGGAATACTTCTATGCTTCACATTTCTTTCTTTCTCTCCCAACCTAATCAGCTGCATGGTCATCAGCTGACTCTGGTCGTTCACTCTTTCAGTTAAACCAACCAGATTTTGCCACAATCTTTGAACTTTTGCATTGTTGCATTTAAACCTTACATCTGTTCTACTCTCCGCTGCTGTCGGTTGTCATTACAGGCCAATTTGATGCGACCCTCCTCGCTCCCCATTCAGCTCCAGTTCTCATCATTCCCCTCCCAGGGTTCCTCCATCAGAAGTCCCACTCCACATCACATCTATTCAGATCTACAGGCTTTTCCTTTATCCATTCACCACCTCCACCAGTGACTCCATCGGGGGGATATTGCTATGTATATCAGCCTCTATACCCCTTATAATTTAACATTGCGATGGAGTCTAATCGCCAAAGACTCTAACAAATCAACCTATCATGCACCATGTCAAGTAAACCTATTTCACCCTTAAATTAAGTTTCTTTTGATTGAAATTATATTCAGCTACAAAAAAGCCAGAAAAGTCGGGAAGTTAGAACGGAGGTTGCTAGGGAGATGATACACCGTCTCGTCGCATTGGTGAGCCTAGCAGGTTTCAGAACGTTGCACCCGGCAAGTTACAACTAGTTGCAAGTTTCAACTTGTCTGTTGGCAAATCTTTGGTCTGAATTGGCTTTACTCTCACCTCAGGGACCCTGAAACATCTTCCAAATCCCTGCAGTGATGTGCTCGCAGTGAGCTGTGTGAATAACCTACTGCCCTCATTTCTTCCCCCCGGCTGAAATGTGCCAGTTGAACATCTAAGGGAAGAAGTGCTAATATATCAGATGTTTGAGAGCAGCATTTACTGCGATCTGATATGCTTTGATGTTCATTCAGCTCCAGTGTGTTGTAAGAGCGGCTGTGTGGAATGCAGATGTTTCCTTATTTAATGTGTATCTCCTTTTGCCAAAGGTCTTGTTGGAACCTGCTGAGCCCCTTGCTGTTAGCGCTATCAAACACAGAGCAAACCCCTCTTTGCTCTTTTACATTGATAATGTGCATATTTTTCTAACCCTTGGTCTCTCTTTGCCATGAATATAGATCATTGTAGTGAGGGGAATTCGCAGTGAGGAATTACATTTTTTTTCCAGTGTTTTTGGACTATGGCAGTTTTTGTAGCGTTGAACACATCTGAACACAGGATCCAGTGCAAAGATCTAATGACTGGCTCTGGAAGTTATGGAAAAGTTTAAATAGTTGCAAATTGGAGTAATAGTTATTCCAATATGTCTGTGAGCAGAGAGCTGTTCTGGGAGTGCAATCAATGAGTGAAGCCAAAGAACCACACATCCAGAATCACACAGCCAGAAGCCTGAATTAAAAGTCTGCTTGCTTGCTTGCATTAGATATCTGTTTTAGTTTTACAAACATTTCTCGGGGTCAGAGCCTAGTTGGAGACAGAAATAACCGAAAGGTAAAGGAGAAGTTAGTTGGCAGGAGAAACCTGTTCATTCAGATCCACACATCACATTGTGATTGGACATCAGCCGGGTGTCAATTCAATATGAACAATGTGACCTCATTTTCATAAGAAATAAGCCATCTTTAATTTTATTATTTACATCTGCTTTTCCTGATATGGTATATCAAAATTTCTCTTAAATTTCTCCTTAAAAGCATTCATGGTGTTTCACTAGGGCTTAATGATATGGGGAATAATATATTTTAGATCAATATTGTGATTACAATTTATTATCTTTTAAAAAAAGTTCCTTATCTTCCTCTATTTCCATCCTTCATCTATATTATTATATATTATTACGCTGAACTTGGATCTGATTTGAGCATTGCAGCAAAGTGGCAAAGCTGTGGAAGTCAGGTTGGTGGAGAGGCGTAAATCTGTCCTTTTTGTTGTGCCTTTTTTCCTTTTTTATTGAGTTTTCAATACAAATGAAAAACACAGAGGGCCTAATTTACTAACACTAGCGCAGTTTGCGCTGCGTCTGTTTATGCGAGTTCGGTAATAGCGCACGCTATGCTTCCACAGAATTTCCCCCGCAGAATAGAGGCGCGCTCTTACTGACAGTCTTTGTAAATACCACGGAATATATAATTAGGCGCACTTTGCGCTTATCCTCCCACCTTTTTGGGTGGAACTCCCACTTTCCCCATGACCCTCCCACGAACGCATATTGAAAGCGCAACTTGTCTCTTCTCGCTCATGTGGCAGACAATCTGCGATTTTACCCAAATGCGCCCTGTTTGTAAATATGCCGCATCGGTTACGTCCGTCTTTGCGACCAATTAGCGCCTGGAAACAGGCGCAAACGGCTTGATAAATCTAGCCCAGAGTGTACATCCTGCTACAAACCTCTGTTCCTCTGTTTTTTTTTTAATCAAGTCCACAATCTTTTCCTAACCATAACCATACGTTTTTGGTAAGTTATGTCATGTTACATTTTAATGGTTAAAGTAAGCAATACTGCACAAACATCAATGATATTAGAACTAGAAAAAAAACACTCGTCATATACACAAAGTACAATGCAGTGAAATTCGATTTCTGCATTTCAACCCATCCTAAGTATTAGGAGCAGTGGACAGCTAATAGCATCCGGGGACCAACTTGGGGTTCAGTGTCTTGCTCTGGGACACTTGGACATGTTGCTACCAACCTCGCGGTTATGAGGCGACCAGTCTTCCTCCGAGCCACCAGTCACCCAGAACTCAACTGCCAAACAAATACAACCCGTCCTTCAGAATCTCTGCCCCCCAGATTCATGCATTGCCATAGCGACCACTTCTGTTAATGTCTCTGCTGAATAAACGAAATATGGCAGCATCGATGTTAGCCCACGTTAGGTTGTAGATTAGCAAACTGTTGCTACTGCTGTAAAGCTAACCATTTGGGAGCAGCCATGACAAAAGGTTAAACTGATCTGTTGAAAACCGCAAACAGTGAAACAGAGAAGCTTACCTGTAAGTTATTAATCAGGACGAGAGCCCTCATTAGTTTTCATTCCTTTGAAATCCCGGAGGTTTCTGCAGTGTTGAAATGCCTCAATGACTACGTTTACATGCAGCCAATAACCCGTTCAAAACCGGAATATTAGCAATAACCCGGTCGCGCACGGCCATGTAAACACCGTCAAAGTCACGAATATGCTCATATTCCGGTTTCTAAAAACCCAAAAATGATCCCTGGGTTACCCCTTTTCTAACCCGAAATTTTGGTCATGTAAACTCGTATCGGCATATCCCCATCAAAAGGAACATTGATTTGTGTTCTGGGCATGTTCTATTCGCAAGGAATCTTGGTCTTTTTTTAAGTAGAGGAACTTCTTGTATGCGCCAGGAAACATAGTTATAATAATAATTATATACTATAATAATATAGTTATATATATATGTCAATGCAGAAAACCTGCGCGCAGTATACCGGAAGTAAACAAGAAGTAGAGGTAAACATGGCTAGACGCAGCACAGCACCACACTTTTGGAGCGAGGAGGAAACCAATTTCTTTATTAGTGTGGTGAAAACCATGAATATGTCTTTTGTTGACGGCAGAAAGTACCGAGATAGTGAGATTTATAAGAAGGTGACCGAAAAGTTATTGCGTCTTAAGGTTGTCCGTACGTCCAGACGCTAACCGTGCGTCGCCGTTTACATCGGGATATTGCCAATTGATTACAAACTCCATGTATACAGGAGTAACTCTCTCTGCTCACGCATGTAAACGGGTTATTCCGAATGTTTCAGAAACCCAAATAGTGACCTTAACCCGACCATAACCCGAAAATTGACAGCTTGTAAACGTAGTCACTGATGTTAACAAGGCTCTTTGTCCTTTCCCGGTCATAGAACTTCTTTTTTCATTTGTATTCTACTTTCAGTACTGTTTTCTATTCTTTGTATTACATACATAATTTGGTTGTTCCTCAGATCATCCCTGCCCCACACAGCACAGAGGTTTTTAGTAGTAGTAGTGTTTAGAGCTGCAAAGATGAATTGATTGTCAACTAGTCTTGCATTGGCAGACCTATCTCCACAGCGCTGTGGAGGAAGGTCTGGCTCCTTCACACATACACTCCTGGATTGGATCTGTGTAAATCTTTACAATCATTCCCCGTGCTGCACGATCCAAATTTTCTTCAAAACTTGCCATTGTCAGCGTGTAGCGTTGGCTTGCTAGCTCAGAGGAGTTTAGAACGTAAACACAAAGAAAGCAAAAGATTAGACCAAATAATCAGTTTAGGTAATTTTCTATGAAAATTCTCTGATCGCAGCTTGTTAAATGTGAATACTTTCTAGTTTCTTCTTTCCTCTGTGACAGTCAACTGAATATCTTTGAGTTGTGGACAAAACAAGACATTTGAGGATGTCATCTTGGGCTTTTGGAAAAGCTGATCGACATTAACTAATCGATAAATTGAGAAAATAATCTACATTAATCAACAATGAAAATAATTGTTAGTTCCAGATCTAGTAGTGCTGTATATTAGCGTCCGCTTACCGCTGGTTTCTGATGACTACTGAAAATTCCTGATTGTAGTCCCTCTGATTCTCATGGCTATTTTGATCCGTAAGCAATCTGTGTTTTTAATTGAAATGCAAAACATTCCACACTGTGGAAGTCTCCAGCACTGAGAAAACCCTGAGCCCAGCCTTGCAGTGCTCCCATAACAGGACTCAGTCCAGATCGAGCATTAAGAAATGGTTGGACCCCCTTTTGAGTCTAACCCCTAATTTCCACCAGGCACGTCTGCGCTGCGTTCTGGGTGCATATTGTGCCCTGCGAGCAATCGTGGCGGCAGGTATATTTTCACGCGAGCCGTGGGCCGTTCGGACAGCCGGGCAGGAAGTGAAACAGCGAGGCTATCCAAATTTACCAAAACACACCCCCAAACATCGTTTATGTCTCCTTTACAACACCATGGACAACGAGAGATTCATCCTGGAGGTGGAAAAACATGTTGCTCGGTGGTGTGGTGTTGTGGAAAACGTTGGACAAGGTTCAACTGTTTTTGCTGGGCAATTCTGCAATTTTGCCGAAACTTTGGTCTAAATAAAATCAAGTAGGGGAATGTGTTTTTTTCACGTAGTGCAATAATTGATTTGTCCTATAAGGTCATTATGACTGAGCCAATGTATTTCTGACCTAATTACCGCATATGCCCTACGACCACCCTAATTCGATGCTCTTCAAAGTGGGGATGTCATTTTAGCTGTTAAAAAGCCTTCTCAACGATTGTCTAATAGGACAGATATATCACTAGCTATCACTTTTATCACAAACTCCTCCTGATTGACTCAGCATAGTAGAAGGCTGCTCTGTAATTCAGCCCAGCTCAGTGCACTGCTCCATCAGACATCTGCTTAAGTTGAAGTGAATTGACTGAAGAGTGAAAAAAGCTCCTCAATCACAGCAACAGTCCCTGTTTTACTTTTACCTCCGGGGTGGTTCTAACCTTGGTCTTCCTGTCTGTCTCTCTGCCTGTTTGTGGTAGGGAAGAAGAAGAGGAAGAAGATGTCAAAAGTGGACGAGGAGGGTCGCGGCAAGAGAAACGTCATTCGCCTGCACGAAGCATACACAGTGGAGACAGTGGTGGTGGCAGACTCCGACATGGTGCACTACCACGGGGCCGAGGCGGCACAGAGGTTCTTGCTGACAGTCATGAACATGGTAAGAATCCCAGAAACAAATACAGTTTCAAGCTGGTTTCACCCCACCACGCGGCAATAAAATAATAATACATTTAAAATAAATTGTTATTGATCCCCAGTGGGGAAATTACAATTTACACTCTGTTGTTAGAACACATTACACACAGGCCTGAAATACACATGCTCAGGTCCTATACATGCACAAATGGAGAGATGTCAGAGTGAGGGGGCTGCAACTGCTGGATAGGTGCCCCAAGCAGTTGGGGGGAGGGGGTACGGTGCCTTGCTCAAGAGCAACTTGGCAGTGCCCAGGAGGTGAACTGGCACCTCTCTAGCTACCAGTCTACACCCCGTACTTTGGTCCGTACGGGGACTTGTACCAGCGACCTTCAGTTCCCAACCCAACTCCCTACGGACTGAGCTACTACCACCCCCAAACTGCCTTGACAACCGCCCTGACAGCCACCCTGACATCTGCCCTGGCAACCGCCTACCTTCAGGAGTGTTTCCAAAACTCTTTTAAAAGCCACTCCTGTCACTCGGCGATTACCACCAGACGTTCAGCACGGTTAACATGGGCGTATGAGCAAAATCTGTGCGCGTTCACGTGAGCGACAAACACTTCATACCCCTACCGCCATTATCAAACCCGCTTCTTATTTAATGACTGGAGGCGAAGAGATTCTATGTGGTTGTGTGATAGCACTGGACTTATGCCCCTCAAAAAATGATCTGCCTTGCAGCCACAGTGGTCTTGATGCTCCGCCTACATTGCCCTAGCTGATTTCGCCGTTTTCTCCTCTTCCTCTTTTCTGTCAATAAATTTTTTCGAAGTGTCTTTTGTTGAGATTTTTAATTCTTATTGGGCAACGTAATGTGAAATGCTGCCGCATAACCAATGGTGGCTTCCATTTCGAGCCGGGTATGACCTGCTGGAAACTGGGCTATTTATGATTATACAGGCCAAATGCATAAAACTCTGTGTAAAT
This sequence comes from Perca schrenkii, assembly GCA_025617405.1. NCBI lineage: Eukaryota > Metazoa > Chordata > Actinopteri > Perciformes > Percidae > Perca > Perca schrenkii. Next base: position 9,245,982 of record CM046787.1, read on the forward strand.
TCACAAATAAACACAAAGACAGAAATGTGGGTCAAACCCCCCCCGTATCGTTCCAAACTGTGAACCCAACGCAGCTGTTATATCCCCACAATACATCCCATTCTTTCGGTTTTCTAATATAAAACTAGCATATTCGTCTAAAAACATTTTTACGTCCGTATCATTCTAACTGTCCATGGTCTCATGGGTCTCATTGATGTCCAAATAATTTCCGGGTATGCAGCCGCTTACTACCTACGATCGCTTCCGGGTCACGAAAAAAATGAATGAGGAATAAGATTTATACACACAATTTAATTTCTGAGTTCCATCTACAAACACATCATAGAAAATCGGATAACGAGATAGTTTTTCGTTTTCCGTTTTTTAATATCAAAACAAAAAACGAATAATGGGTTGTTTTCCGTTTTTTGTTTTCCTATTTACTAATGGTAATTGGGAAACTGGCCGTTTCTCGTTTTTGTTTTTTTCCTTTCAAAACGAAAATCCGTTGGCCGCCAAGTACACGGACCAATGTGCATACACATTCTTTTTGTCAGATTTATAAAGCCACACCTACACCTGGTTCTGTTTAATAAATATTTATCATTGTGAAGCTGGGTGCACACACACACAAGCCTCATTTCCACTCCTGCAGTTCGCCATAAATGGACGTAGAAATGCCTCAAACTTCCGTTTGCATACTTTTGCCGCTCCACTACTCATTAGTCCTGTCCTGTCAGTGAGAAATTACTTTTATATGTGGCAAAAGGCGTATGCGAAATGTGAACTTTAGAGAAGAATTTGTACAAATATTGGTTATTTGTAACTATGTATTATAAATAAAATCCTTAACCCTTAAGTCATCATCGTTAACCCTTAAGTTAAAATTCATTATTGCCATCCAGGTCTCTAGAGTGCGACCAAAATTTGTAAGGGTGCGACTAAGATTTTTCCTATGTCGCACCGGTGCACCTAACGTTCTCGCATCCGCTGCCTCTCCACCAAAGAAGCGATGCCGTTTATATTGATATGGTTTAATGTTGCGTTACATGACCCATTCCTTCTGTAAAGCAGTGCCTGTGTTTGGATCTCTCCTCCGCACAGCCCCGCCCCCATTCACTCACGGCTCCACTGCAACATGGAGAGACACAGCGCCGCCAGTCCAAACTGCTAATTTGTCTACAGTTTTAATTGTTATTAACACAGCTGTATATTATTAAGTATGAGAGGGAAACCTGTATTGGTACTAGTGTTTGCGCTGGTAACTCTCCGTTATTGCAGCCACCATGGCAAAAAACACATTAGAAGTTATTAAAAGCAACTAACTTCAGTTCGTTGAGTAATAGCGTGTAAGACGGAGCCTGCTGGATCACAGTTAATAAAAATGCAGCGCGGTGACGATACAGACATTTCATAGCCTACACAAGACGTGTGTATCGCCACTGACCCACCAAAGCGCATTCGACCCGTGCTGGTCCCATTCATAATGAGTCAGCCGTCACTCTCTGAGTAGCATACGCTTCAGTCCATCGCACTCCCCCTCTCTCCCTCTGTCTCCCTATGTCTTTCGGTCTGTTTTTTATTTATTTTGATAGGAAAGCTGAAGACATGAAAGGGGAAAGAGAGGGGGGAAGGACTCCGCAGGCCGGAGTTGAACACATATATATATATATATATACAGTGAGGAAAACACCCTGCTATTTTGCAAGTTCTCCCACTTAGAAATCATGGAGGGGTCTGAAATTGTCATCGTAGGTGCATGTCCACTGTGAGAGACATAATCTAAAAAAAAAATGACACAATGTATGATTTTTTAACTATTTATTTGTATGATACAGCTGCAAATAAGTATTTGAACACCTGAGAAAATAAATTTTAATATTTGGTACAGTAGCCTTTGTTTGCAAGTACAGAGGTCAAACGTTTCCTGTAGTTTTTCACCAGGTTTGCACACACTGCAGGAGGGATTTTGGCCCACTCCTCCACACAGATCTTCTCTAGATCAGTCAGGTTTCTGGGCTGTCGCTGAGAAACACAGAGTTTGAGCTCCCTCCAAAGATTCTCTATTGGGTTTAGGTCTGGAGACTGGCTAGGCCATGCCAGAACCTTGATATGCTTCTTACAGAGCCACTCCTTGGTTATCCTGGCTGTGTGCTTCAGGTCATTGTCATGTTGGAAGACCCAGCCTCGACCCATCTTCAATGCTCTAACTGAGGGAAGGAGGTTGTTCCCCAAAATCTCGCAATACATGGCCCCGGTCATCCTCTCCTTAATACAGTGCAGTCGCCCTGTCCCATGTGCAGAAAAACACCCCCAAAGCATGATGCTACCACCCCCATGCTACACAGTAGGGATGGTGTTCTTGGGATGTTCTCATCATTCTTCTTCCTCCAAACACGGTTAGTGGAATTATGACCAAAAAGTTCTATTTTTGTCTCATCTGACCACATGACTTTCTCCCATGACTCCTCTGGATCATCCAGATGGTCATTGGCAAACTTAAGACGGGCCTTGACATGTGCTGGTTTAAGCAGGGGAACATTCCGTGCCATGCATGATTTCAAACCATGACGTATTAGTGTATTACCAACAGTAACCTTGGAAACGGTGGTCCCAGCTCTTTTCAGGTAATTGACCAGCTCCTCCTGTGTAGTTCTGGGCCTCACAGTGGACATGCACCTACGATGACAATTTCAGACCCCTCCATGATTTCCAAGTGGGAGAACTTGCAAAATAGCAGGGTGTTCAAATACTTATTTTCCTCACTGTGTGTGTATATGTGTATGTGTGTATATATGTATATATATATATATATATATATATATATATATATATATATATATATATATATATATATATATATATATATACATACATACATATACATACATACATACACACACATATATATATATATATATATATATATATATATATATATATATATATATATACATACACACAAAGACTGAGCTATCCGGGCGTCCTCTTTCTCTTTTTAATCAGTCTTTATTGTTAGTTATTGTTGTTTAAAACAAGTGAAGGAGCTTTCTCAGATATATATATATATATATATATATATATATATATATATATACATACATACATACATACATACATACATACATACATACATACATACACACAAAGACTGAGCTATCCGGGCGTCCTCTTTCTCTTTTAATCAGTCTTTATTGTTAGTTATTGTTGTTTAAAACAAGTGAAGGAGCTTTCATATATATATATAGATATATATATATATATATATATATATCTATATATATATCTGAGAAAGCTATATATATATTAGGGCTGTCAAAATTAACGCGTTAATTTTTGCGTTAGTTTTTTAATATTTAACTCGTTAAAAAAAATTAACGAAATTAACGCAGCTGTGTTTGTTTACTTCATGTGGCGGCTGAGAAACATAATACGTCTCCATAAGAGCAGGCGGCGCTACTCTAGGAGGGACTTACCAGATTGAAGTAGGCCTACGGGCCAGTCAAGAGTTGAAACATGGACCAGTAAGATCCCAAAAGAGAAAAAAGATGAGTGTGTTAGAATCCAGAAATGAATGAGCACGGGCTATAAACGGGACCGAGTACTAGTTCCGACATGTTGTCTCGTCAGGAGAGATGCGCCACCGGTAAGCTGCTGTTTCGCTACATTGAGCTGCGGTTTAAGTTTCTTCGTCTGTGCTGCCGATATGTACGTGCGCGATTTGTTTGCTTGATAACTGTTACGTTGGTCACGCTGATAAAACCTTATTTGCAGTCTGATGTTTAACGCTGTCGACTCGATAGTATCCCTGACTATATTCCAGTAAATGTTTGAAAATGGTGCGTCTCACTGTCACACAAGCTACTTCCTGGTTGCGGTGCTGGAAGGGAAATGTAGTCAATCGCTTTACATTGGTAATGGATTGCTGTGCACAGCGTTGTTATCTAAAACTACACTCAATGTTTTCACTTTAGGCCAACATGCACCTTTGTGGTTTTTGGGTTACTGGTTTAATGTGTAACATTGATATTGATATTGATGTGCATTTCTGTGTTTAGATATATGTGCTTTGCTTAGTCATTCAGATTAAACACTATGTATATTATAATATTTATGATATTAAGTACTGCCTAGATTGTAATTTATATTTATATATATATATATATATATATATATATATATATATATACATTTGTATATTATTCAGAATATGGTATATTAGGTATGTGGCTAATATTGGGGGGTGGTGACAAAAAATCTGCTCTCAAGTCGGACAGTTTCTAGCCGTTTCAGCAGCCTTCAGCAGGACTAAATAAGCCAAATTGTTGCTGCTGTTGTTCTGAAAGATATTAATCATTCTGAACTTAGCAGAACCTTTCCTTGTTTGTTTTCTCTTCATATTTGCAAAGTTAAGTGATTTAGCATTTAAATATCCATTACTACAAGCTTCAGTCGCAATTTAAAAATGCGATTAATCGCGATTAACTACAGCAAATTGTCCGATTAATTAGTTAATTTTTTTTAATCGATTGACAGCCCTTATTTTTTTTTTATATATCCTAAGCTATTTGTTTCAGATAACTTTCATTTACATGTGTTGCAGCTGTATATTTTCAAACTGGTAAAGGAAACCCTGTCTTTGCATTTTATTTTAATCACAATCTGTTTTAATAAAAGAGCTTGTGAAACGTGGCTTTGACTTAAAACTGAACATTTAGCCCACTTTGTAAAAAAAACATAAAGAGCTATATATCGTGTATCGCCATTCAGCGCTAATGGCGACGCGAGGAAACATTTGGGTGCACCTACATTTTGTGCTGGTGCACCTAGATAAAAACGTTAGGTGCACCAGTGCAACCAAGGCAAACAAGTTAGTCTGGAGCCCTGCCATCAAATAATAGCCATTTTAGCTTTATGCCCTCAAAAAATTGACAACACAGAGAAAATGTTGGTATAAATGACTCTCTCTTTGTATTGTCACAATTTAAGCCATTAGTTCCAATAATTTACATTACATAAATCACCCAGCAGTAAGCCAGTGGCAAAGAAGGACTGTAAAACTGCCCACTGTCATTAGTAGATGGGGCAGCATACTAATACTCATTTCCTTAAGTGTATTTAGAACTGGACCTACTTTTTTTATTTATTTTTTCATTAAAAAAAATTTTTTTACCAAAGAAGTAGTATGACATGATAACTGTCCCCAGTGGGTTCTGTGGATTACCCAGAGCAACAGGGATATTGTTTCCAGGAAGATATGTTGATGCTCAATTTGTTTTAAATTTTTCAATACTGAGCAACATGAATGAAAGTCTAATCACCTTCATTGTATTGTTGGATAGATATCTCAAGACCTGGACTTTTAAAGCCAAATCTGCACAGATAAGCAAATATGTTTTTTTTCTTTGGTTGAACCACTTTTGTAATTTAAACTTTTGACACAATGACAAAAAACACCACTGTTGTGAACATAAATCTAATGCTACTAATGCCTCTGGACATATCTTCAGCGTTGTTCGATGTTGGAATGAGCTGTCCTCCAGGTGACCCAGTCGGAGCTGATCAGATGCCAGCTTGTGTCTGTGTGAAAACACACATTAAGAGGGTCAAAATTTAAGACTAAAACATAGACAACACTTAGGGCGCCCTGGTAGCTCAAATCCGTCCTGTGGCCCTTTGCTGCATGTCTTCTCCCTCTCTCACCATTTACCTGTCTGCAACTGTTCTATCCATTAAAGGCCAAAATACCCCAAAAATAACACCCTAATGTACACAGTGCCATGGTTAGCATTGCTAAGCCTCTGTCCTGATTGACAGGTCCTAAAGCATCCCCTGCTTTATTGTCTATTTTAAAATTAATAGAACCATAGTTTACTAAATGAACATCATGCTGTATCGAAGAAGACTTGAAACTAGCAATTGAGACCATAAACTTATTATGAAAATGTTTACTGAGGTAATAGATCAAGTAAGAAGTAGGCTCATTTTCTCATAGACTTCTATAGAAACAGACTTCTTTTTGGAGCCAGTGGAGTCGCCCCCTGCTGGAAATTAGATAGAATGCAGCTTTAAGGCACTTCAGCATTGGCTTCACTTCTCAGTCCCGGAAGCTTCGTCCATTATTTTTACATGGTTCGTTTACATGCATGTGTGATAAAGTCTCTCTGCCTCATAGCTCAGCTGTTCCTGTCTCGATGGCATTACCACAACAGATTACCAGCCTCCATGAGACGCAGAGCCAGAGAAAGGTAGCCTGGCTCCACCCTCCTACGTACTTCCGCTCAATTTTCATTTCCCTTCAGTACTCCATCTGGGTTTGCGGTATATTCTTGGGTTTTCTCCGGCCAAATATTTAAATATAACAATATTTGCTGAGTTGTGTTGGTGGCCATGATGTTGTGGCCCTCCTCCCCACGGGGTTCGGGAAAAGTTAGATTTTCCAGCTTGCTCCGTCAGTGGTGAAGGAGTTGGCTAAGGCTAACGCTAGCGATGCTAATGCTAAATATAAGCTGATAGTTGTCGGTCTCCCTTCTTGTTGCACATGCGCTTGACATACGTCACGACCAAACGTTAGCGATTGGTTATGGCAGATCCAGAGTAGCTCTGGCAGATCCAATAGTTTTAAACTTCAACAGAGTACCCGCCTTCAAGGAAGTTAACACTTGTCAATGGAGAGTGGCCAGACTCTCCACTGAAATGAAATGTACGAGAGTCTGGTAGGACCAGGCTAAGAGGAAGGCAACAAGCACTCTGAATTAAAGGCTTACTGTATATGTTAAACACTGAACAAAAATGACTGTGTCTGTGGTTTGTGTCTCATTTTTAAAGGATATCCTCATAAAACTGGACCACTTCTCTCTCATTTGTAGGGGTGTCACGATTCTCCACATCCTCGATTTGATTAAATTTTCGATTCTAAGGTCACGGTGCGATTCGATTCTCAATATTTACATTTATTTTTTTTAAAGCACAGGTTGCTATGCCATTTTTACACTATTATGCAATATAATATCTGACCTTTTTTTCGCAATGTACCACACTAAATTGTCAAATTTAAAACATTTATTAACAACATAATGTAACAATAACTTCAGTCAATTGGAAACTTAAACAAAATAACCTGCCATCTAGTTTCTCTTTTGTAACTGCAGTCTTCTTCACAGAAGATGACATTCAAGTTCAAAACAAAACAAACAAAAAAATAAAACAGCCATGTCCTAGTCTTCTCTGAACAGTTAAGTGTCTTAACAAACTATTTCCGAACTGTTGAACATATACCACACACAGTGATTTTCGCCAGCCGTCTTCTCTGCACCAAATAAGCCAAGCTTCCACGCTTCCACGGATAATCTCGTTTTCATGGAAACAGATGCTGTGTGTGTGTGTGTGTGTGTGTGTGTGTGTGTGTGTGTGTGTGTGTGTGTGTGTGTGTGTGTGTGTGTGTGTGTGTGTGTGTCTTCCGTGAAAGAGGAGGGGGTTCAAGTTCTGTCCATGGCTGCAGTTGCCATGCTATCTTCTGACTGGCTGTAGCTAAGTTAGAGCTAGAGGAGGTTGACTCGCAGCACTTCAACACGTGTGTGTTTTTTTTCTACTTGGCAAGTCGCCCGGACGTGACATGGGGGCGTGGCAACATAGACAAGTCAATTTTTTAATTCGAAGTTCGAGATTGTGACTTAAAGGGAAATTTCACCGCTGTAAAGCTGAATATATCTTTTAAATTGGGTCACTTACGTAGTAGAAATGTGAAAAGAAAATTGAAATTGGTGCCTTCTAGGCCAAGATAAGCCAGAAAATGTGTTTTTGGCTCATATGGATGAAAGACACCAAATCCCAGAATGCACTTGCTTTGCTGCTGTATGAGGCCACTCCCAAGCCACGCTTACCCTTTACAGACAGACAGTGAGACGATCAACTCAACAAGTGTGTTTTATTGTAATTTCAACCATATACACGAAAAAACGTTTCACCGTGGCTCAAGTGGTGTTACACATTTAAAACATATACTTTTTTGCCACAGCTGATACATTATCCGGACTTCTTTCAGTGGATTGATTGATAGCTCCAGAGTGAACAGAACTGTGTCCATCGCAACGCTCTGCTATGCATGGCAAAGGTGTGTTAACCTTAGCAGCGGTATGTTATCAAGAAATAACAGACCGCATTCTACATTAGAATTCAACAAAGCCATGTAATAAAAGAAGGCTAACACATAGCTACTAGCATTAGCTCTTGGTGGGCTGTGGTATAAACATCGAGTATAAACACAGCCGTACATTTGCGTGGGATGTAGCTAGAATTGTCGGCATTTTACAGTCACAAACTCCACCAGCAGTTTGCAGTTAGTTGGATACAAATCACCCCATTTCTGCAACAGGCAGTCCGGGGTAACACAGCCCACCTCCACTAGTAGTCTTACCCGGTGACAGAGCAGCAGGTTGGATTGTCCACAGCAATATTTCCACAACAACAAAAACACAGCACAGCAGTCTCTGAACTCACGTTGGGAGTTTCGTTGAAGTTGGATGTAGTCCAGTTTGTTTAATGAGCGGACACTTGCAAGCAGGATTGGTGAACAGGTGGCCGGCTAGCGTTAGCTTTCCACCGGCACACTCATTCAACGCTCCCCGCTGATGATGTCTCTTTACCGGCCAGAGGCATCGAGGCACCACCGCTGGTCTCCGTGCAGGCGAAGCTCGCGTAGTGTGTAGAGTATTGCGTCCATAATAAAGTGTCCTGCATACTCTCCGATGTGTACCAATGTATCCCGGTGGTACACGTGTGTGGTAGTTTGAATGCACATAATTGTTGTTCTGAAATTTCCGTCGGGATGAACAGTTTCTGCTCCTGCTGAGAAGCTAAGCGAGGATTCAAGATGGCTGACACTCGTTTTTTCCTCGGCAATCTCCGGAAAAAGCAAACAGTCCAACCCCCTTTGGGCTATGCGGAAGTGGCTCCTAATACAGGCTGTAATCTTTTGCCTCTGGGCAAAAATCGTAATTTTGCGTCATCTGAGGTTTTCCAGACCCACAATACAGAGATCTCCCCTCTCAGGGGGACATGAGGGAGGGAAGCATGGTCATTCAAAAATACTACCAGGTTTCTACTGATACAAAGCTTAATGCTAATCGGTGAAGTTTCCCTTTTAATTTCGGTCGATTTCGAATTAAAATCGAAATCGTGACACCCTTACTCATTTGTCTGTCCTTTACACCCTTTCCTCCATGCTGGTGAAATCTGTAGTAGTGTTGCTCTGTCTCTTGCAGGTCTACAACATGTTCCACCACCAGAGTCTGGGAGTCAGGATCAACATTCGTGTCACCAAGCTGGTGCTGCTTCATAGACGCCCAGTAAGTCTGACTTTTCACTCTTTTTGACACAGTTGTGATACCTCTACAATAGAGATGTAATGGTACACTCAACTCACGATTAGATTCACGATTTTAAGTACACAATATGATTTTCTCACGATTTGTTTAACAGAAAGCACTGTACACAAATGGCTGAAAATGTTCCTTTATTTATATAAACAACAGATGTGTCCTCTTATAAAAAGTGACACTAAAACTAAATAAAAAAATATATTTTTCAAAACAAATCCCACTTAAAAATAACTAAATAATAAATAGAAAATAAATCTCTTCAAAAAAATGTCTGAAGTCAAACAATGGAAAAAAAAAATAGATTATGCCTTAGGATGTCTAAAAATTGCTTTGCAATAAATTTTTTTATCGGAAGCGGTTGAAATCTTAACGGTTTTTAACCGATTCACAGTGCATGGTTACATCCCTACTCTACTGTACAACTATTAGATGGTTTGCCATGACATTTGGTTCATTCATCCTTGTCTCCTTCAGGATGAAATGTAAAATCTTTGGTGATCCTTTAACTTTTCATTTAGAGCCCTCTGTTCAAAATATACAGTAATTTTGTTCAATACGTTTATTTATCACCAAATACCCACATAACTAATTGCATTCCCATTAGCCCCAGCTGCTTTTAGTTTTTACTGCTTTTGTTAGATTTGTTGGTGCTCAATATTAGCATGTTAACACGCCAAACTAAGACTTGACTAGCATTGTCATTGTGAACTTCTTTCCATGCTGATATTAGTGCTTGGCTGTTGATTTGCCGAATAGTTGACGGGGTACACACAATAGTGTACATCAAACGGGCCATTCGTTATAAAAGGGGGCATGGCTAAATCATAGGGGGCTCTCTGCGGAGTGCAATGATGACTCCCACAAGACTCTATGTCAAACAGTCCATTAGTTGTGAAAGGGGGCGTGGCTAAATCATAAACCGTCACCAATAAAAACAACTCTCTGCTGAGTTAAATGAGACCTCACACAAGAGTCTACCTTAAATGGTTTAAAAAGTTATGAAAGGGCGTGGCCAGAATGCATGGGCGTGGTTAACGTATAGGGGGCAGTATTACATCATACGTTTCATGTAAATCGAATGATGTTTGTCATTTACGGGTGATTTCCTGTTGCCAGCAGGGGGCGCTATAACCAGAAGTCAATTTTGACTGATGTCCTCAGTAGGACTGGGCGAAATGGAGAAAATCAGATATCGCGATATTCTTGTCCTAATACCTCAATGTCAATATTGTGCCGATATTATAGTTGTTGGCGCTTTAACAAAATATCTTAACAATGAGATTTAAGATAAATTAAAACTGTAAGCAGCGTTGGATAGGCCCTCGCTCCTCTGCATGCTAAAGCATAGGGGGCAGACCAAACCATGAACAATGAAAACGAAACTCTCTGTTGAGTTCAATGATACCTCACACAATAGTCTACATCAAATGGGTCATTAGTTATAAAAGGGGGCATGGCTAAAGCATAGGGGTGGGTCAAACCATCACCAACAAAAAGGAACTCTGCTGAGTTCAATGATACCTCACACAAGACTCAACCTTAAATGGGTCAACAGTTATGAAAGGGGGCATAGCTTGAGCATAGGGGGTGGGCCAAACCATCAAAAATGAAGAAGGAACTCTCTGCTGAGTTCAGTGACACCTCACACAAGACTCTACCTTAAATGGTTCAAATGTTATGAAAGGGGGCGTGGCCTGAATGAGTGGGCGTGGATTTCCTTTTGCCAGCGGGGGGCGCTATGACCAAAAGTCAATTTTGGCCTGTAGTCCTCAGGCCTGGACCCTTGTCAAACGTGAGAAATTTCGGGCAGATATGACAATGTACACTAAAGTTACAAAAACGTCTTCGTTCATCAATAAATGCTCAAAATGACACACCATTTGACGAAAAGTTTATATTTTAATAACTTTTCATCGTTGAGTCTTTAGATAATAAAGACCAAATTTGAAGTTGATCGGAAGAAATCTCTCAGAGTATATATAGCACCTATAGTTTTGAGCCTACTTCCTGTTGCCAATAGGGGGCGCTATGACTTTCAGCCAATTTGTCCGGTAGATGTCCTCAGGGTTAGAGTCTTATGAATCCTGAAAGGTTTCGAGCCAATGGGACAATGTATTGGGGGGGGTTGCGATCTCCACTTTTGTGCAAAATTTAAATTTGTACAATTTGTGCCTTTTCTGCATCAAATTATGGTGCAAATGTCTTTATTTATGTAAATTATAATAGGTTTTTGGGGTGCGTTGCACTAGCCAGTTTTGATTATTGGGGGGTATTTTATAGTGGACTATATAGTGAATGAAATTAACCCCTGAGAATTCAAACACCACTTCAAAATGGCAAACACACTATATAGGGAAGTATTTCCGTGATAGGGAACGGTTTCCAGCACAGCATATGTGACAAAAAACCATGATGGATGAAGTGAATCTGCTTTGAATCTGTTGTTCAGGAGAAGCTAAAGGTGGGCCATCATGGAGAAAGGTCTCTGGAGAGCTTCTGTCATTGGCAGTATCAGGAGTTTGGGGGGCCCCGGTACCTCGGCACCAACCATGTTCCTGGGGGAAGGGATGACATCCCACCAGTGGATACTGCTGTGCTGGTCACCAGGTATGTAGCCAGCTCTTCCTCGGCTGAATGGATCCTAATGAATGCTACATGTATTAAACGTGGTCTAAGCCCTCTTGCTTGGGCAGCTATAAAGAATAGGGCTGTTACTTTTTCAAGTGTGAATGAAATTAATTTGAAATATTTTGAAACACTACCTACCTGAACTAACTCGAAACAAGGTTGTTGTTTTGGTTGTGATTAGATATCCAACATGGCTTGCTCCTTTTCTCCAGTTCATATTATCAAATATGTAATTTCCCCCCATGTTCATATGTTTATTTTTTAATAAAAAGTGAGCTTACTCAGGGAACACAGGTCGTACAAGTAAGTGGAGTATGTGTTTACATGCAGATCAGTAATCCGATTTCTTCCCCTAACCTCAAATGTTTTCATTTTTTTGTGTATCTGTGTTTGACAGACTGACTCTGCAGTGAGAGGATTTTCCTCACAGTGCCAATGTGTCTGATTTTTTTTTTTTTTTTACCAGTAGTAATTTTAAGCAGTGGGAACCAATTTATTTTGACTCCTAGATGTTTCTTTCTGTTGGTGTAGTTTCATTAGTTATTTTGATTATTTTGAATACCAGGTCTTGCTTCATGTGATTAGCTTCTTACAGCTGCTCAGGTTTACTTTACCTGTTTGAAGTCTTTGTCATGTGCTTCCTGTATACATGGCCAAGAAATCAGCACTCTCCCAGAGGAATCTAACTGGGGAAATTGGGCTTCTCTTATCCTCTAACCAGATTTCAGAAACCAGGTTTCTCATTTATGTGACGTATAAGATATTGGCGTACTGATAAAAGCTTGCTGTGGTTCAGAGGTAGAGTGGGTCGGCCCTTGGCCACAAGACTGGCGGTTTGATCCCAGGCTCCTCCGGCCACATGTCAAAGTGTACTTGAGCATGACACTGAACCCCAAAGTTGCTCCCCGGACGCATTATGTGGCTGTCCACTGCTCCTAATGCTCCTAATAGTGAGATTGCATTTCACTACATTGTAATGTCAGTTGAATGTGACGAATAATACACTTTCTTCTTCTTCTGACAGCATGTCAAGTTGGAACATATTACCACTCCATTTAACCCAGATTACATGTTTACATTTTTAAATTTAAAAAGAGAGTAAAATTAGCAATTAGTCAAAAAGTAATCATCCTTAACTGCATATGATAGTGTGGATGTGAATATGGGGATTAGGAAGGTACAGATTCAATTATTAGCAATTTATCAAAGATGTTTTATCAATATTAATAAAGTTATGAATATATTTATTCATAACTTTACCAAATTGACAAACAATCAAAACGGGGCACCACCCTGGAATCAGCGACCAATAACTAACTGAACAGTCTAATAGGTGGTGTTCTCTTTGAAAATACAGATCTTAATTCATTTGATTAATTTATCTCATACTATATTTGAAAATACAGATCTTAATTCATTTGATTAATTTATTTCATACTATATTTATAAAGTGAAGTGTGTGTGTGTGTGTGTGTGTGTGTGTGTGTGTGTGTGTGTGTGTGTGTGTGTGTGTGTGTGTGTGTGTGTGTGTGTGTGTGTGTGTGTGTGTGTGTGTGAGTGAAAGAGGGGGAGGTGAGATCATGTGGGTAGCTAAGCCACGCGATATTAAGATGGCAGATGGAACACCGCGATATTTGAGGCTCTTCGTAGTTTTTAGCGCAAGGCACAAAATTGTTACTCGAAGAACTACACAAACTATTTATCCCCAAGATGGTGGGTAGTGAAACTTGGTTGCAATATTGCGTGACTATGGGGTGGCTGTCAGCTGATCTGTGTATGTGTATGCGTGCGTGTTATTAGTGTGTAAAGAGGAAAGCATAGCACACTTTAAAGAAAGACAGACACTTGGAATCTTGATTTTCGAGGAAATGATAATAACCAATCTTCTCGTTCCCTCAGGACTAACCTAACTTGACGTTATGGCAGGGGCCTGAGAAGTTGTCTAACGAGGGGCACGTTTATTACTCAGCCTCTCATGGGCCAACAGCTGACCTCTTCTGGCGATAATCACTGATCATTTTGTCCAACACAGAACCACAAGGTAACGGTCTTGTTACGGTGCTGTGGTTCGAGTGACGAACGGAAGGTTTATTATCTTGCTTGTACAGTAACTAACTTCTCCACGGTGGGAGATAGCAGTGTAGCATTACAGTTTCACTCAGCTACAGTATCAAACAGACTATCAACAAGTACGGTGATCCAGTACATTCACAGCAATAAATTGGACTCAGTGGTCACAATCATATTAATCGTAAGACATTTGCAACATTAGCATTTACTAATTAATAACACATTTAATGTAGTAACAAGTTGCAGCAATAGCGGTTACTGACATTAATTCAACTTCGCCCTATGTCAAGTGCTTTTTTGACAGCCGACCAATGACCAGCGGAGTAGCCACCCCAGTCATTTCCATAACAACAAGAAAAAATGGAGTCGGAGCACAGCGAGTTATGTGATATGACGGGTCCTCCCTGTACAGGAAACTCACTTTGCTTTATGTAACGTTAGCAGCATCTCTCTCTCTCTCTCTCTCTCTCTCTATCTCTCTCTCTCTCTCTCTGTGTGTGTTCTTTCTCTAGCTCGCTCCACCGCTTAGTTTTATCTAACATTAGCACCGCTCCACATAGCGCTCTAGCTACTGTAGCAGTAGCTGTTGTTATAGCAACAAAAGGCACCCTCGGCTGCTTTTTGGAATAAAAACGCTGCCAGCTTCTTTTTTTTCACTACAAAAGCGCCCTAATCAACTTTTTCTTGTCAAAAAAGACGCCAAGTGTGAACATAGCCTAAGTCCCTGTCCTGCTCCTGACTCGGTGGAGTCTCATGTGTAATCACTCCTTCCTCCGCCTGTCAGCTCTCCATCCTCCTGCTTCATTCCCAACAGGGCATAGTCTGGCACAACATGACACATTCCTAATTTGGGATTAGCTATTATTACCTGCTGGGAGGGGGGAATGGGTAAAAGGAGTCCTTTTGTTTAAATGAGTACTCATGTCTGCTGTCAGATCCGATCCTGTCTCCTCTTGCTGCGAAGAGAGGGATGAGGGCATAAACACAGTGGCCTTTTGTTACAGAGGTGGTTTGTTATACCCCCCCCCCTCCCACCACCACCACCTCTGTCATAAAGCGCCCTGTGTTAGGACAGGATCATTCAGGTTTCACATCTGCTGGATGGGCGAGGAAGGGGATGCTGCCAGCAGCAGTCAGGGTGAGAGCAAGGCGGCATTCAGGCAAATTAAAGCATGTCACAGCGCTCTCAGGTTTCCTGTAGCGCACGCTCGTTCACCGGCCTTTGTGTGTGCATGTGTGTGCCTATATTGCCGCTCTGCTGTACTGTAGTGGATATGGATGACACACCTGCGGTGAGTCTCTACAGCTTATTGACTGCCTCTTAGAGAGAGAGATAACAATATATCTCTGGCCTCTGGATGATTTCATTTCACTCACATGCTCTACATGAAAAGACATTTAGAACATAATACCTTAGACTTGGTTTGATGAAAGGTTGACATTTCCATACATTTTTTAAAATGTCATCTATGAAATGTTGCAGAAGCAGTAGTCTTGCATTGCCAGACCTTCCTCCACAGTGCTGCGGAGGAAGGTCTGGCTAGTCCACAAAAACATTCTGGGATGGGAGAAAAACGTGCTCTGGTTTATTGACATTTCCTTTAGCCAGTCACAATCGTCTTGGGTGGCGATAAGCGGGAAGGAACTTGTTTTGGTGGAACATGTGTACATTCAAAAGTTGTTTTAGTTGTGCAACAGAAAACTCAGATTGGACAGATAGTCTAGCTAGCTGTCTGGATTTACCCTGCAGAGATCTGAGGAGCAGTTAACCATAGTCCTCATAAATCCAACAAGGCACAACAGCTTAATGCTCCAGAAAAATACCTTAATAGTGCTTATAAGGCACACAAATTGTGGGCCGAAACGTTGTGTGCCGTATATGCGCTATTAAGGTGTTTTTTCGCAGCATTAAGCGGTTGTGCGGAGTTTACCTTCTTTGAAGATGTTTAAGGGTTAACATGGGTAACATCACATGCAAAATATTTATACTTATATATATTAACTATTATTAGAGCAGTTTACATTTATGCAGTGGATTAGTGTGTACCTACTTAGCCTCTTGACTTGCCATGTGTAGAGGTTCTCCTGTATATTTTTTTTCCATCATCTGTTTTCTAAATCAATCGTCCTTTCCATCCCTGTTTCACCATCTTTCTTTCCTTTCTCTCTCTTATTCCTTCCTACTCCCCTCTGCTGTGCATTTTCCACGTGCAGCTGAAGCCCTCTATGTCTGTTTATCCCCAGCTCCTTCACAACGGGCTTTAGATCCAGTTAAATGTTGTTCCCATGTCCAGCTGATCAAGCACTGGAGTCTAGGAAAGCTGCCAGCTCTGACTGCCGTTCCCCAGCTATTAGAGGGGAAGAACAAAGTTGAGTCGCACAAATTGGCTTAGTCTAACTGAGTTAAAGTGAAAAACAAAACTGAGAACAAAAAGAGAGCCAAAGACATTCAATTCAATTCAATTTTATTTATAGTATCAAATCATAACATAGGTTATCTCGAGACACTTTACAGATAGAGTAGGTCTAGACCACACTCTATAATTTACAAAGCAACCAACAATTCCAACAATTACAGTAATTCCCTCAAGAGCAAGCAGTGCGACAGTGGCGAGGAAAAACTCCCTCTTGGGAAGAAACCTCGGACAGACCCAGGCTCTTGGTAGGCGGTGTCTGACGGGCCGGTTGGGGGTGTGATGAACAGTGGCTATAATAGTCACATTAATAATGGAACAGTGACTGGATGTAGCGGGAAGCTGCAGGGTTCAGCAGGAAGCTGCAGGGTTCAGCAGGACGCAGCAGGGCACCGTTGAGCTCAGCAAGGAGTGCAGCAGGACCACGGCGACAGCTGGAACCAGGATCTTGGTGCCAACGTTCTCCAAGGAAATACGCTGGGGGGAAAAAACATAAGGACTCCGGGGAAACTCCCCCAGAAGCTAGGATTAGTAACTAGCATTTCCGGGACGGGATACACGCAAATAGTAATAGTAATAGTAATAGAGAGGTAGAGGAGAGAGCAGCTCAGTGTGTCAAAGGAAGGAAGTCCCCCCGGCAGTCTAGAACTATAACAGCGTAACTATAACAGCGTAACTAAGAGAGACAGGTCATAAGGAGAGGTAGCTTTTTTCGGGCTTAGAACTCTCCCCCTGCCGGATCGGGCTTGGCTGGCCTGCCTCCCTCTACTTTGTTATGTATTATTAATCTAACAATTATGAAGAGAAGCAGTTGGGCCAGTTAGGTGAACACTGCAACTCCTCACTCCCTAACTATAAGCTTTATCAAATAGAAGAGTTTTAAGTTCATTCTTGAAAGCGATTACAGTTTCTGCCCCCCGAACCCAGATCGGGAGCTGGTTCCATAGGAGAGGAGCCTGATAACTGAAGGCTCTGGCTCCCATTCTACTTTTTAGAGACTCTAGGTACCACCAGTAACTCTGCATTCTGGGAGCGCAGTGCTCTAGTGGGACAATAGGGTATTAGGAGCTCTTCTAGATATGATGGTGCTAGACCATTTAGAGCTTTGTAGGTCAAGAGAAGGATTTTAAACTCAATCCTGTATTTTACAGGAAGCCAGTGCAGAGAAGCTAATACAGGAGAGATATGATCTCTTTTCTTAGTTCTTGTGAGAACACGCGCTGCAGCATTCTGGATCAGCTGGAGAGTCTTAAGGGACTTATTTGAGCAACCTGACAGTAGGGAATTACAATAGTCCAGCCTAGACGTAACAAATGCATGAACTAGTTTTTCAGCGTCGTTTTGAGACAGGATATTCCTAATTTTGGCAATGTTACGAAGATGAAAAAATGCTGTTCTTGAGGTTTGTTTTAGATTGGCATTAAAGGATATATCCTGATCAAAAAATAACTCCTAAATTTCTGACAGTAGTGCTGGAGGCCAGGGCAATACCATCCAGAGTAGCTATGTCTTTAGATAATGAGGTTCTGAGGTGTTTAGGTCCCAGTACAATAACTTCAGTTTTGTTAGGGTTTAACATCAGAAAATTATATGTCATCCAGGATTTTATATCTTTAATGCACGCTTGAAATTTAGCTAGCTGACTGGTTTCGTCTGGCTTGATTGACAAGTATAATTGGGTGTCATCTGCATAACAGTGAAAGTTAATTGAGTGTTTCCTAATAATATTGCCTAGAGGAAGCATATTTAGGGAGAAAGAATTGGTCCAAGCACTGAGCCTTGAGGAACCCCATGGCTAACTTTAACGTACTTGGAGGATTTATCATTAACATTAACAAATTGAGATCGATCAGAGAAATAAGACTTAAACCAGCTTAGTGCGATTCCTTTAATGCCAACCAAGTGTTCCAATCTCTGTAACAGGATTGAATGGTCAATAGTGTCAAATGCAGCACTAAGATCTAGTAAAACAAGAATGGAGACAAGTCCTTTGTCTGCAGCAGTTAAAAGGTCGTTAGTAATTTTCACCAGTGCCGTCTCTGTGCTATGATGCTTTCTGAATCCTGATTGAAAGTCATCAAATAAACTATTGCTATGTAGAAAATCACATAACTGATTAGCAACCACCTTCTCAAGGATCTTGGATAGAAAGGGAAGGTTAGATATAGGTCTATAGTTTGCTAAGACCTCAGGATCTAGGGTGGGTTTTTTTCAGAAGAGGTTTTATCACAGCTACTTTAAATGACTGCGGTACATAACCTGTTAATAAGGACATATTGATCATATCTAGTAATGAAGTGTTTACCACGGGTAACGCTTCTTTGAGTAATCTCGTTGGGATGGGGTCTAAGAGACAGGTAGATGGTTTAGCTGAGGATATCTTTAACATTAATTGTTGAAGGTCTATAGGATAAAAGCAGTCTAAGTATATGTTGGGACTAGTCGTTATTTCTAGCGACTCTGCGTTTAAAGGTAAACCGTTAAAAGTTGAGGGCAAAAGGTGACGGATTTTATCTCTAATTGTTGTAATTTTATCATTAAAGAAGCTCATAAAGTCATCACTACTCAGAGCTAGAGGAATAGATGGCTCAGTAGAGCTATGACTATCTGTCAGCCTGGCTACAGTGCTGAAAAGAAACCTTGGGTTGTTCTTGTTTTCTTCTATTAATGATGAGTAATAGTTTGATCTGGCCTTTCTTAGGGCCTTCCTATAGGTTTTGAGACTTTCTTGCCAATCCAAACGGGATTCTTCCACTTTTGTGGAACGCCACTTACATTCAAGGTTTCGCGAGATTTGTTTTAATTTGCGAGTTTGGGAGTTATACCAAGGAGCTAATTTCCTTTGCTTCATCATCTTCTTTTTCAGGGGAGCAACGGAGTCTAAGGTCGTCCGTAGGCAGGTCGTAGCACCGTCTACAAATGTATCAACATAAGGTTTTTACAATCCGGTTACACATAATTTATAAAAATGTATACTCTTTAATTGATCCCCAATGGGGAAATTACAATTTACACTCTGTTGTTATTACACACTACACACAGGCCTGAAATACACACAGGTCCTTTTACATGCACTAATGGCGAGATATGGGCTGCTACTGCTGAACAGGCGACCTGAGCGGTTTAATGCCTCGCTCAAGTGCACCTTGGCAGCTATCAGTCTACACTCCGTATTTCGGTCCGTACGGGGACTTGAACCAGTGACCCTCCGGTTCCCAACCCAACTCTATGGACTGAGCTACTGCCACCCCCAAGACCTAAAAGGAAATGTACCTTGAGATCTCTGGCCACCCTAGTCCGTAGAGACCACTCTGAAGGGCCTGGGCCCCTCCATCTCCAATATAGTCCAAAAAAGGGGTTCCAAATGTAAAAAAATAAATAAAAGGTTTGTCCTTGAAGCAGAAGCTTATAGATCTAAAGGAGTACGATCCAGAAAACTCTGAATCCAATGTAAAACCATAGGGACAGAGTTGAAGAACACATCTCCTTGCACAAAAAAAAGCTATTTCCACTATTAGCACTATTTCCCAGCGCTGTTTTCCCATGCATTGGTGTCTAAGTGACTAATTGGTTGAAAACATGTTGGTTGAAAGCACTGTTTTGCCACTGACTGGCGGCAAAAACTTTTAAGTGTCTGAAGCTCTGAAACCGCTCCGAAATCACCATCACCAAACTCACCAGACTCCATACAGAAACCATACTTTAAGCGTGTATAAAGCCAGGATATTTTCACATGTAAATGGGTGATGTAAGAGTTTATTTCAACCAAACCAGAGTGGTGATTGTTGGAACAGTAGAAAGTTAAACCAAGACGGCTTTCTGTTGACTTGGAATGAAGTGTGTTTTACAGTGATTAAATTACTGTTTGTCTGGTGGGTTTGGCAATGGTGGTTTTGGGGTGTTTCATATTAAATAAAAATGACCTTACTCTTTAACTAAAAGGTCTATCGGTAGCTATTATTATCTGTATCTGTAGCAAAAACTGCACTTTTAGTGGACGTAAATTAAAGGTGCCCAATTGCCCAATAACTTGCATTGTAAGTTATTGTAAAATGTTATTATAAAATGTTATTGTAAAATGTGCGTACACATGGGTGAGATTCCTTAAATTTAGGCACATTTCCTTGTCAATTTGTTTTTTATATAAATCCCTAGAAAATTCTGTACGCACCCTTTTTGTGTGTGTACACAACTGTTTTAAATGAGGCCCCTGATCCTTTTAAAGCCTATATCAATAAACACATATACACAATTTGCTTAGCATAACATTTCATCAGAAACACACGTGCATGTTGACAGGCAGGTCTTGTTGAGGTCTGGTTCCCAGATGTGGACACCCAGCTGTTCACACCTAGCTGAGCACCCTCACACGTAAGTGGGAACCTCTCCCCCTCCCCTGTATCTCGACACTGCCAGGCTTGTAAAAACTGGCTGCTTTAAATGTTTAGGACTCAAAGTTTCCCCTCCATACCTGGCCTTTCCAGATCATTGTCTAATGGGTTGAAATGGTTACATCTTTCATTTGCCTCCCTCCTTTATTTGAAAATGATGCATCAGCACAATCATTGGTAAGAAGTGAAGGACTGTTTTGATAGACATGGCCGACACCATTCAGACACCAAATGTATTATTTACATTTATTTTATTTATCTGTCTTTCTTTCTTTGGGCCCTCTGCAGTCTTCTCAGTGGTTTGATTGGAGAGTTCTAACTGTGATTTGTCAGTTCAAGGTATGTTCAGCCGATATTCCAACTAGGGATGCAACGAATCCAGATTTTTGGGGTTCGGCCGAAGTAAACAACGTCCACAGCCTCTAAAATAGTTAAATGTGTAACCAATGGTTTCTTATATCGTCTAGACTCAGGTTTGGCTTTAAAATAAAGAATGGGCTTCCAATGCCGGAACCAAGACGGCACTGCACATCTCACTTTATTCCACCCCAACACAGTCAACCGTCAGTATATACAACACTTTATTCACTTCCGTTTTTCCCGTCACAATAAAAGCTCTATGTTTACTGTAACTTCTTCTTAACCTTCAACTGAGAGGTTACACAATAAAATACCTTAAATGTAACAACTTAATGATGAATTCACACACTCTTTTCACATCGTAGGAAAGCACATTGCTATCGCCAGATGAGTAAAATTTTTGTTTGGCAAATTTTCGCTAACCAATGTATGATGAAGGCATGTTGGGTGGGTGAAATTAGAAAGCTAACGTTAGCTAATGAGCAGCAGTTGCTCCGCTCCCACTGTAGGGAGACTCCGAGTATGGCTGACAGCCCGGGAGAGGTACTGTCTGGTTAACACAAGTTTTTAGCTGTGACTGTCCTTCCTTTGCCGTACCTGGGGTTGCTGCATTTTGGCTGCGGCTCGTATTCTTTCAGATGTTTCAAGTGCAGGTGTTTTGGCAGGGGCGATGTAGTGTGTTGTTTGGGGTCCTTGCGGCTGCGGGACAGGTTGGCGTTGCATGTTGGGCATGTGGCTCGGCTTGGGTCGCTTTCTTTTAGCTGGGGGTGCTGCCGGGCGGCGCTTTTTCTGCTCGCGAGTTCCATTTTTACTTTCTCACAGCCTACTGCATTGAACAGTCCACCTAGCGCGCGCAGTGCAAGCGTAGGGTTCAGTGGAAAAAAAATTCAAAGGTTCGGCCGAAACCGAACCACGTCAAAAAGCCCAACATTCAGCCTAATCCGAACCCGAAACCTGGATTCGGTGCATCCCTAATTCCAACAGTGCTCATCCTAGACTACCTCTCTGTTTCTATTGTGGTGTTTGAAGAATAGCTTTGCTAAATGTTAATTCTAGCTTGTTCTAGGCTGCATTATTGTGCAATTGACACTAAAACAGGATCCTGTTCCTATTTAAATCTGCACACATTGATATGCTTAACTTCCAGTTTCTTTTACCAGTCTGGTTGAACCATTGTACAGAGTTTTCTTCTCTATGTGAAAAACATTACTTAATTTGCAAACCATTCCCCGTAGATTATTTATATCCTGAACACTGTCTTTCTACTGTTTTCCTACAAAAGATGAATTAGTTTTCCCCATGATCACAGAGTTGTAAAATCTATCTGTGACTGGGAGGGAAGTGTAAAAGTTTATTTGAATATCGTGTGAAATTAAACTCACCACTGAATTAATAAATGGATGCTCAGTTTTTTTTCGATAACATCTTTGCGCTCTGGTTGCCAACACCGCCCAGTCGATGGGAATTACTACCTTAAACAACACGCCCACACCACCAGTCTGAATCCTTGCCAACTCTGTGTCACTTACATTATGTCTTTCAGTGTAGCCTATACATTTTATTCACCTGTCTTTTTATGTCAAATCACTATTGTATATGCATGCAGTTGCTGTTAACCCTCACATAGTCTATTCCTTCATCATATTTTTGGCCGGGTCCATCCTCTTATAATTTTACCTTGCACGGCAGCTGGATTCTTGCACACATCACGAGAATCGTAGGATCACATATCAAGCGGAAATCCATCTTGTCAGGCTTCAAGTACTGTGTCTGTGTTTGAACTTCCACCTTACCGAACCAATCAGCGTCCGGTGAGGAGCTACTGGCAGCAATGGCCGTTGTTT
Organism: Perca schrenkii; assembly: GCA_025617405.1. Lineage (NCBI taxonomy): Eukaryota > Metazoa > Chordata > Actinopteri > Perciformes > Percidae > Perca > Perca schrenkii. The sequence continues at coordinate 9,269,051 of CM046787.1, forward strand.
AGGTGTGTGTAATGGCTGTGACTGTTGTCCATTGACAACTTCTCAGATGGTTTGTTACACAGAACCATCTGAGAAGCGGTTCTGTGTAACAAACCATCTGGCACATCAGGTTACTTATAGTACTATAGACCTTCCTCCACAGCGCCGCGGAGGAGGGTCTGGCTAGTCCACACTAGGGCTGTCAAAATTGCTCAAAAATGATGTTCGAATATCTGGTTGTGCATCCAAGGTGGCGCGCGACATCGTGACGTGTCATAGAATTGATGTAATATCCGGCCGGCGCGTCCGATTTATGGCGCTCGAGCCGAGGTCGCGCACGGCTCTTTTTTTCAGCGGCGCGCGACAAAGTGGAAACAGGAGCCTGAATGAGTTCGCCGACAACCGGATGCCAGGACTCTCAGAGTGACTGCAGGTCTGTCTGGTAAACTTACTGGGTTAAGATGAGCTCTTCTATGGTGAATGAAAGGCTCGATCCCACCAAGTAGCTCATCCAATCAAATCGAAGCATTGACGGCATTGCTGCTGCCAGTTCTGCCGTTGTTTACCTTTTTCTTCTTCTTCTAGTCCGTAGAAAGAGCAGCGTTGGTAGCCTTTGCTCATTAGCGCCACCGCTGTTCAGGAGAAGACTGCAGCTAGTGTCGCGAGCACCAGCGCAGGTATAAATAGTCACGGCGATCTCATGATGTCACATTTGTATGCACCAGCTGGGCTGCGTCCAGTATGTAACGGCTTTCAGGCTCGCTAGCAAAGCAGACAGCCAGACAGCCTCTGCTACTGCGAGCGGGTTTTTTTCCACTTTTTTTTATTTTTTTTTATTCGAATATTAATTTTCACGTTCGAAATTCGTTTTTTAAAAACTATTCGAATATATATTCGAATTTAGAATATTCGTTGACAGCCCTAGTCCACACAGCATTCTGGGATGGGAGAAAAACGGAAAACAGAAAAACAGAAAACTCAGATTGGACAGATAGTCTAGCTAGCAGTCTGGATTTACCCTGCAGAGATCTGAGGAGCAGTTAACCATAGTCTTCATAAATCCTCTGGAGTTTAAAATGCCAACATAAAGAAACCGGAAGGTGACAGACATCCGGCTGAAATGAGGGACAACCTGTGGAATTTCCGGCGGCACCGGAATAATCCCGGAAGTGAAACGACGTTGATATAGACTAGGTTACTTATAATTAGTGTTGATACCAAAATTGGAAACTTAAATCTATTTAGCATTCATGAATTCCAAATTTGTGATTATATTGCATTATACTGAGAGCGCTTCTAAGGTGGAGTCTACCCTCATTGATATGAATTGTGACATGAAACATTACAGCAAGTTTTGCTTGTTTTGCAGTCCTTTATGTTGAACAGAAGTTGCATCTCCTTTTTTTCTTTCCCCTTGCGTTGACTAATTATGAGACAGATTGAACCGGCCAGATTCATAATGTTGCCCTTACAATTGCTGGTGGTTGGTGCTTGGGAAAGATAACATCTCCTTTACATAAAAGGAGAAACAAAGGCCTTTCCAACCTGCTCCATTTCCAATTGCTTTTGCCCTCCAGGTAGGGGTCAGGGTGCTGGCACTGGCAGTGTGAGTGTTTCCATAATCAAAATTGTAAGTGCAAGTGGAAGCCCAAACTGTGAGGCGGAGGCGAGAAAGTAAGCTGAACTTCTCTCTCTAGCGCTTTTTTTTCCATTCTATACATAAATATATCTGTCACCTTTAGTGTTTACAACAGAGTGCAACACCATGAATGTTTTCCAAGCCATTATTCCCAAATTTGAATAATTATCACATCACACTGCTGTCTATGACAGCTGGCTTTTCTACCTGCCTCCTGGTGTGGCTGTTCTGGTTATCTAAAAACACATTCAGCATCCAGTGTGATTGGTTACCTAGCAATTTTCTAGCATAACTGTTAAACGGAGACATGTCTAGTGTGGGTGGATTCTGCATGAATGGTTGCCTAATACAATACAACCAGTGCTGGGATCAGTGACTGAGTTAACTTGTTCTTGTTTCTCTTTCAGGACAAATTTCTGCGTTCATAAAGACGAACCCTGTGATACTGTGGGTAAGTATGACTATGTCTCACTTGCTTGTACATGCGCACACACACACACACACACACACACACACACACACACACACACACACACACACACACACACACACACACACACACACCTTGAAATTAGCTCTACCAGTGTGGTATTTTGGTGCAAAGAGGTGAGCGCAGAACAATGTCTGTTTCTGCTGCTAATCTTAACAGCAAACCAAAAAAAACAATAATGACAGCATTTTTACCAGCAGATGCATTTAAAACGGCATAGAGAAATGCTGGCTTGTATTGTAAACTGATGTGTGCACCCATTTTGGTGAGTTTTTGAGCTTGTTAATCCTCTAAAAAATGTGATTCATTGTGCGTAATAATAATAATTAAAGCTGCAAGCAGCGATGAACGGGCCCTCGCACCTTGCCGCATATCAGGGTTACCAGCAGGATTCCAGTGGACGCGGCAGTGCATTTTACACGACCTTTGGACACTGTGCACCAGAGTTGGACTTTATTTCCTGCATGAAGTGTGCAGCATTGTAAATGGTGTATTGCAAATTTTGTACCACTTCCTGTGGCCACAAGTGTCTAGGTCAGGTATAGGTGTACGGGGCGTGGCAAACCATCACCAGTGACAGGAACTCTCTGCTGAGGGCAATAATACCTCACACAAGAGTCAACTCACAACCTCACTGCCTTTTTTAGGGTGAGGCAAACCAGTGCGACAGCCAGGCGCCGACCGACCCCGCCCTCTGCCAGGGACCAAGCCACTGCCAGGTATACTGATCGCTCCCATAGAGCGCCTCACAGGCGTCTCTGGCGGCGAACAACATCTCCCTGTTGGCTCACTTGATGAGAAGTACCATTATGACACGCTGTGCTTCTGTCGCTTTTTCCGTCGCACGGATTGCAGCATGGCAGGTGCTCATCCACACAAGGTGTCTGGCCTCATCTGCCACCACGGCCAGCTCATAACCCGGTGCAGTGGAGAAACTTCAGGGGCCATCAGGTGCATTTCCTCAGATGAAATAGGCCAGGAGATAATTATTTTAAAAAGGAGATGAAAGCATGACTTTTTTAGGTAGGCATTTGGTACCCTGGCAGCACCTGGTCGTATACACTCATTTTGTATTTTTCCAGGTGTGAAACGAAACCAAACCAAACCAAGGGGAAATCGCTCCAAGTTTACAAACTCATCATCTGACTCGGACCAAAGCGAACAAACTATAGTTGTGAAAACGCCTTTAGACACCAATGAATGGGAAAATATGTCAAGGTTCAGAAAAACTGAAATTACCCTTTGAATCATCAGTTAGTGTCAAACATTACAACACAATTGCAACGGTTATTCATTATACTCACTGTCCTGTCACTGTGTTCCAGGTATTGCTTATCTGGGGGGTGTCTGCAGTGCCAAGAGGAAGTGTGTGTTAGCAGAAGACAATGGACTCAATCTGGCCTTCACCATTGCTCACGAACTGGGACACAAGTAGGTTTTACTGTGCTCATCTTTTAAACAGGTGCATTTTGACAATATATCATGATATTACTGCTACTCTATTGTTCATGTTGCAGTTATGAAAACTCTGTGAAAGTGTTCTCATGGTTTACAAGTCCAGAGAAGAGTGTGAAACAAGTGCAGGGTACCGGAGTTAAACTTCATCCCAATATTGATAAGGCCAACACATTATTCTCATAAAAAGCTATTTTATGTTAAACATCAATTTTGTTTTCAGTTAGGGTGTTTTCACACCTATATTTAATTTGCTCTGGTCTGAATCAATTCAATTCAATTTTATTTATAGTATTCAATCATAACAGGAGTTGTTTCAGGACACTTCACAGATAGAGTAGTCTAGACCACACTATAATTTACACTGACCCAACAATTCCCCCAAGAGCAAGCATTTGGTGCAACAGTGGCGAAAACTTCCTTTTAGGCAGAAACCTCGGACCGACCCAGACTCTTGGTGGGCGGCCATCTGCTCACCCCGCTTATTGGTCAGATAAGTGTGGGGCGGGAGCAAGAAAGTAAATACAGGAAGAAGGTCCTGTGTTCTGGATGTCTCCATGGTCAAACCAGCTCATTTCAATAAAATTATTTCCAGACATTGTTTCACGAGCGCCATTACTACATCTGCTCACCGAGACTCTGCTCTGCCAACTTTAGCGGCGGCTGGTTTGACCACAGAAATGTGAGTGACACAAGCTTGACCACAGTCTATTTTTGTGAGAGAAACATTGCAAGCTGCTACAGTTTGCTGCCATGCCGCACCGCAGATTGCAACACAGATTGGGGCAGATCAAGGTCGGATCACATTCTCACCACAAACGAACCACTCCGGAGTTTGTTCGAAAGCGTGCCGAGACCACCTCTTCAAGGGCTTGTTTGGTCTGCTTTTGTTGCGCATCCGAGTGCGATCGCTACATTCACATCTGCCCAAACGAACCGCACCAAGGGGGGGAAAAACAACTCTAGTGCGATTCAACCAAGGCAGGTGTGAAAGCCCCCTTATTTTTCAGTCTTTCATTTAATCTATTCTATTGGGAATTTGGAGGCAGGCTCTGCATTGGCTTCACAGTTATGGATAAAAAGAGATGGGAAAGTCTGAATCACCAGCCAAATGAAAGGAATTGTTCCTTGGCTAATACCATATCTATCTACCAAATCAAAATGTGGGGCTGCCATCTTGTCATTTTGGAGCCAGAGTCTGGGCAGTAGTGATCAGGCAGTGGAGCCATGGTATCAAAGTCCCGCCCATACACCCGCCCGACCAATCCTGAGTCATTCCCGCTCGATGGTGTTTTTTTGCCCCCAACTGCTACTTCCAGGCAGCGTTGCAACCGCTGCCTTCAAGGCACCTAACCTTAACTTTAACCCTAACCATAACCAGTGCCTTCCAGGCAGCGCTGCCTGGAAGGCACCGTTTGGGGCAAAAAACACAGATAAACATCATTCCCAGCTGTCAATCATGACGTTTCACCCCGTTTTTTAATAGCATCAAATAACTAATACTGCAGCCAGCCATCAGGGGGCGATCTAAATGTTTTGGCTTCACTTATACAGTCTATGCATCAACCCCTGTATCAGACATACTAACAGGATTAATGCTAGAGACTGTCTAATGTGGAGTTGAGAACATACTTTGTTCCACCTTCACCACGTCCACAGTTGAGACAAACCCAACTCTCCGAAAACCTATGGCTATGTGAGCAGTGTGGAATGAAGCTTGAACACCTCGGAGTTGCTTTTTGGAGAGTCTCACTAAAGGATAACAAGCTGTATTTGGATACACTCTGGAGTTCTTTGACTGCTGGACAGGTTTTCTGTGTCTTTTGTCCACAAACAGCGAGTGAACGAGTTCACTGTCTGATGTTTGTTGTGACAACAAGCACTGAGCCGACGTGACACTTCAGACAGACTGATTTCCAAACTTATCAGAAACTCCAGATTCTCTTATTTTCATCCAGACCCTCTTCTTTTGCTCTTTTCTCTCTGCACATTCATGGAAACATAAAAGTTATTTATTTTCTTTATCTAACTACATATGGTCTATTTATTTATTTATATGTAGTTTGTTAGTTATTTTTTTTATTCTAGTTATTTATGTATCTGTATTTAATGGATTGTTGTTGTTTTTTCTATGTTAGTGACATTCGCGTAAACAAAGTATTAGATATCAGATAAGTGATAACAAAAGGAGTTTCAAACCTGTGACCTTTCACACACCAGTCTCCAGGTCCCTATAGCCCACCCACAAAAGACAAACAAAAATCCAGCACTCATACTGCACACACACACACAAGGACAGAAGAGACAGAATACACAAATAAAAAAAATAAATAAAAAAAAGCCTTCCAAGAAGGGAGGGAGGGGATTAGCTCAAGGCTCAGTTAAGACTGGTCGGTTTCTGTCAGTTTCTTCATTGATATCTAATGTGTTGACATGGGCTAAAAAGGGATGCCAGATTTTGCGGAAAGTCTTAAGGGAGCCTCTTAAAGAACACCTAATCTTTTCAACCCTTACACATTGCAGTACCTCAACAATCCATTGGTTATGTGTGGGAAGGGAGGAGTGAGTCCATTTAAGAAGAATAAGCCTCCTAGTGAGGAGTGTGGTAAATGCAGTCACCTGCTTTGAGGTTTTGGACATGATGAGTTTGGGAGAGATTCCGAAGAGGGCAGAAAGGGGGTCGAGGTGTACAGGTTTGTCTAGGACCGTGCTAATTGTACCAGCTACTGCAGACCAGAAAGCTGATAACTTGGGACAGAGCAGAAACATGTGCATATAGTCGACAGGCGATTGATTACACCTGTTCAGTTCTATTGGGGTATATTCTAGCTAATCTTGCGTTTGTAAGGTGGGCTTTGTGTAGAATCTTGCACTGTATAAGGCTGTGTCTTGCACATATCGAAGAGGAGTGTACACAGTCTAATATCTGTTCCCATTGCTCATCTGCTAAAGTGACCCCAAGATCCTGGCTCCAAGTAGTCCTTAGAGCGTCCAAACAGTTTGACTTTGTTTGAAATGAGATTATAAACTGTTCATACGAGGCCCCGTTGACTTGAGTTTTGTGATAGGAATTTATCAATCATAGAACCTGGAGGTTGGTTAGGAAAGGTTAAGGTTAGGTGATTGAGATCGTAAATAGTGTTGAATTTTCAAAGTAGCGGAATAGATGGCTATTTGGAAGGTTAAAATTTGCTGATAAATCCGAAAAAGAATAGAAAACGTCATCAGCATAGAGGTCGTTGATAGTTAGCAGGGTCTGAGCAAAAAGGAATAAATTAATGGTTACGAAGGACTGAATCCAAACCTGATGAAGTATGTAGGCCAAACTGTCTTCTAAACTGATTCCATACTTTAAGTGCATTTCTCAGATCGTATCGGATTCTAAGAAAATTGCTTAATTGGAAGTGGCAATTGGGAGCAGACCACTGACCAAAGCGAGAGATGTGAGGAGGAAGTTTCTATATGGGCACACTGAGGCTGATTGCTCTGTATTTTATTTGTGTTTCAGAATGGAAGTCTACTAATTTTGCAGGCCCAGTAGTAGTGATGAAGGTTTGGTAAAGCTAGTCCTCCCTTAGACCTAGGGAGTTGGAGGACTGTTCTCCTAATGCGTGCACGCCCACTGCACCATAAAAAAGAGTATGTTAACTGGTCTACAGAAGAGAAAAATTACTTACACCGATCTAAAAGCGGGCTGGAATTTTTGGCAAAAAACTCTTGGAATGAGTTGGTGAAAAGGATTCCCAGATATTTAAAACCTTCAGTAGCCCATTTAGCAGGGAAAGAGATCTTGAGAAAGCTACTCAGCAGGGGGGTTAATTGGGAGGTACTCACTTTTCCCGAGATTTATCTTGTAACCATAGTATTTCCCAAATCTCTTTAAAATGCCGAAAATTACAAGGAGAGAGGATGCAGGATTTGAAATTATAAAGCAAAAGATCATCTGCATACAAAGCAAGTTTGTGAGACCCACCATAACGTCTGATACCCTCAAATCTTTCCTCAGCACAATTACTGTAGGAAATGTCTCCTGAAGGAGATTTAATGCTAGGGACTAGTCTAGAAGCACTGGCCGCTCAAGCCTGATATGCAAGCAGTGTGCCCCAGCTCAAAAAATTGCTGTTTCGTCTGCAAAAGTTGCCTCTTGACCTTATCCGTTGATAATACATTGTATTCAGATTGAAGCTGGAGCTGCTTTTTATAAACCAAAGCAGAGGGATTGGCACAATATTGGATTTCAAGTCTTTGGATATTGTCTGATATTTCAGGTAACACTTTACAATAACCATCATTAATAGATGGTAAATTGATAGTTAATTGTCATTTAACTGTTAGCAAACAGCCATTTTACTGTTAACAAAACAAAAATTATAATTAATAATGTTTACTAATTATTAGTAGTGCTGTAAATTAACAGTTTGTTACACACATTATATCCCTCATATACTATATTAGGTATCTGGTAATGATTCAAAAAAATTGTAAACCTTTAAGAAACCATTTTTAAAACATCTATAAACATTACATAGATAGATGGACCAGATATTCCCAATACTTTAAGCTAGTTGGTTTGTAAACTGTCTATAAACAGTGTCTGGATGGTTATTATAAAGTTGCAACAGATGACTATAATACCTTGTTAAGTAGTTAAAAAATACTTTGTAAACCATCTATAAATATTATCCGCTCCTTGCGGCCATTCATGGCACTCATACACTGCAAATGGTCACCAATGAAAAGAATAGATATTAAAGGGGGCGTGGCTTAAGCATATGGGGCGGGGCAAACCGTCACCAATTAAAAAGGAACTCTTTGCTGAGTTCAATGATACCTCTCAACAAGAGTCTATCTTAAACGGTTCACAAGTTATGAAAGAGACATGGTCTGAGTACATGGGCGTGGCTAGAGTATAGAGTGTGGCTCAATATCACATATAGACATAACTGGAATAACTTTTGCCAAGATACAACCGTTCCTGTGTCGACAGACACCTACAGGAAGTTGGTCCTCTATAACTTCCGCATTGTGTTAGCTATCAAAATTCTTTTGATAACTTTATATGCAAGTTTTCGTGCATATTGGACTCACGGCCCAGGAGGAGTTAGAAAAAGTAGATTTCCCATATATTGCGATGTGGCTAATTAATTTTAAAAAATTTAAACAATGTGTAGGAATATATTTGGTGAGAATAAAGTGAGAGGTTTCAGAGTTCATGAGCTGACCTTGTCGTCTTTGCTTCTCTGGGTTATGAGAGGCCATCTGGTTTTTAAAAGTGTTAAGACATTATAAAAGGAGTATGGGATATTGCCACCCGGGGAATGATTGGGAACTGAGAAAGGTCTCGTCTGACCAGAGGAGGCAGAGACGACAATGGTGCAGTGTTTGCAAGCGCGAGAAGTGTAGCACAGCTTATGAAAGTGGCCTCAGCTCTCACGCAACTCCCTAAGTTTGCAGAAGATTAAGAACACAGGTATTCAAATCCCAACAATAACAGCTTGTCTCTTTTGACCTGAGAATGGGAGAAGCCAAGGTAATGTTTTCATACATTATGCTACATAGTGTTAGCCGGATGGAGCCGAGAAGATCTGGACTGTATCCAAACTGATGACAGCACCACCAGAAGATGGGACAGAAGTGGTTAAAAAGTGAGGGTTTGAGTTAGCCGGGCATCAGATGCTGGGGGAATCTCTGTCTGTTTGCTAGGAGAAAGATAGACTTGTATTGTATTATCTGATCCGTGTACACGTAATTGTATTTGCAATATCATTTTCACTAAAGCTTGTTATAATTTTAACTGAACAAATCCTGAGTTTTATTCTCTGACCTACCAGTAAACAAGCACTTACCAGGGTGTGGTGACCATACAACTGGAGTCAGATTAAGTCAGGCCTTTTTAGGGCCAGACCGGTCATCGGTCACATTTTTAGCTTAAATTCCTTCAAGTGCCATCTAATGGCCGATTCACTCCAAATTTGGCATGGATACTCAAGACCCTATGAGGAACCACTGTGTCAAGTTTCTTGATCATTGGAATAACTGTGGCCAAGATACGCAACTTCGTGTTTCGACATCCACCTACAGGAAGTTGGTCCCCAACCTACCTTTTGCATTTTTTCAACTATCAAAATTCTTTTGATAACTTTTTGTCATGAAGGTCAACAGATAGTACCTGCAAAGTTTCGTAAGGATCGGAATCACCGTCTAGGAGGAGTTCCAAAGAATGTAAAACACATGAAAAAAGAATAAATTCAAAATGGCCGCCTTCTGGTTGGGCGGAGCTAATGAAAGTAAATTGTAAATATGTCCGCAATGATTGATTATGGTGTTGTCTGTATCTCACCTAGATGTGTTTACACCAGTGTGTTTTAGTCAGTTTACAGATGTATGACTTGGACGAAAAGAAAACATTCTAGCCTCTGTAACTCTGTGTCAGTAAGGCCTATAATCACTTGTAACAAAAACTTGAGAGTGTTACCTTTACAATGATATCAAGCACACCCCAGAGTGTCAAAGTATATGGAAGATGTACCACTTTTAATTTGGGTATGCCGTTTAGACCAAAAAGCATGGAATTTCAGCTGGGTTAAAAAAAAAACATCAAAACAGCGCCATCTAATTGCCGGTTGACTCTAACATTTGCACATATGCTCAAAGGTCCATGAGGAACAACTGTGTCATCTTTCGTTCTGTCGGAATAAATGTTGGCAAGATACGCAACTTCCTGTTTCGACAGCCCTCTACAGGAAGTTGGTCCTCTATAACTTGCACATTTTTTGCACTATCAAAATTCTTTTGATAACTTTTTGTCATGAGGGTCCACCAAGTCTACCTGCAAATGTTGGTGCAGATGGGACTCACGCTGTAGGAGGAGTTACAAAAAGTAGGTTATGCATATAGCGAATTTGCTATTATACAACTAATTAAAAAAATCAAAACCGCGCCATCTAAAGGCCAATTGACGCCATAATTGGCACACAGCCTCATTGGGACATGAGGCAAGGCAAGACAAGGCAGCTTTATTTGTATAGCACATTTCAGCAACAGGGCAATTCAAAGTGCTTTACATAAAACATTAAAGAGCAGTTATAAAACAATTTAAAAACATAAGATACAAACAAAGATAGGTCTTTAGCTTAGATTTAAAAGAACTGAGAGTTGCAGCGGACCTACAGTTTTCTGGGAGTTTGTTCCAGATATGTGGAGCATAAAAACTGAACGCTGCTTCCCCCTGTTTAGTTCTGACTCTGGGGACAACAAGTAGACCTGTCCCAGACGATCTGAGAGGTCTGGGTGGGTCATAATGTAGTAGCAGATCAGAAATGTATTTTGGCCCTAAACCGTTTAGTGATTTATAAACCAGTAAAAGTATTTTGAAATCAATTCTTTGAGGCACTGGAAGCCAGTGTAGAGACTTCAGTACTGGAGTGATGTGATCCACTTTCCTGGTTTTAGTGAGGACTCGAGCAGCAGCGTTCTGAATCAGCTGCAGCTGTCTGATGGATTTTTTAGGGAGACCTGTAAAGACACCGTTACAGTAGTCAAGTCTACTGAAGATAAAAGCATGGACAAGTTTTTCCAGATCCTGCTGAGACATAAGTCCTTTAACCCTTGATATATTTTTTAAGGTGATAATAGGCTGATTTTTTTAATTATGTTAATGTGGCTGTTAAAATTTAGGTCGGAGTCCATGACTACACCAAGATTTCTGGCTTTGTCTGTTGTTTTTTAACATTGTCATTTGAAGCTGAGCGCTGACTTTCAATCGTTCCTCTTTTGCTCCAAAAACAACCACCTCCGTTTTTTCTTCATTTAATTTAAGAAAGTTCTGGCACATCCAATCATTAATTTGTTCAATGCACATATTTAATTGTTGTATTGGGCTATAGTTCCCTGGCGATAAGGTTATGTAAATTTGTGTGTCATCTGCATAACTATGGTAAGTTATTTTGTTGTTTTCCATAATCTGAGCCAGTGGAAGCATGTAGATGTTGAACAGAAGAGGGCCCAGAACTGAGCCTTGGGGGAACTCCACACGTCATGTTTGTATGCTCAGATGTATAATTACCTATAGACACAAATTAGTCCCTATTCTTTAAATAGGATTCAAACCACTTTAGTACTGAGCCAGAAAGACCAACCCAGTTTTCCAATCGGTCAAGCAATATGTCATGGTCTACCGTATCAAATGCAGCACTGAGATCAAGTAATACTAAGACTGAAATTTTGCCACTATCTGTGTTTAAGTGGATGTCATTAAAGACTTTAACAAGAGCCGTCTCAGTGCTGTGGTTTGGTCGAAAACCTGACTGGAAGGCATCAAAACTGTTGTTTAGCAATAAGAAAAGGTTGAGTTGTTGAAAAAACCACTTTTTTCTATGATTTTACTTAAAAAATGGAAGGTTTGATATTGGCCTATAGTTGCTCATTAGTGTCGTGTCTAGATTGTTCTTTTTTAGGAGTGGCTTGATGACTGCAGTTTTTAGGGCCTGTGGAAAGATACCTGAGAGCAGAGATGTGTTTACAATCTGTAGAAGATCTGAAGCCAAACACTTCGAAACATTTTTGAAAACACCCGTTGGTAGAATATCAAGGCAACAGGAGGAGGTTTTCAGATGTTGTATAATGTCCTCCAGGTTTTTAAGGTTGATCATATGAAATTGTGTCATGTTGGAATTTGTTTTGCGTGCACAGTGTGACAACACATATCCTGTACTTGATAAGGAGGCACTGACTGTTTGTCTAATTTTCTGAATTTTGTCTGTGAAGAAGGAGGCAAAGTCGTTGCAAGCATTGGTAGACAACAGTTCAGATGCTACCGGTACTGGAGGGTTAGTTAATCTATCAACAGTAGCAAACAAAGCACGTGAATTATTATTGTTTCTGGCGATAATGTCAGAGAAAAAGGACCGTCTTGCATTTCTTAGTTCCAGATTATAAATGCGAAGTCTCTCTTTATAAGTGTTATAATGGACCTGGAGATTAGATTTTCGCCAGCTGCGTTCAGCTTTTCGACACTCTCTTTTTTCTGTTCTCACACCTATAAAATTTCTCCATGGAGATCTTTTCTTACCAGAGACAGCTTTGACCTTAGTGGGAGCAATAGCATCAATAACAGTTGTAATTTTACAGTTGAAATTATCTACAAGCTCAGTGACTGAGCCCCCAGTGAGGGTGGGTGTAGAGGAGAAAAGCTGAATGAATGATTCACTGGAGTTTTCAGTAATATACCGTTTTCTGATTAACTTTGTTTGAACACTTTTGGGCACAGAGATAGTGCCGTTAAAGAAAACACAGGAATGATCAGAGAGAGCAACATCAGTCACCACAACCTTGGGAATGTTCAGACCCTTGGAGATAATCAAGTCCAGATTGTGCCCCTTATTGTGCGTGGGCTGTGTCACATGCTCAGTCAGTCCATAGCTCTCAAAAACACAACACAGTTCTTTGGTCCCTCGGTCCTGGGGGTTGTCAACATGAATGTTAAAATCACCAGCAATAATTACACGGTCAAAGTTAATACAGATTATAGACAGCAGTTCATTAAAATTGTCAAAGAAGGATGCACAGTATTTAGGTGGCCTGTAGATATTTAGAAGTAGAGCTTGAGGGGAGGATCTTAGCTGAAGGGCCACATATTCAAAAGAAGCAAAATTTTCGTAAGATATTTGCGTACATTGGAATGAGTCATTAAACAAAATGGCGACTCCACCTCCTTTCTTATTCACTCTATTCTCACTCATAAAACTAAAGTTAGGGGGGGCTGACTCAATGAGAACAGCAGCACTGTTATTATGGTCCAACCAGGTTTCAGTTAAAAAGCATAAAATCAAGATTGTTCTTGATAATAAAATCATTGATTAAAAAAGGATTTTCCTGCCAAAGACCTAACGTTTAGTAGGGCTAATGTTAGCGCGTTTTCATTTTTTTGGGACAGACTGTGGCTGACGAGGAATGGATGCTAAATTTGCAAAGTTTGCAGTTACGTGCTTATTCGCCATTCTTTTTCTATTACCTATCACAACATAAATTGTGGAAGAACCTAATACGCAGGGCCCAGGCTTGTCTTGGAAAGAGTCATGAGTGCTACTATGCATGCAGCCTGGACCCGGCCCATATCAGTTAATGCTTACTGCATTTTGCACACAAGCATCCTTATCAGTTTGGGGAGAAGGAGTTAGCTGCCGTCCTTGAGGGGGGCAGAGGTGCCTGGCGTTTTACGATGGGAGAAGGAAGGGGGGCATACTTGGTTCCAGCATTTACCAGCTGCTTCATCTGGTCAGTGAACTCCAACATGGGGATGTGGGAAAGAGGGGAGAGCGACATATCCTTAAAGAGGTCCTCATAGCTCTCGTGGTTGTCACAGGGGCTTGGGGAGTGTTGCACGGGTGAGAAGGGGGGTTGAGATTTCTCATCTCTGCTCTTTGGTCTCCCATGGTCAAATCTTTGCTCAGGTGGGGGCTGTGGTGGCTCACTGCCGCACTTTGTTGTTGTGTCTTCCTCTTGTTTTGGTACATCTTGTCTCGTGTCCTTGGCCAAGGGAGCAGATGTGTGGCGCAGAAAGTAAAGTAGTTATGAGGAATAACTGTTAAGTTTTGTGTCCATCGTAATAGCCGTTGCAAAGATACATCCGTTCCTGTTTCGATACCCACCTACAGGAAGTTGCTCCATAACTTGCGCATTGTTTTAGCTATCAAAATTCTTTTGATAACTTTTTGTCATGAGGGTCCATCGAGTCTATATGCAAGTTTTCGTGCAGATCGGACTCACGCCCCAGGAGGAGTTAGACAAAGTAGGTTTCCAATATATCAATATTTTGCTTATTATTTAAAAAAATTAAAACAGCGCCATCTAATGGCCGATTGCCGCCAAATTTGGCACAGATGCTACAATGGGGATCCATGAGGAACAACGTTGTCAAGTTTTGGGGCAATAGGCTCGAGTGTTGCCAAGATACGCAACTTCCTGTTTTCTAATATATATTGAGGCCGTCAAACATGTGCCCAAGGGCTAAAACCAATTAGGGGGCGCTATAGAGCAACCATACCACTCCCAAGCCTAAATGTGAATTCAGATTAAAGAGTTTACTATTCTGCACATTTTGAGAGTTTTTGTGCATCCTCACAGTCCTCAGTGATGATGGTGATGTTCGTAAATTTTTGCACGAAAAAGAAGATGGCCGAAAAAAATGCTACATGGACTTCAAGATGAGACCTATGTTCCCTCAAAATTTGGTATATTAACTTCTTAATTTTCTCCGTACCATACCAGGCACGCTATGGAGCCCCCTGGCAACGCCCAAACCCAATCACTACAGAACTTTTTCACCAGGTCTGATGTGCAATTTCTTTTGAGTTTTCATGCATTCTAACACCCTCAAACATGCGACAAAGGACTCGGAAAAATAATAATAATCCTTAGTCACTTTCGTGCTCGGGCCCTAAAAAGAAAAACAAAAAACTACTGCAATGAAACATCTGCAGCCAGTTCTAGTTTAGAGGCATAACCCACCATGCTGCCACGTTGGCCAAAAGAAAAACATGATTGCGGAGAACAACATGAGACCAATACGCAGCAGTGGAATCCATAGTCTAGGTGCTAATCTAGCTATCGTTAGCCAGAGCTGGCAATACAGCAAATTAGCATTCAGGCTATTAAGAGTTACCGTGTCAGACCACGCTAGGTGTCTCGGGCCGAGAGAAACTTCTCGGATTCTTTTACGGATGATAGCCAAACTCTGTTACCGTCCTCCGCCATTATCACTAGCCTGACAGGGTACTGAAGGGTATAGCTTGGCCATGATGTCTCGATAGGCTGCCCGTTGTTGACTTTGTCTTTGGTCTGGTAGCTGTGGAGCTGGATGATTAAAGGGGTGATAGAATGCAAAACCGATTTTACCTTGTCATAGTTGAATAACAACAGTTCGGTGGGTAAATAGGACATACATAGAAGCTCAAAATCCCATTGACACCCCTTTACTATGAAAATCTCATATTTTGAAACTGCCGCTGAAAATGGACGAATCTCAACAAAGCTGGAAGTTGAAGTAAGCATCCCAAGACCTGTACCTTTGTCACGCTCATGGATGTATTAAGAGAACGGTCACGCCCCAACATTTACATATGCTACACACCTGACCTGAGATCAGGTAGTCTTCTGAATCTAGGTCGCGCAGATCTCTGCTATTCCATTACAAAATTCACTTCTGAAACTTTTTTATGCGAGAAATCAACTATGTAAAGCTCAAATATGGGCCGTTTTACGAAAATGGATGGCTAATTGAAAATTTTGTCCGACTGTGTGTCGGAGTTCAGCGGCCGGTGCTGCCTGGGTTGCTACATCGCCGCCCTGCCTGTCCTACTTCACAGACCCCGGCCTGCTGTGAGCTCGATTGAGCTCCATCACGGCTGGCAGCCCACGGCACTCCATACCCACGCAAACTCATCCTTTCTGGGTGACTTGGCTACCAAACGCCGCTGCCCTGACGGAGCTCAAGCGCCTGCAGCTCGCTGTTCTCCCTCCCCTCTTCCTGCTAAATGGCCGGTGTGTGACTGAGAGCGCGGTCAGCGAGCTTGTTACGCCCGCAATCTCTTACTGCAGGTTCCAGTTAATCTTATAATGGATGTGTGTGTTGAGTTATTTAAACAAACAATCGGAGAAATAAACGTCTGAGTCTCAGTGATAGAGCCCGCGGTGAGCTGGAGTCCATCAATGAGTCCTAACGAGACCTCTGAAATTCACAAAAATGCAAAGCTAAGCTTTGTAAGACCTTGGGGAACCTGTAATATACATGCCGTGACGAAATTAAAACTGTAAATATACTATAGTTATGCCGAAAGTGTAGCTAGCTAGCCGCAATCGTTTCCCATTGTATTTAATGGGACACATAGCTAGCTAAATGCTCCTCCTAACAAGACCCCTCACGTTCATAAAAAATGCCTTAAATTCAAATCGGACACAACAGTTAGCTTTGTAAGACCTTGGGTAGATGTTATATAAGTGGCATGACGAAATTCAAACTGTAAATATACTATAGTTATGCCGGCAGCCGGCCGCAGAGCCCCGGTAGTGCAGTAATCCACAAAGGGTGACTTTGCCCTAGGTATGGAGCCCAGCATGCTGCCGCTTTCTCGTCAGACTGTGTGGAGCTACTAAAGTCCGACACGTCTTACCAAATTTGCAATTAGCCATCAATTTTCGTAAAACGGCCCATATTTGAGCATTATATAGTTGATTTCTCGCATAAAAAAGTCTCAGAAGTGAATTTGGTAATGAAACATTGCAGTGTCTGGAATATGATATTCTGTCGCATCTCTAATGTGTGTGTATGGGGATTCGCTCAACCAATCAGTGCGCAGCTCCTCTAAATATTCATGAGCATACCTTATTTGGAAGAAAAGCTCTTGTTACAAATAGGGCCAAAACCCAGGGATGTATAAGGGCCAATAAAATATCAACCAGGCCATTGCCAGCCCAACCAATGTTACATACCCCATTAGGAGACCATAAGTAAAAGTGTGAAATACCCTATATAATCATTCTATCACCCCTTTAAAGGCCTCTGCCTCTCGCCCTCCTTGGCTGTTGGTGACCTGTGCGCGCAGTCTAGAATGGGAGGGGAGGGCAGTGTCTGCTCACCCAGAAGCTGGGGTAGTAGTGTGGAGAAAAAGGCAGTGGATTGAGGGCCCTCGATCGACTCCGGGAGTCCGACTATGCGGATGTTATTACGGTGGCTGTGGGCCTCCAGGTCCGCTTCTTTGGCCTTTACATTGGCATTGCTAGCAGCTAGCTCAGCACACGTAGCTTCCAAGGATGACAGACGGTCGTCTTAAATTCAGCAGAAAGGTCTGCTTTGTGGCCTTCCAAGTTGGTCAGTGCAGCCATGCTTACGTCGCTAGCGGCTACATCGTCTTTTGGCGCAATGTCTTTTTTTATTTTGCTTTGCAGCCTTAGAAGCGATGTCTGCGAAGGTCATGCAGTGTTCACAAGTTAAATAAACTTGTTGCAAAAGGTGGAGAAGGGAATACAGATTTTTAGAGATGAAAGTATATGAAAGGGCTTGGGAACGGGAGTCAAACGTGTCTACTACTCGTCTGCCATCTTGGAATCCTTATGGATTGTTTTTAACAATCTACAGTCTATGTACTTATTAGCCAATGTTTAGAGCTTTTATTTATTTTATTTAGTTATTTATATATTATCTTTTGGTTTTAAGTGTCTTGCCTCTGGTGTTTCCTTTATGATGGCGTTTCCTCAGCTTGGTTCAGCTAGATTCCTGTTTTTAATGAATTCAATTTTGTCGGTTTATGGGTGGGTGATTGGGGCTGAGAGGGGGCTTTGTATATCTGTGTGTGTGTGTGTTTGGGGGGGGTATTTTATGAAGAACTTTGTCCTACTATACTATTTACATGTATGAAAAGTGCTATATATATGTCAAAAGTTTTAGAGCACCCCAATTCTTTTAGTTTTTTATTGAAATTTTAGCAGTTCAAGTCCAATGAATAGCTTGAAATGGTACAAAGGTAAGTGCTGCCTGAGGTTAAAAAAAAGTAAGGTTACCCAAAACTGAAAAATAATGTACATTTTTCAGGGAACAAGAGTGAATGAGTTAACAATGTAAAGCTGTTCTGCAGCAATGGAGGTTGATCAAGCTTTGAAAGTTGGTGCTACCAATTCCCACAGGTGTTCTAACTTGTCTGGATTACTTACAACCCCCTCTGTTTGTATAAAAGTATTGTTGGAACACACCCTCGTGAGCATTATTTGAACAGTATTGTACTGCAGAAAGTAGTGTGTTGCTATAAAAATGGCGGGAAAAAGGCAATTAACAATGGAAGAGAGACAGACCATCATAACACTTGAATGTTGGTCTTTCCTACAGAGAAATTGTGAAGAAATTCAAGGTGTCAGTGAGTACAGTATTCTTCACCATCAAAGGGCACTTAGAAGGGCAGCTGTGGCTCAGTGGTAGAGCGGTTGCCTGCCAATCGGAAGGTTGGTGGTTCGGTCCTGCAGGGATCCTTCAGGGGCCCTGCAGTCCCATGTCGAAGTGTCCTTGGGCAAGACACTGAACCCAGAGTTGCCCCCGATGCTGCGCATCGGAGTGTAAATGTGTGTGAATGATTATCTGATGAGCAGGTGGCACCTTGTACGGCAGCCTCGGCCACAGTGTATGGATGTGTGTGAATGGTGAATGGACTCCTGTACTATGTAAAAGCGCTTTGAGTAGTCGTTGAGACTAGAAAAGCGCTATATAAGAACAGTCCATTTACATTTAGAAACTGGGGGAAACTCTGACAGGAAGAGGTCTGGCAGACCCAAAGCCACAACAGAATCTCAGTTTCTGAGAGTCAACAGCTTGTGTGATATGCGGCTCACAGGACAACAGCTTTAAGCGCAGCTTAATAGTGGTCGTAATAAGCAAGTCTCAGTTTCAACTGTAAAGAGAAGCTGCAGGTTTGATAGGTTGACTTGCAGCAAGAAAGCCATTGTTAAGACAATGTCAGAATAAGAAAAAGAGGCTTGCCTGGGCCAAGAAACATCGTCAATGGACTACTGAATACTGGAAGAAGGTGTTACGGACTGATGAATCAAAATTTGAAATCTTCGGTTAATCACGCAGGATATTTGTACGCTAATGAGTAGGCGAAAGAATGGTTCCTCAGTGTGTGACATCAACTGTCAAACATGGAGGAGGAAACGTGATGGTCTGGGGCTGTTTTGCTGGGTCCAGGGTCGGTGATTTGTACAGAGTGAAAGGCACCCTGAACCAAAACTGCTACCACAGCATTTTGCAGCGCCATACAGTACCCTCTGGTATGCGCCTAGTTGGTCAGGGGTTCATCGTACAGCAAGATAATGACCCAAAACATAAGTCCAAGCTATGCCAGAACTACCTTAGCAAAAAAGAAAAAGATGGTAAGCTTAAAAACATGGAGTGGCCAGCACAGTCACCAGACTTAAACCCCATTGAGCTGGTTTGGGATGAACTGGACAGAAAAGTGAAAGCAAAGCAACCTACAATTGCCACACATTTATGGGAACTTCTGCAACAGAGTTGGGAAGAACTTTCTGAAGCACATTTGATTTCCTTTGTAGAAAGAATTCCATGACTGTGTTCAGCTGTTATATCCACCAAAGGGGGCTACTTTGATGAGTCCAAAATTTAGAATACATTTTGGTTTATAAATTGATTCCATGATTTCTTTTTTAACTTAAATTGTTCATTTGTTCTATTCTTTCATTTCAGAGTACAATAAGACATTGAACTGCATGATTTCAGTAAAAACATGGAAAAATTGGGGTGTTCTTAAACTTTTGACCGGTAGTGTAAATAAAGTCTGATTGATTGAGCGTAATGACACGGAAGACAGAAGCCTTAGTTTTCTGCTTCAAAAAGAATGAATGCTCCAGCTGATATCGTTTTTATTTTTTATTGTTTTATACAGAATCATGACTTATGTAAGGGTTAAAAGACTTGCAGTGAGGGCATAAACAGTGACTAGGACTTGAACGTAAGCCAAACTCAGCCGATTATTTCTTCACTCTGTGTGGCAGTAAGATGTCTCTTAAAGCTGAAATCATGCAGTCAGCACATAAAGCCCTCATTGACAGCCCAGTTACACAGAGCTAGTGCCAAATTTACCTGAAAATCATGCCAAACTGTGTGAACCTTTGTAGCCGTTATGTGGCTGTGCCAGCTCCCTCATGACTTCTCACAGTTTACACTCAGCTGCTCCGGCTTCAGGGGCCAGGGAAGGTAAGACGCTGACTGCTGCCCATGCATATTATGGAAGTAGTGTTACATAAACATATACACACACACACACACACACACACACACACACACACACACAAGGAAGTATTGTCAAGTAGCTATGAAAGCACTAAGGTGCTTGTATAAACTCTGAGCTCACTGCTGTTGAAACCTTAATCCATGATGCAAATACTGTTTTGGCATCAGCAACCAACACACCAACCCAGCTTCAAGTCTACTTCTTTCACACTAAACTTGTGTGAAAGAAGTAGACTTGTTCTGCACCCTGTAGCGGCTTCCCCAGCAGGCTGAGCCGACTCCCTGCTTCCCCCCCCGGTCCAGATCGCCTAATACTACCTTGATGTGTGACAGCTACACGAAAAAAAGGGGATACGTTGAATCTCTAGATAAACTGCACCCGAACCACGCCTGATTGAACCGTGCTGCAACATGTATTACAGGTTGAGTTTTATAAAAAAGAAATGATAAAAAACACACAAATTCATGAGGCCTGTGACTGCACCGTACAAGTCTTGCTTTAAAATGTCTACTTAAAGTTAAAAGAGAGGCATTATCAGCACAATGTACTTCAACACTTATATAATGAATAATAATGCATCATTTTTTAAATGTGATATTTTCTGACTCTGCAACGTAACCAGCAACATTTCTCTGTCAGGTAAATGCAGTAGTACAATGTTTTCCATTGGTTATTGGTTATTAAACCATCACTGTTTTTTTATTCATGCAGATAACAAACTAAAATGCGCCTGATACAGATTGAATGAATGAGGAAATGAAAGAGAGCTGTGTCAGATTGAGGAGACTGAGATAAACTTGAGGTTTATTGAAGAAAACCTGCTCTCAACCTGGTTAGGTTCACTGGCTCAGTTACCATAGTAACTGACTCTCTTTCTGAAACTGGCTCAAGTAACCCCACTTTCTCAGGTTTGATTAACCTCCCTTTCTGGAACAGAAAACCCAGAGCTTCCCTCATCTTTTTCACTAAACCTGATTTCAAAAATGGACCCCAGGTCAGTAATTCTCTGTATATCCGCTTGGGAAAAACAAAAGTGTGAGGGCCAGATGTACATACATTTGCAAACGGAGCGTTATCAGTGCGATGGCCAACCCGCAGAAAGCGCACGCTGTGATACATCACCTTATGTCGTATTTACTAAACCTGCAGTTCATTGGGTAATCAGCGCATTTCTCTGCCCACTATACCGTAAATTGCACGCATTTAAAAGCGCAATTGAATGGGCCTCCTTCTCTCTTTCTATCATGGATCAACCACAGTCAAAACAGCAAAAACAAAGATTTACTGATAACGAAGTTGATCTGCTTGTTTATGAGGTTACAGCGAATTTAAATATTATACGGCCGGAATTCCACACCGACACAAAAAAATGCCATATGGACAGAAATTACAAACAAAACTAGAACTGCAAGCAGTTATGACGGGGTCCAAGCCTCCCCGGTGCGAGTCCCCCCTGGCGCAAGTCCCCCCTGGCGCAAGTCGCCCATGATGACACGCGGAGCTCACGAAAGCGGAGCCCATGAAAGCGGAGCCCGCGAGAGGAGAACCCAAAGCACGACAGCGGCGAGGCAAAATTCAGGAAATTTCACTAATTGCGAGCTCCAAAGTCTGTAGTGAAATCCAGTAGCAAATTTCCTATTCATTGAGTAAAAGGCCAAAACGCTTCTACCTCAGTTATAAGTTTTGTGATGATAGCATTTACAGAGATATTGCCTTTGCAAATTTCCCATTTAAATGCATTGAGCTATTTGCCAAAACGCGTCTACGTTCATTATAGTGCCTCCTAATGGCCGATCCTCACCAAATTTGGTACAGAGCCTCGGAGTGGGATGTTGAATAACTCAATAATACCAAGTTTTGCTCTGATACCTATTCATTTGGCCAATATATACTAAAGTTTGTGTTTTGTGACTAGCTACGAAAATAAATTTGGTTGTAAATTGCGCATAATGTAATGTAGCAAAATTTCAATTCAATATTTATAGTATTAAATCATAACAAGAGTTATCTTAGGACACTTTACAGATAAAGTAGGTCTAGACCACACTCTAAGACCCAACAATTTCAGTAATTCCCCCAAGAGCAAGCATTTAGTGTGACAGTGGCGAGGGAAACCTCGGTGATGAGAAAAAATTCCTTTTAGGGAAAAACCTCGGACAGACCCAGGCTCTTGGTAGGCGGTGTCTGACGGTGCCATAAGTTATACAATTATTTATTTATTATTTAACTTTTGGTCAGGTCCATCTGGAGATGCTGTGTACCAGGTTTTGTGCAGATTGGTCGCATGGCCTAGGAGGAGTTCAAAAAGTTAGTTTTTCACATTTATTATTATATTGCGAAAAAACCTCTTAGCAGAAATGGGCGTGGCCTATATCATCAGATTCAGCTAGATTCAAGGAACACGTGGATGTAAAGGTTTCTAATGTGCGATGTGTAATGTGGGAGTTATAGGCAAAAACAAAATTTGAAGTTGCTCACATTAGTCTAAAGCCCTATTTGTACGGGATAAGTATTATCTAGGGACCTCGTGTGAATTATAAATTACCAACCCACTTCTGATTTTCATCTTGCGCATTCGAACGGGATAAGAGAAGCCTGTGATTTTACTCGAATTTACTGACATTAAGCAACAGTAGAAACATGGTTGTCGGTAGCTCTGCTACGTGTGTTTGTGTGTGGTCAGATCTCGAGGACACACGCATACAATCTCAACCGGGTAGTCAGTCATCGTCCGAACTGCGACCTCTCCTTTTTCTTTCTCTCACTTTTTTCTCCGGTTGGTGTCAAGCAGGGTCCGTTTAGATGAAAAAAAAAAAAAAACATTTCACCAGGTTAAAATCTATTAGCTCAAGCTTAACGCTTGATTTATTTGTAACATTAACCTCTAATTATGAAGTGAGCCCCCTCGCTTGATTGTGCATTATTTTTGATAAGCTATTGCTTGGAGATGTCTTGTCTTTATCTCTAGATGTATGATACAAACATAAAAAATATACTTACCGCATGCTGCTATACATGTCATCCATCGCCATCTAATCATTCTTTTTGTCTTCGCACTTGTGGTGGTTTTCATCTTTCTCTTTCTGCAAAAGTGTATATGATGTATAGCGACATGACCCAGCACCCAAAACACTGTCAAAACACTCCAACGCACCCTCCATTCTTCGCGAAAGATGGATAAAAAGGCGCAAAAGAAGGAAATAGGTACCTTGAAAAAAACAAAAAGCCCCGCCAAATCCTGGACAAATCAGAGCTGCTGATTCGCACGAGACTAATATTATCACAGGACCTCCGTTTTCGGCGAAATATGGTAGGTCATTTGCGGGGGAATTATTACTTTACAAATTACAGACATGACTGATTCGCACGGGATTAAGATCACAGACAACCTCTGCAATTATTACAAATGACTGGAGGTCACCAGGTAATATTTATCCCGTGCGAATAGGGCTTAAGTGGTGAATCCAAACCTGGGTACCATAGGCCACGCCCACTTTGATAACTCAGTACCCCACTGTATGGGTGGCCTCAGGTGTGGTCCTAGATGGTACCCTCAACATTTTGTAAAAATCAGATGACCCGTTCATGAGATATAAACTTTTTGTACTTGTAGCGCCCCCTAGTGGCCAATTTTCGTAGAATTAGTTGGGGAGCCCCAGAGGGTTATGGCAAACAAGAATCTAAAGTTGATAGCATTTATTTTGGTCAGGTCCTCGACCCGCAGATAGGTGGAAGAAGTGAAAAAGAGGGGGCAGGACGTTAAATGGCATACTAAAGAAAAAGTTGCATTTAACAGGGCACAGGCCAGGAAAACTGGTGCAGGTCTCCCAGAAGTATGCGAATTGACCACAATTGAAGAGGTTGTGCAGCAACCGCTGGTTGCTGAAAAGGTGGAAGGAATCGATATTGCTGAGACCACATTAGAAAATTAAGGTAAGTCTATTTAAGATTAAGATAAGTAGTCGTAATTGTAAATGGAATTTGTGTTTAATATATTTATATTTTTTTAGATATCTATACAAATATAATATTCACCCACCCAATACCATTGCTGATATTAAAAGTGACTGGGATTATTGCAGCATTTCCTTTTTTCCCCTTTAGCAAGCACATCTTCAAATGTTGGTGCTACTGCACCGACATTCTTTGAACCTTCTACCTCATCTCTACCATCTGCGACCACACATAGGATGAACATGGTGGATGACCTGGATGAAATGCTCTTGACTGGGCCAAACGAGGGTGCTACAAAAGATTTTGTCGGATGTGCAGCAGATGCATGAGCATTTCCATCAGGGCTATGAGGCGCAACAGTCAGCAGGTAAAATAACTTGTGGTTGCAGTGAATGGGATTACGCGAGCTGTCAGGATTATGTCGCCAGTAGCAGGAGACCAACAACTGCCTCACGACGATCATTGCAGGCATGACCGGAACCACCAGCCCTGTGCCACCCAGCCCTGTGCCATCCCGACCTGCGCCACCCAGACCTGTCCCATCTCCAACTGTACCGACGCGTAATCTCAGAAAAACAAAAATGAAGTCTGAACAAACAGTGAGATAAACCAGCTGCCAGAGGGAGATAATAAATATCAAACATTTGGAAAATGCAATTGTTTCTATCTGGGTTATTTGTGTAATATTTTTCTCCATTTATTTTTTACATGGTTCAGTTGGTTATACAACTCATTTCAACAAGGCATTATTTCTCAAAATATCTCTGCATGATATGTTTTCGCAGACGTCTGCCTTCAGCCATCTCATGTTGTAGGTTGGGTAATGCGTCAATGTCTTCTGGTGGCTCCTCCATGTTCTCTGGCCGTGGCGAATGCCGATATTGTGCACAATACAACAAGCGTCGACGATTTTGCACACCTTTTCTGGTGTGTACAGAAGCGCTCCACCTATACGATCCAAGCAGCGCATCCGGCTTTTCAAGACCCCAAATGTACGCTCAATCACCCCCCTCGTCTGAATGTGTTCCCGGTTGTAATTTTGCTGAGCTGCTGTTGTTGGGTTGTGTAATGGGGTCATTAGCCATGGTTGTTGGGCATACCCACCATAACCTGCAGCAAAATATAGAACAAAAATAAAATATATTGAAGAGAAATTAATGTGTGATATTAATGCATGGGATGTTTGATAATGTAGAAATGCAGGCAGACAGATGGCTAGATAAATAGATTAGATATCCAAGGGAAATGTTAGGTTTACTGTGAAATGTCCCCATACAAACAAATAAAATAAACAATGCCAAGTAGCCACGTCTCTCCAAAAGCTTGGTTGCACAATCTTTGGTAGATGACACTATTGCGGAATATGAAGTCGTCATGGACAGACCCAGGGAATTTGGCCACGTTTGTGATCACCACGTTTGCGTCACATACAACTTTCACATTCATGGAATATGTATGTTTTCGGTTTCTGTAAATGTGTTCCTGGAGTGACGGGGGGACAGTTGGTATGTGGGTGCAATCAATGGTTCCTATGATGTTCGGAAAGTTGGCGATGTCAAAGAAATCCCGTTTGATGCGTGTTATTTCAGCATTAGTGGTGGGGAAATGTATGTGCGCTGTAGCAAAGCGTTAAGTACTTGTGCTATGATACGGCTGAGTGCAGACTGTGATATTCTCACTGCTGATGCTATGACTGTTTGAAATAATCCTGATGCCAATATTTGTAATGTTGCAAGGAGTTTAACAACTGCTGGAATTGAATGTGAACGATTTTAAGAGGCGTAGAATTTTCAGCGCAAAATAGAGGCGTGCTTTCACAGGCGGTTTTTGTACATACCACGGAATACATAATTAGGCGCACTTTACGCTTCCCCTCCCATCTCTTTTATGGGAAACTCCCACTTTCCCCTTGACCCTCCTGTGAATGTATATACGTGACACGGAAAAGCGCAAGTTGCCATTTTCACTCCCCTTCGCCATGCTTTTACGCGCACTTTGCGAAACAAATACGCCTGAAGTGGGCGCAAAAGTGTTAGTACATCTGGCCCAGAGTGTTCAAAATCATCATAGATCTCCAATGGGTGGAATCTGTCAATCCCCCTCATCCTCCAAGTTATCCCACCTGTCAAAACGATGCGCCATGACAACCGCTATTTTACGTTGGACTTTACACCTACTAAGGGCTAGGAGTTAGATTAAAGTTGTAAACTTTGTTGTAACGTTAGAACTATTTCAGCTGGTGCAACCCTTTAAATGTTAGAAGCGCGTAAACTCAGAGTCAGAACTTATGTTCAAACTAGTCTACATTTGAACTCACATGAAAGAGTCAAATAACCAGTGTCAATTATACTGAATATCCACTCAGAGAACTAACACATCTGAATGGAGACATTTGACGTTTGTCACTTGTATCATAGTACTGATCCAAAAAGCCTTCTTTTGCAAGATGTATTTTTAATGTCTTCTTCCGAATGACGCTGTTTTTGTTCCTACACATTTAATAAAAGACAGGAATATAATAATGTGCTGCATGGATAAAAAAATCTGTATACATAAAAGGAGGTGATACATGATGATAATGTTTGATGCTGCCTGAGCAGAGAAACTATGCTGGAGGAAGTGATGCGTAAAACAAGCTGGACTGGAAAAGAATTGAATAAATCACACACCTCAGTCACAACTCGCATCTGACCTTCAAATTAGCCATATGTCTACACCAAGGAATGTTTCAGTTTCCAAGGTAATCAAAATCAGTTTTATTGGCCAAGTATACTTACATACTCAAGGAATTTGACTTTGGTAGGTGTTAACTCTCTATACATTAAACAAGTAGATATGTAGTAGTAAACATTCAGTAGACAAATAGTAATATAGACATATACTGTACAATAGAGACAACAGTATACATATAGGCACATAACATTTTATACAAAAATACAAATATACAAAAAAAGACATAATATCAAGACACATGGAGTGGGATGTAAGGTGTAAAAAGTAATAGTGCAAAGTAGTGTGCAAGATGCATATTGGAATGATAATCCTTTACTGTGTCTACTTAACATGCACAAGTATTGGTCATTGAAAAAATGCTTCAAAATATATCTACAAAGACGGATTGAAAAGATGGCTGGTTGACTCTTGGGCTGCAAGAGTCTGTCGATTATTTTCTCGATTAATCGGGTAATCGTTTTGTCTATAAAATGTCAGAAAATTGTGAAAAATATCCAGCCCAGTTTGTCAAAGTCAAAGGTGATGTCTTTAAATGTCTTGTTTTGTCAGTCCAAAAACCAAAGATATTGAGATTAATATGATATAAAATGAAAAAAATCAGGAAATGTTAATATTTGAAAGGCTGAAAACTGCATTTTCTGCCATTTTTGCATAAAGAAGTACCTTAATGATAAATCGATTATCAAAGTTGGGGTTTATTTTTCTATAGACTAATCGATTAGTTGACTAATTGTTGCAGCTCTAGTTGACACCCTTATTTGAGAAGCAGCTTTACTCTTTGACGCAGTGTCTATGTGTCCATGTCTTGTCCTCAGCATGGGCATGAGCCATGATGACGACCATGCCACGTGCACTGGTCACTCGGACATCATGTCTGGGGAATGGGTGAAAGGAAGAAACCCCAGCGACCTGTCCTGGTCCTCCTGTAGCCGCGACGACCTGGAGAACTTCCTCAGGTGAGGCTGATCTTAGACATGTTTTACTTGCATGCTGTAAGCTAAAGTGTTTTTCCTTTTTTTTATTCATTTAAATTTTATTCATAGTGTCATATTATACAGAAGTTATGTCAGTAGACTTACAGATAGGGTAGGTCTAGGTCAGGTTACTTTATTTGTACCTGTAGGTAAATCTGTTGCACAGTTAAAAGGTGCAGGGCATTCAGGACACACAGTTCAGAAAACACAGACAACATACAGTGGGACAATGAATAACAATGTAAACAGTTAAAGTGCTCCAGTGCTAATCAAGATGCTACAATATCTAATAATACCAATACAAACACTTAAAACTGACCAACTCGTCGGATACTGACACTTGGTCAGTGGCTCTCAGTATCAGATACTGACACAAAAAGCACCCTTTATAACAATAATAATAACTTTTATTTATATAGCGCCTTTCAAGAAACCCAAGGACACTTTACAGAATTACTGTGGCTACTTAAGGACTAAAGGAGGTTGTATGCTGTGGTAAACAGGTGGTGTTTCAGGAGTTTGAAAAAAATGCCCAGGATGTAGCATTTTGGATATCTGTCTCCGAAGGTACAGAATGGGAATGGAGAGCAGGTCAGCGTCTGAGGACCGCAGGTTTCGGGGTGGGGTGTATGGATGGAGGAGGTCGGAGAGGTACTGAGGGGCCAGGGCATTGAGGGATTTGTAGGTGAGAAGGAGGATTTTATATGTGATACAAGACTTAATTGGGAGCCAGTGAATGTGGATGAAGGTTGGTGTGGGTGAGGACCCTGGCTGCAGAGTCTTGGAAATGCTGGAGCCTGTCTAGGGTTTTGCTGGGGACCCCAGACAGGACTCCATTGCAGAAGTCCAAACGGGAGGTTATGGAAGCATGAATGATGGTTTCTGCCACGGAGTCAGAGAGTGATGGCCGGAGTCTGGAGATGTTTTTGAGATGAAAAAAGGCTGATTTGGTGATGGATTTGATGTGAGTATGGAAAGAGAGGGTGGAGTCAAAGATTACACCAAGTTTGCAGACCTCAGATGATGGGCAGATGGCGCAAGGTTGGAGATTGTTTGCATCCTCTGGATCCAAACCTGCCTTCTTGAGGATAGGGGTGACTGAGGCAGTTTTAAAGTAGGTGGGTACTACGCCAGATTCCAAAGAGCAGTTGATGACATGCTTTGACCAGGGCTGTAGGCATTGGATCCAGCGAGCAGGTGGAAGCCTTTGCTTTTGTGACCAGCTTGGTCACTAGATGGTTGTCCACAGGCATGCTTTTCCTACTATGACAAGTCAAAATGTCTGCTGTGAAAAAGGTCCATTAGAAGTGGATCGGGCACACACCTGGAGCTGCTGATGGATAAGACCCACTTTTGGCCTGGAAGAAATCCAGGACCTTGGTGCAACAATCAGGTTCAACCGGAGGTTGGTGGGTGACAATGGGGCGGAGCAGGCAGTTAATAGTGGAAAACAGCATTCTGGGGTGTTTTTGCTGGTTGCCGATGAGGGTGGTGTAATAATTTCTTTGCTTTGGAAAGACCTTCTTTGTAGGAGCTCACATGTTCTTTGTAGGCCTCCAGGTGGACAGTGAGGTCAGTTATTTTATAAAGTCTGTAAAGCCTTTAGCGTCTGTATGGGACGCACCGGGCAGAGCAGCAATTTAACCACGGCACTGTGAGATGACGTAGTATGATGTAGAATGAACGGTAAAGATAAGTATGAAAGACCGGAAATCCGCGTTAAGAGGCAGGTTGGGGTGGTGGATGGGTCAAACAACACAGGTCTTTGACCCAGGAAACTGAGGTTCATGTCCCGTTCTTGTCCCATGTGTCACTGAAACGTACATTTTGTAACCCCACTCACGATCTTTTCCTCAACCCTAACTCTGTCGTTAAATGATGCCAAATCGGTCCTGGCCCAGAGCGTCAAAAAGTGACGACAAGGGTCCCGACCAAGCACGTTGAAAAATGACACCAAAGGAGTACCCAGAGTCCGCCGGATGTCCCTAATTTTCAGCCAGATGTCCCTCACCTTTGGCTTTCTTCAAATATCGCCGTTGATAGGATTACATTGGAATGAGTTGAAAGCCACCTGCGTATGATTGAGATACTAAAGGAGACTTTTTGTATCAGTAATTAATGCCAGAGGTAACCAAGCGTCGGATTTTGATGCGCTGGGAGCAGTATTGGTCATCTTACTTTAAAAAAGTAATTAGTTACAGTTACAAATTACTTCTCCCAAAATCTAATTGAGTTAGTAACTCAGTTACCACATTGTAAAAGTAATTAGTTCTATAACGTTGTATAACATCTTTAACGTCAAAGATGTTGCTGACCCGAAAAATTCTGCGTTGCTTTGGGTTAGCAGCAGCAACAAGTGTCATGTTAGCATGTGTTGATGTGAGGTGCTTCATAAGATTCACGTTGCTTGAGGCAGATGTGGATAAAGTCGTTTTTTCCTGGGCATAGCGTGCATGTTACATAAACATTCTTGCCTTTAATTTCAATGAGCGAGAAGTAGTGTCGGTACTTCCAGTTCGAGAACGCTACCTTTGAATTTCCCTGGCTCGTCGCCATTGTCGCTGTCTTTTGTTTAGCATAGATAGCATATGGTGTTTAGTGGTTGTCAGATTGTGCAGTGAGAGCGTGAGCAGGGCATCCGCCCACCCAGCCAATCATCATCGCATTTGCAACAGTGTCATCATCCCCACTCCTGCTCTCTTCAGGCAGTTGATGTGTAGCCAAAGCCTGACACCTCGCGCTTCATTCAACCAAATTGTAGTAACGCGCCACTTTACATTCTCGGTAACGATAACGGCATTGCAACGATGGGAAAAGTAATTAATTAGATTACTCAGTTACTGAAAAAATAAGGCCGTTAGTAACGCTGTTATACTTAAACACCGTTACTCCCAACACTGGCTGGGAGTGAGAATGTGTTTGCATGCAGATTATATAAATAGGAACATCATTATATATGTAGCTGTATATCTAAACACAGTAGTATATCAATAGAAATTGGCGCCACAGGCAGGTGTCAACCTAATGGCTCATCCCAGCCCATTTTGGACTGCATCTTAATCTGCAAACAGCATTTTTGCAGAATAAGATATATAATAATCCTTATCAGCCCTGGGAAACTACAAAAATAGCTGCAAAAATAGTGTGATAGATATCACACATGCAAATTAGTCTTTGCTTTGGCTTAAACTGTACTGTATATCCCTTGATGTTATCATCTTTAATGCTCATCTAAATCTGCTTACAAAATGACAACTAACGCTGTAGATGTATGAATGTGTGTGTGAATGTGATCAGGGCGTTCCTGCAAAAGAGGTTGCCTCTCAGTGAACATTCCCTGAATAAATAAAGGTAAAAAAAAAAAAAAGCTAAGTCTCTTGGATTCAGATTTGATAATGAAAAGGAAACTCTAGGAAATTTAACAGTTCAGTGGTGAGCACGTTATGAATTGTTCTCTTGTACAGTACAGGCCAAAAGTTTGGACACACCTTCTCATTCAATGTGTCTCTTTATTTTCATGACTATTTACATTGTAGATTCTCACTGAAGGCATCAAAACTATGAATGAACACATATGGAATTATGTACTTAACAAAAAAGTGTGAAATAACTGAAAAAATGTCTTATATTTTAGATTCTTCAAAGTAGCCACCCTTTGCTTTTTTTGATAACTCTGCAAACCCTTGGTGTTCTCTCAATGAGCTTCATGAGGTAGTCACCTGAAATGGTTTTACCTTCACAGGTGTGTCTTGTCAGGGTTAATTAGTGGAATTATTTCCTTTATTAATAAAAAAAGCAAAGGGTGGCTACTTTGAAGAATCTAAAATATAAGACATGTTTTCAGTTATTTCACACTTTTTTGTTAAGTACATAATTCCATATGTGTTCATTCATAGTTTTGATGCCTTCAGTGAGAATCTACAATGTAAATAGTCATGAAAATAGAAAGGAAACGCTTTTGAATGAGAAGATGTGTCCAAACCTTTGGCCTGTACTGTATGTCTTTCAAACAGGTCCAAAGCAAGTGGCTGCCTTCTGCACACCGACCCCAGAAGCCGTTACCAGGTCCGGCTTCCTCCCAAGCTGCCAGGCATGCACTACAGTGTGGATGAACAGTGCCAGATCCTGTTTGGATCTAATGCCACTTTCTGCAATGACATGGAGGTACAACACAATCCATTTGTCCTAGTATTTTAAATTTCAAATGTTATGAGAATTTTCTCCGCTGAAAATTGATCCCATAGGTTGTTTGTTCAAGCAGCAATTACGACTCATCTTTACTTTTCTTGTGGCGGTGCCCTCTACTGGCCGTAGTAATTATGACAGGAGCAAAGCAAAATGTGATGTGACAAAGTATAAGAGTAGGCACCTAATCCAGGCTTTTTTGACTGGGTTCGGTTTCTGCCGCAACTTATAATTTTTTTCCACCAAACTTTACACTTGCACTGCGCGCGCTACGCTGGTTGACGTAATGTAGGTTGACCGTTCAATGCAGTAGGCTGAGAAAGTGAAAATGGAACTCGCTAGCAGAAATAGCGCCGCCCGGCAGCACCCCCAGCCAAAAGAAGGCGACCCAAGTCGAGCCACACGCTCAACCCGCAATGTCGACCAGTCCCGCGACGGCAAGGACCCCAAACAACACACAACATCGCTGCTGCCAAAACACCTGTGCGTGAAACATCCAAAAGAATGTATGAAGGAATCCACAGACAGCAGCCAAAACGCAGCAACCCCAGGTACGGCAAAGGAAGGACAGTCACTGCTAAAAACTTGTGTTAACCAGATGGTGCCTCTCCCGGGCTGTCAGCTGTTCTCTCGGCAAATGAGTGTCCCTACAGTCAGTGGGAGCGGAGCGACCGAACGGCCGGCTGCTGCTTGTTAGCTAACGTTAGCTTTCTAATTTCACCCACCCAACATGCCTTCATCATACACTGGTTAGTGAAAATTGCCAAACTACATTGGCACTCATCTGGCGATAGCGATGTGCTTTCCTAATGTGAAAAGAGCGTGTAAATTCAACATTAAGTTGTTACATTTAACTATTTTAGAGGCTGTGGATGTTGTTTACTTCATTAATGTGTTTACTGTGTTAATGGACTGAGGATGGGAAGTGGATTCGGTATTCGGCCGAACCCCAAAAATCTGGATTCAGTGCATCCCTATATAAGAGCACCAAGTTCCTCCATAAGGAAGCATGTTGGGGTGGTGGATGGGTCAAACAAACACCGGACTATTACCCCGGAGACCCCAGTTCACTTCCCAATTGAAATTAATGGCAAGTTTTTTTAACTTTACCAACGTCCAGTTCAGCGTCACGTGTGTAACCAGAAGAGAAGTAATGTCTGATTTTAAACCAAACCACCACCTTTTTCTAAACTTTAACCTACCATACACTAGATTAGAAGACTTTGAACAGACTTTAAAAAAAGACTAAAGTCTGATACCATTTCATATCTAAAGACAATCATCTCACATCTAATGTTAAAGTCATAATATAGCCTAACAACAACTGCAAGCAGTTATGATGGGGTCCAAACCTCTCGGCGCCAGTCGCCCCCTACGCGAGTCGCCCCCGACAACCCGGGGAGCGCGCAAAAGCGGGACCCAAAGTGTAACAGTGGGGAGGCAAACGTCTGGAAATATTGAGAGGTGTGAGCCGCGAGATCTGCGGTACGTTGCCGTTGCAAATATCCCATTAACATTGATTGAGTAAAAGGGCCAAAACTGGTCTACGTTGACTATAGCGCTTCTACCTCAATTATTTCGCCCCCTAAAGGCCGATCATCACCAAATCTGGTATAGAGCCACAGAGTGGCATGTCAAACAATAATCCCAATTTTGTGATGATGGCATTTACTGTGGCAGAGATATTGTCATTGCAAATTTCCCATTTAAATACATTAAGTTAATTGCCAAAACGCGTCTACGTTCATTATAACGCCCCCTAATGGCCGATCCTCACCAAATTTGGTACAGCGCCTCAGAGTGGGATGTCGAACAATATTACTAATAATTATTAATTCATAATTTGGACGAGTTTGTGTTTTGTGGCTAGCTACGGAAATTGGTTTGGTTGTAAATTGTGCAAACTTTAACGTAGCACAAATCTTTTGATAACTTTTGGTCAGGTCCATCTGGAGATGCTACGTACCAGGTTTCGTGCAGATCGGTCGCACGGCCTAGGAGGGGTTCGAAAAGGTTGGTTTTGCGCAAAAAACTT
Source organism: Perca schrenkii (assembly GCA_025617405.1). Lineage (NCBI taxonomy): Eukaryota > Metazoa > Chordata > Actinopteri > Perciformes > Percidae > Perca > Perca schrenkii. The sequence goes on from CM046787.1 coordinate 9,303,288, forward strand.
CTTACCGGAAATGGGCATGTCATATATCATCGGATTCAGCACAATTCAAGGAACACGTGGATGTAAGGTTTTCCAATGTGCGATGTGTAATGTGGGAGTTCTAGGCAAAAACACGTTTGGCGTCATTATAGCGCCCCCTAGTGGCCCATATGTGTAATTATTGGTATGTGAGTTCCATGAACCATTGTTCATCTACACTGTAAATTTGAAGTTGCTCACATTACTGTAACTGCAAACCTGGGTCGCATAGGCCACACCCACTTTGACGAATCAGTACCCCACTGTAGGCGTGTCCTCAGGAGTGGCCCTAGATAGTACCCTCAAAATTTTGTAAAAGTCGGATAAGCCGTTCATAAGATATAAACTTTATGTACTTGTAGCGCCCCATAGTGGCCAAGTTCTGCAGAATTTGTTTTGGAGGCCCATAGGGTCATGGCAAACAAGAATCTAAAGTTTGGCTTTGATAGCATTTATTTTGGCCGAGATATGGCAAAGTTCGTGTTTTCGTAGCTAGCTACACAAATTTGTTTGTGTGTAATTTGCGCAATTTTAATCAGATAAAAATTCTTTTGATGACTTTTGTCAGGTCAGTCTGGAGATGCTACCTACCAAGTTTCATGCAGATCGGCTGCATAGTCTAGGAGGAGTTAGAAAAAGTATGTTTACGATAAATCGTGATTTTTCGCGCATAAAAGTATAGGTGGAAATGGGCGTGGCCTATATCAGGAGATTCAGCTGAATTCAGAGAAGGCGTGGAAATGTGTATTTTTAATGTGTGATGTACGGTTTGGGAGTTATAAGGCCAAGCACGTTGTTTCTGCTATAGTGCCACCTAGTGGTGGAAGTGGCTGAATATTTTTTGGTCCGAGGTCCTTGCAGGGATCTGGACCAGTCCTGAAACTGGCACCCCCACACCATGTAACGGTTTAGGCTGTAGCATCAGTTTTAGGCAGAGAAAAATAATAATAATTAAAGCTGCGAGCAGCGATGGACGGGCCCTCGCGCCTCTGCGCGCGTCGGGGTTACCGGCGGACGCTGCTCCTTGCGACCGTGCATTTGCGCGGCACTCAGACGCCGCAAACCGTCACCACTGAAAAGGGAACTCCCCGCCGAGTTCAACGATAGCTCACACAAGACTCTACGTCATACGGTTCATTAGCTGTGAAAGGGGGCGTGGCTAAAGCATAGGGGGCGGGTCCAACCATCACCAATAAAAAAGGAAGTCTCTGCTGAGTTCAATGATACCTCACACAAGGGTCTATCTTAAACGGTTCAAATTTTAAGAAAGGGGGCGTGGCTTAAACATAGGGGGCGGGCCAAACCATCACCAATGAAGAAGGAACTCTCTTCTGAGTTCAATGACACCTCACACAAGACTCTACCTTAAACGGTTCAAATGTTATCAAAGGGGGCGTGGCCTGAGTAAGTGGGCGTGGTCATATTATAGGGGCGGGCTCAGTATCACATGTAGACCACATATTCTAAGTTTCATGTAAATCGGATGATGTTTGTCATATAAAGCAGATTTCCTGTGGCCAGGGGGGGGCGCTATGACCAAAAGTCAATTTTGGCCTGTAGGTGTCCTCAGGCCTGGACCCTTGTCCATCGTGACAAATTTCGGGCAGATACGACAACGTACACTCAAGTTACAACAACTTCTTTGTTCATCGCTAAACACTCAAAATGGCCGCCACGCCCACACCGTCTGACGAAAAGTTTTTCTTTTAATGACTTTTCATCGTTAAGGTGTTGGAATGGTACAAACCAAGTTTGAAGTCCATCGGATGAAATCTCTAGGAGGAGTTCGTTAAAGTATAGCACCTTGACTTTTAGGCCTACTTCCTGTTGCCACTAGGGGGCGCTATGACTTTAAGTAAATATCGGCCTTTATTTGTCCTCAGGGTTGGACTTTTATGAATGCTGAAAAGTTTCGAGGTAATCGGACAACGTACACTCGAGTTACACCCACTTCCTGTTTCGGCGGCAAAACGCACAAAATGGCCGCCTCGCCACGGCCACGCCCTATGACGAAAAGTTTTTCTTTTAACAACTTTTCATCTTTAACATCTTCAGATGGCTCAGACCGAGTTTGAAGTTGATCGGATGAAATCTCTAGGAGGAGTTCGTTAAAGTACGACATGTGGAAATGGCTAAAATCGCACTAATTTCGAACTTTGAGATCAAAATGGCGGGCTTCCTGTTGGGTTTAGGGTATGCTTCTAATGAAGTTTTTTATACATCTTGACATGATACATATGTGTACCAAGTTTCGTGAGTCTACGTTAAACGCAGTGCAGGGGCTCAATTTTCTTAAATTTCTAGGGGGCGCTAGCGAGCCATTTTTGTGCGCCTATTCCCGAAACCCTTAAAATACGTAAATTTTCACCAGACTTGATGCGACCGCCAAATTTGGTGAGTTTTTGAATATGTTAAGGCCCTCAAAAAGCCAATTCATTTGACGGGAAAAAGAATAGAAAGAAAGAAAGAATTAAAGCTGCGAGCAGCGATGGACGGGCCCTCGCGCCTCTGCGCGCGTCGGGGTTACCGGCGGACGCCGCTCCTTGCGAACGATTTGCACGGCAGTCAGACGCCGCAAACCGTCACCAACGAAAAGGGAACTCCCGCCGAGTTCAACGATACCTCACACAAGACTCTACGTCATACGGTTCATTAGCTGTGAAAGGGGGGCGTGGCCAAAGCATAGGGGGCGGGTCAAACCATCACCAATTAAAAATGAAGCCTCTGCTGAGAAGAATGATACCTCACACAAGACTACCTTAAATGGGTCAGCATGTATGAAAGGGGGCGTGGCTTAAACATAGGGGGCGGGCCAAACCATCACCAATGAAGAAGGAAGTCTCTGCTGAGTTCAATGATACCTCACACAAGGGTATACCTTAAACGGTTCAAATGTTATGAAAGGGGGCGTGGCTTATGCATAGGGGGCGGTCCAAACCATCACCAATAAAGAAGGAACTCTCTGCTGAGTTCATTGACACCTCACACAAGACTCTACATTAAACGGTTCAAATGTTATGAAAGGGGGCGTGGCCTGAGTAAGTGGGCGTGGTCATATTATAGGGGGCGGCTCAGTATCACACGTAGACCACACATTCTGAGTTTCATGCAAATCGGATGATTTTTGTCATATAAGGCAGATTTGCTGTTGACAGCGGGGGCGCTATGACCAAAAGTCTATTTTGGCCTGTAGGTGTCCTCAGGCCTGGACCCTTGTCCATCCTGAGAAATTTCGGGCAGATACGACAACGTACACTCAAGTTACAGCAACTTCTTTGTTCATCGCTAAACACTCAAAATGGGGGCCACGCCACGCCCACACCGTCTGACGAAAAGTTTTTCTTTTTAATAACTTTTCATCGTTAAGGTGTTGGGATGGTACAGACCAAGTTTGAAGTCCATCGGATGAAATCTCTAGGAGGAGTTCGTTAAAGTATAGCACCTTGACTTTTAGGCCTACTTCCTGTTGCCACAAGGGGGCGCTATGACTTTAAGTAAATATCGGCCTTTATTTGTCCTCAGGGTAGGACTCTTATGAATCCTGAAAAGTTTCGAGGTAATCGGACAAAGTACACTCGAGTTACACCCACTTCCTGTTTCGCGGCGAAACGCACAAAATGGCCGCCCCGCCACGGCCCACGTCCCTATGACGAAAAGTTTTTCTTTTAACAACTTTTCATCTTTAACATCTTAAGATGGCACCGACCGAGTTTGAAGTTGATCGGATGAAATCTCTAGGAGGAGTTCGTTAAAAGTACGACATGTGGAAATGGCCAAAAAATCGCACTAATTTCGAACTTTGAAATCAAAATGGCGGACTTCCTGTTGGGTTTAAGGGTATGGCTCTAATTAAGTTTTTGTACATCTTGACATGTTACATATGTGTACCAAGTTTCGTGAGTCTACATTAAACGCACTGCAGGGGCTCAATTTTCTTAACTTTCTAGGGGGCGCTAGCGAGCCATTTTTGTGCGCCTATTCCCGAAACCCTTAAAATACGTACATTTTCACCAGACTTGATGCGTCCGCCAAATTTGGTGAGTTTTTGAATATGTTAAGGCCCTCAAAAAGCCAATTCATTTGACGGGAAAAAGAATAGAAAGAAAGAATTAAAGCTGCGAGCAGCGATGGACGGGCCCTCGCGCCTCTGCGCGCGTCGGGGTTACCGGCGGACGCCGCTCCTTGCGAACGATTTGCACGGCAGTCAGACGCCGCAAACCGTCACCAACGAAAAGGGAACTCCCCGCCGAGTTCAACGATACCTCACACAAGACTCTACGTCATACGGTTCATTAGCTGTGAAAGGGGGCGTGGTTAAAGCATAGGGGGCGGGCCATACCATCACTAATTAAAAATGAAGCCTCTGGTGAGATGAATGATACCTCACACAAGACTCTACCTTAAATGGGTCAGCATGTATTAAAGGGGGCGTGGCTTGAACATAGGGGGCGGGCCAAACCAACACCAATGAAGAAGGAAGTCTCTGCTGAGTTCACTGATACCTCACAAAAGGGTATACCTTAAACGGTTCAAATGTTATGAAAGGGGGCGTGGCCTGAGTAAGTGGGCGTGGTCCTATTATAGGGGCCGGCTCAGTATCGCACGTAGACCACACATTCTGAGTTTCATGCAAATCGGATGATGTTTGTCATATAAGGCAGATTTCCTGTTGCCAGCGGGGGGCGCTATGACTAAAAGTCAATTTTGGCCTGTAGGTGTCCTCAGGCCTGGACCCTCGTCCATCCTGAGAAATTTCGGGCAGATACGACAACGTACACTCAAGTTACAACAACTTCTTTGTTCATCGCTCAACACTCAAAATGGCCGCCACGCCACGCCCACACCGTCTGACGAAAAGTTTTTCTTTTAATAACTTTTCATCGTTAAGGTGTTGGGATGGTACAGACCAAGTTTGAAGTCCATCGGATGAAATCTCTAGGAGGAGTTCGTTAAAGTATAGCACCTTGACTTTTAGGCCTACTTCCTGTCGCCACTAGGGGGCGCTATGACTTTAAGTAAATATCGGCCTTTATTTGTCCTCAGGGTTGGACTCTTATGAATCCTGAAAAGTTTCGAGGTAATCGGACAACGTACACTCGAGTTACACCCACTTCCTGTTTCGGCGGCGAAACGCACAAAATTACGGTGGCCGGGAAGTGCAATGCAACATTACAAAGAACGAAACACTTTTACAAAGCTCGAGACAAATTTACATTTTGGAAAACAAATTTACATTTTGGAAAACAAATTAACATTTTGGAAAACAAAATAACATTTTAGAAAACAAATTTACATTTTGGAAAACAAAATAACATTTTAGAAAACAAATTTACATTTTGGAAAACAAAATAACATTTTAGAAAAACAAATTTACATTTTGGAAAACAAAATAACATTTTAGAAAACCAATTTACATTTTAGAAAACAAATTTACATTTTAGAAAACAAATTAACAAGATGCAAAACACTTTTACCAGTCCCGAAACAAATTTACAAATGACAGATTCTTTACGGAAAGGGAATGTACCACATACCGGAAGTGATGAGGTGTTGTTGGTGAGCGCAGTCAATTTGTGTTGTTGTGAGTATACGGCGTGAATAAACTTTATGGTGACTTTACTGGTCGGTGTTTGGAGTTTTTAAAGGACGCGGACCTAACGGAAACATTGGAAAAACAGGGAACGTATCGACAGCCGCGGCCGGATTGAAGGTACAGCGGGGAGGGCAGCTGAGTCCGTCTGCAGCTGCAGGACCTGGAGCTCACTGCCCATTCCTGGGAGCCAAAACCGACACCACGCAGCTGGAGACCCGGGCCGTATTGCTGGGCCCGCTGGAGGGAAGGGAAGCCCGTGAGAATCAGATCCAGGACTGAGCGGAGCGGACTGTCACAACCTGCTGAAGTTTAAATCACAGGTTTCCTAAAGGGAGTCTGGCGGGACTCGGACTGTGGATGACGAAACATGACTTTAAGTCTCGTTAAATAAATAAATACATGCAGAAATAAATGAATCATTAGTGGGGGGAGTGAGCCTGGACATTTCAGTCTGTTTAAACTTCACTTTGAAGCAGAACCTCCTAGTTCAGAAGGGTGAAGTTTCCGTTTGTACTCATATCTGTGAACTGATTATAATAAATATTCTTTGTATTAACACATTAATTAGTCTCTTTGTCTTTTTGTTTAAAAAAACTAGAACATCTAATGATATTTTGACGATTTATAGTGATTTTATTTCCGTTAGAACTTTGCCTACATTGACGCTGATGCATTAAAGACGGCCCATAGATGGCGGCTCTATTGACGCATTCGATCCATGTCCATAACTGCCGTAGTCAAGGCGACATGTATACAACACCTCATCACTTCCGGTATGTGGTACATTCCCTTTCCGTGAAGAATCTGTCATTTGTAAATTTGTTTCAGGACTGGTAAAAGTGTTTTGCATCTTGTTAATTTGTTTTCTAAAATGTAAATTTGTTTTCTAAAATGTTATTTTGTTTTCCAAAATGTTAATTTGTTTTCTAAAATGTAAATTTGTTTTCTAAAATGTTATTTTGTTTTCCAAAATGTAAATTTGTTTTCTAAAATGTTATTTTGTTTTCCAAAATGTAAATTTGTTTTCTAAAATGTTATTTTGTTTTCCAAAATGTAAATTTGTTTTCCAAAATGTTATTTTGTTTTCCAAAATGTTAATTTGTTTTCTAAAATGTAAATTTGTTTTCTAAAATGTAAATTTGTTTTCCAAAATGTAAATTTGTTTTCTAAAATGTTATTTTGTTTTCCAAAATGTTATTTTGTTTTCCAAAATGTTATTTTGTTTTCCAAAATGTAAATTTGTTTTCCAAAATGTAAATTTGTCTCGAGCTTTGTAAAAGTGTTTCATTCTTTGTAATGTTACATTGCACTTCCCGGCCACCGTATAAAATGGCCGCCCCGCCACGGCCACGCCCTATGACGAAAAGTTTTTCTTTTAACAGCTTTTCATCTTTAACATCTTAAGATGGCACAGACCGAGTTTGAAGTTGATCGGATGAAATCTCTAGGAGGAGTTCGTTAAAGTACGATATGTGGAAATGGCCAAAATCGCACTAATTTCGAACTTTGAAATCAAAATGGCGGACGTCCTGTTGGGTTTAGGGTATGGCTCTAATGAAGTTTTATGTACATCTTGACATGTTACATATGTGTACCAAGTTTCGTGAGTCTACGTTAAACGCACTGCAGGGGCTCAATTTTCTTAACTTTGTAGGGGGTGATAGCGAGCCATTTTTGTGCGCCTATTCCCGAAACCCTTAAAATACGCCAAATTTGGTGAGTTTTTGAATATGTTAAGCCCCTCAAAAAGGTAATTCATTTGACGGGAAAAAGAAAGAATAATAGAAAGAATAGGGCGAAGGCCCTATTGAAACCTTCAGTTTCAATAGGGCCTTCGCCGCTGTCGGCGCTCGGGCCCTAATAATTCCTTCAGTTTCAATAGGGCCTTCGCCGCTGTCGGCGCTCGGGCCCTAATAAATAAATAAAACGGAACATGAATCTGACAGATATATCTTGATATCACACACACACAGCAGTGCCACACGAGCATTTGTGTTGTCTAAAACAGTTCTATATATTTGGAGTCAAAAATAAACATATTGAACATTATAACTCATATATAAAGGACAACTATTTACATTTCTTACATACAGTGTATCAATCTTGGATGTAACAGTATGGATTAATTGCACAAAGACCCCGAAAAACTCTGCGACTGTTAGCTTTTAGCTCCAAAAGACTGTAGGTTTCTACTATTTATAGTTATAAAGTTATTAAGTTATGAATCAGAAGTGCCGTTTGGCGTTGTATACGACACGCTCAACCTCAGGAGGGGTAAAAAGGCCAAAACTGGTCTACGTTGATTATAGCGCTCCCTAATGGCCGATCTTTGCCAAATGTGGTACAGAGCCTCGGAGCGGTAGTATCGTGTTGATAGCATTTACTGTGGCAGAAATATTGCAATTGCAAATTTCCCATTTAAATGCATTGAGTTATTGGCCAAAACAAATAAACGTTGATTAGAGCGCCCCATAATGGCCGATCTTCGCCAAATTTGGTACAGAGCATCATAGTGGGATGTTGAACAAGGACTCAAGTTCTTTGCTGATAACATTTGATTTGGCCGAGATGTGATATGTGTGTGGTAGCTAGCTAGGAAAATTTGTTTGGTCGTCAAATGCGCATACTTTAACGTAGCAAAATTCTTTTAAAGGGATGATAGAATGATTATATAGGGTACTTCACACTGTTCCTTAAGGTCTCCTAATAGGGTATGTAACATTGATTGGGCTGAAAATGGCCCGAGTGCTATTTTATGGATCCTAATGAAGCCCTGTGAATTGGCCTTAGAATGAACGACATGTTTTCTGCCTTATATGGTATGCTCATGAATGCGCACACACACACACACACACACACACACACACATAGACAGCGCTGGCACGCACACACACACACAGACAGGGCTGCGCACACACACACACACACACACACACACACACACACACACACACACACACACACACACACACACACACACACACACACACACATAGACAGCGCTCTACACACACACACTAAGGCATGGATACCCGACCCGAGGCCGACTGGATAGATATATATATATATATATATATATATATATATATATATATATATATAGATATAATATATATATATATAGATATATATATATATATATCTATATATATATAGATAGATAGATAGATAGATAGATAGATAGATAGATAGATATAGATATATATATATAAAAGGAGCACCTTGTTCAATTGTATTTGTCTGTTCTATATGTTCAAAAATATAAAACAGTTAAAAGTTGATCTAAAAATCTTTTTAAAAAGAGCACAAGGCGACATTAAAGAACGGCTTGTGTATTGCTAAGGCCACAGGGTCAAAATTAAATGATTTATTAAAAATGTAATAATGACTTATTTCAGGCTGAGTCTGTGTTTTTCAGACGACAGCTACAGTCTGGTGTTATAATCCTCTCCAGTGAAATACAGACACTTTTACACAGTTTAGCTGTCAGCATTTTAACCGTGTTTACTCCAGCTGCTAGCTAACGGTAGGCTAACGTTACCTGCTGTCGACTTTAGTGTTAACTAGCGTCCCGTGCGGCGATGTTTCAGTTCCCTCAAACGTTCGTTTTCGGAGCATCAGAGAGAAGCGCAGGCATAAAAAGTGGCACCTAAATAAGGCGGCGAAATCCGCGTTGCTATTCGGTCCGGTAGATAACGGTCGTTAAGGCACCGGTGCCCTATTAGCACCGGGTCTGTGCGGGTGCGATGGATCGCGTACAAACCAATAGGGTGTCGGAATGGTATATGTTTATACTTCTCTTCCAACTTCAATCAAATTCACTCTATCCGTATAGAGCGATTTATCTGGATAGTTTTTTTTTTTTGTGTGTGTTTTTTTTTTTAACGATGACGAGCCAATGAAAACAAGCCAAACTGAAATAGGAGTAATGAGGCTATTATTATAAATGTAAGGAGTAGAAGGAAAAAGTCTGCTGTAAAATAATTACTCCAGTAAAGTATAGATACGCAAAATGTCTACTTAAGTAAGGTAACAAAGTATTTGTACTTCGTTACTTGACACCTCTGAGGATGGCAGGTGTGATAGGCTAGCCTATTGACACTAGTGTTGGACAAGTTCATTCCAAAATGTAATACATTATTGATTACTAGTTACTGTCATTTGAGAGTAATTAGTTATATTACAATATTACTGTCTATGAATTGTAATGCTTATACTACTTTTGCATTACTTTTGAGTTACTTTCACCGAAATAAAAGCGGAAGTATTATTGGCAGGTAGCTTGTGAATTTCACAACAGGGTCAACAAAGTCTCACCTTTATCCACATTAATACATCATAATTTATTCATATTATTTTGTATTATTAATCTGACGCTGCAAAGCTATCAAATAAATAGTTAAGTAAAAAGTAGAATAGCCTACTTGACACTGAATTGTGGTGGACTAGAAGTAGCCTAATAAGTAGGATTAAATGAAAAATACCCAATTAAAATTGAATCAAAGTAGCCGACGGTAGGCCGCTGATAAAATGTAATATTACGTGTAGCAAGACTAAACATTAATTCCCGACATGTTATCTGTCAGTTGCTCGGTCACATCCTGTCGCCACTGACAGGACACAGGTGTTGTCAGTTACCGTCTCTGGTTCTGACCACGGGAACAGTGACGGGACAGCTCGCTTCAACGCAGCGTAAAAAACTCAGCAATAATGTCCGTGTCGCAAATGTATCCAACTCTGCAGTCATTTTAACCACTGAATTGTAACGCGTTACTCCCATCACTGTTTTTTTCTTATCATCCATTTATTTTTAATATCATTATGTTTCGGGGGTTGGGGAGTATTTGTTTATGGGACTTCGTTCGTTACCTGTTGCCCCTTGGTGACTGATGTTGATGTCTGTCTTGCACACGGTGCGGAACGCGTGATGAGGTTCTATATACTGTCTATGTGAGGTAGCCTGGACATGTGGAGTCAAGGCTATCTCTCCCGTTAAGAAATCGTTCCGAACCTTTTTGTTGGGACAGTTCAGCCATGGCATGCAAGCCTACGGTTATCCGGACAGCCTGGCTTGCTGAGACACTGAATTGAATTAAACGCGCAAAGCATTTGGCTAGGATGGGCAGGTGGGCGGAGGGTTAAAATGCAGCGCTTTAATCATCCGAAAGCGTTTCACTCCACTGCTCAGCGGCAGAATCAGCGTCATAGATGTAGATTGCATAGAAACTGAAACCGGCGAAATGCAAGATGCACTAATGACCTCAACATCACAAGAATTAGAAGAGAGCGACTAGGCAAGGTGTTGTTCTTGTTCAGTTGTGTTTGCCTGTTCTGTATGTTCAAAAAATATAAAAGATAATAATTACCTTTTAACCCATTGAAAACCATAATACATAATGAATTTGTAAATGAGGAAAACTGATCAGCACAGTGGTATCCTGTACTGATGGAATTTGACAATACATTCATCTGATGCTGAATTGAATCATGTGAATACTGGCGTGTGTGTGTGTGTGTGTGTGTGTGTGTGTGTGTGTGTGTGTGTGTGTCAGCACTTGATGTGCGCTGGCCTGTGGTGTTTAGTAGAGGGAGATGCATCCTGCAAGACCAAACTGGATTCTCCTCTGGATGGAACCGAGTGTGGAGCAGACAAGGTAGCACTGTCTCCCTCACACACTGCTTCCATGCACAAACACTCACATCTTCATCTCTCTCGCTGCTCATAGAAGCTGATGTGTGTATTTCAAGTGAACTAACAAAAAAAAAAACATACGATACACACAACTCACGTTTCAGTTTTAAGTCCAAGATACGATTTTCTCAGGATGTATTTAACATAATGATCTGCAAATAAAATGAAAAATCCTTTATTTATATAAGCTGTACAAAACAACAGGGGTGTTATAACATTTTTTTAATGCATAAATTGAAGAAAATGACAGATTACATTTCACTGAAATTGTATTTATATTATTATTTCACGTGACAATAATTTGTGTGTGTGTGTGTGTGTGTGTGTGTGTGTGTGTGCGTGTGCACATGCGTGCGTGCGTCAGTGGTGCAGGGCAGGCGAGTGTGTCAGTAAGACTCCCATCCCTCAACATGTGGACGGGGACTGGAGTCCATGGAGCCAGTGGAGCATGTGCAGCAGGACCTGCGGTACTGGAGTCCAGTTCAGACAGAGGAAATGTGACAACCCTCCGTATGTCACCCATCTGACTGTGTTTGTTTGTCTGTCTTCACTTTTCCCACATTGCAATAAAAATGCTACAACATTTCCCTTTTTAAATGCATAAAACATTACAAGAATGAAAGGCATTGATATGTCAACACAGGACAACTTGTATGATAGCACACATACAGTAAGTGAAGTAGCTTCTCTACTAAAATTAAACCCACCTTAGAATCATGATACCCATGCAACCTTAACTTCTACATTTGTTTTACTGTACATTTCAGTGCGCATTTGATGAATCTCAGATTGGACAGAGAATCCACAGTCAGTGTCTGTACAGTAGCCTACATTACACCAAAACAAAATACAGCAAATTCTTATGTCTTTGCACTAAGTGTACAATGGACGTTATGTTGTAAAAACCTTGGAACATTGGAGGCAGATCCCGACGGAGTAGAGTGTTCACCTGCTGTTTGATGCACACATGGAGCTTAAAATTTTTGCTTTTTGTAGTATGATGTAAAGATATGAGTATTGTACTATGAGTAAACCCGTGTGTGCGTGCAGGCCTGGACCTGGTGGGCGACACTGCCAGAAGTCCAGTGTGGAGCAAAAGGCTTGTGAGCGTCCTCCCTGTCCCAAGGGAGCGCCCAGCTTCAGAGACCTGCAGTGTCTGTCTTACAACAGACACGCAAACAGCAAGAAGAAGGGCAGCATGCTGACTGCTATTATTAATGATGGTGAGACACACACACACACACACAACACACGTTTTTTTGGCAGTTTGCAGATTATCTTTATCAGCGTTTTTTTTGCCTGATAACCAATAAAGTTAATGAATTAAAAAGTGTTCTACTTTGGCAAAGCTACAGTTCTGTGTCTGTCCCTCTGCTTCGGTTTCACTCACCACTGAGTCTGACTTAATGTCTCGCCCACAACACTATCTGACTATCTTTTACTGTGTTTATGTTGAAAGTTTCAAATTTATTAAATAATTGCTTAAAGCATTTAAACGAAGTTTTGTGTTGGAGTTTGTAAGATTCCAAACACACAAGCACACACACACACACACACACACCTTTTATACAGTGCTGTGGTACCTCGAGTCTCGTCTCGGACTTGTTGGTATTTGCACTCAGATTGCCTCGGACTTGGCCATTGGTCTTGCCATTTTTTCTTAAACCTAATAACCATTGATTTGATTCTAAATCCATCTAGAACAGTCATTCTTGGTCACCTGGTATATGACTGGCTGCTTCATATGCCTCTGCATAGCGTGCACACACGGAGACATCAATCATTTTCATTAAGGCCACAAACACAATGTTGGTGAGCACTTTGCGAGCTAGAGAGTAAATGAAGATAGGGAGCGCCAAACAAAGCAGTGAATCAGAGGAATACATTTTTATTTTCTCATTGTCTCGCAGCAGTTATGTTCTAAAGCACAAACAAACATCTCCGCGGGAAGGTGCAGCATTGTCGGTTGATGAGTGAATGCAGAGCTTCATCTTGTCTGTTTCTGTGTGTCTGTGTCAGTTAAACTTGTTAATCATTATGAGACGCTAGGGCAAAGTAGCGGTTGGGAGTGAGATGAGACTACACCACTTGTGCCCTGTTATTGGCTGGGGGTTACACACCAAACCTTTACTGACACCCAGAAGCATCCTGCACACAGTAAAATTTAAAATAAAAGAGAAAATCCAGGCAGATAATCTTTTTTAATTTGTTTTTTAATTCTGCAGAAAATTCAGCAGAATTCTGCGCCTGCAGATTCCGTGTGCCCCTGTTCATGAGTTTAATTTTGCTGTTGACTGTGATGATGATTTAGTTTGTTTTTAAAGTATTTCTGAATGGAAACACATGTTTTTGTACCCTACTATTACACTAGTAGTTGGGGCTGCACAATATATCGTTTTTTTATCGTCATCGCAATATACACATCGCGAAAGGCTGCAAGATATTGCTATAGAGACAAAACTGATTTTTTGTTTTAGTTGAAAGAATATCAGTAGAAAACTGCACATTAAAATGTAATGGCATTCTTTTTTAGTGGTGCCTTTTATATTCAATTCAATGTTCAATTTGTTCAATAAAAGAAAGTTAGAAATGAATTCCTTTCATTTGTTTTAAATTCAAACAAGCACTGTGTTGTATTTTAGCAGAATACTGAAAGCAGCAGAACTGAGTACACTTTAATAATTGTTTATTTATCGCAAGTAATATCGTTATTGCAATATTCTACGTTATTGCATATTTTCCTCTTATCGTGGTGTGTGTGTGTGTGTGTGTGTGTGTGTGTGTGTGTGTGTGTGTGTGTGTGTGTGTGTGTGTGTGTGTGTGTGTGTGTGTGTGTGTGTGTGTGTGTGTGTGTGTGTGTGTGTGTGTGTGTGTGTGTGTGTGTGTGTGTGAGAGAGCAGAGAAGCCGTGCGTGCTGTTCTGCAGCCCAGTAGGTCGAGATGTCCCAGTCCTAATGGCTGACAGAGTGATGGACGGGACGCCCTGTGGACCATACGAGGCCGACCTGTGTGTGAACGGAAGGTGTCAGGTACAGACTTGCACACATTGGGGAATACTTCTTCCAAATCATGTCATTGAATGGTACACATCAAATACCATTACACTTTCTGTGGCTGGTGGGAGTGTCAATGAAACGGCCCATTTGTGTGACGTCATGTTGTGTTCTTAAACCCCCTCCCCCCCCAACATAGTACAAGTAGACTTTATATATGATCGGTTATAGATCTCAACATTTCCAACCGCAGTTGAAGGCAGCTTTAGTTCACAGGAGAGAGAGAGAGAGAGAGAGAAAGAAAGACGAAACATTCAGCTATTACACAAACTCCTGGGCAGTTCAGTGCTTGTGTTTCATTTTCACCCTCATAATGTTTTTCTTGTCTTTCTTGTGGCAGTGATGTTTCCTGTACGGGACTCTCACACCACCTTAAAACACATTGACACTGATCCCTGGTTACATGATTGGCCACCGCAGTGTGACGTGGGGTTGCGTTTCTCCAAAAGTTTTATCAAACGTCTTTTTATTAAAGCATACGATTTAACATGCATTCCACTTATACATTCTGAGAATCTTTTTTTATAGCTAATTCAAAAACCAAATAAACAGTAAACTTAAAGTGATACAACAATAAACCAAGACAAAGCAAAACAAGACAAGTAACAACAATACAAAAATGATTTGAAGAGCACCACCAGGCTGACCACGATCCACCACACTATCCCAACCCCCTATCCACCCGATTAACCCCTCCCCATGTATCTCCACCCCATCCACCCTCCCTCGCAGAGACCTTCACTCTAAAACCATAACCATTGTCATATATTGTGTGCTAGGATGCAGACTGTTGTACTGGATTTGTAGTTTTGAGGTATGATATGAAGGGTTTCCATGTTTTATTGAATAATTTGAGCCTGTCTTTCATCGTATACCTTATCCTTTCCAAATGAAGTGTGTTAATTAAATCCTCTAACCACATCTTAGAGGTAGGTACAGTTGTGCACTTCCATAAGGATTAATCTCTTTGCTATTATGAAACAATAAGAGAGAAAACGCTGTTGTGCCACACTCAGTTTCTTGAAGGTCTCCGATATTCCAAGAATGATGAACAGAGGCTCAGGTTTTATAAGTATTTAAGTATTTATGACCTCAGACATAATGTTATATATATCGATCCAGTCCCTAACTTGTAGGCAACGGAATAAGTTATTATTCCCCAGCTCATACTTCTCTGTAGTTGTGTGAATGAAGCAAAGACGCCTCCCACGTATAAGTCACCAATACATTGGACACCCCTCTCACTCCATGTAGAAACAGAGGTGTCAAGTAACGAAGTACAAATACTTTGTTACCTTACTTAAGTAGAAATTTTGGGTATCTATACTTTACTGGAGTTATTATTTTACAGCAGACTTTTTACTTCTACTCCTTACATTTTCACGCAATTATCTGTACTTTCTACTCCTTACATTTTAAAAATAGCCTCGTTACTCCTATTTCAGTTTGGCTTGTTTCATTCCGGCTTGTCATCGTTCAAAAAAACACACCAAAAAAAAAACTTTCAAGATAAATTGCGCTATCCGGATAGAGTGAATTTGATTCTGGTTGGATGAGAAGTATAAACATATACCATTCCCACACCCTATTGGTTTGTACGCGATCCATCGCACCTGCAAAGATCAGGGGCTAATACGGCACCGGTGCCTTAACGACCGTTATCTACCGGACCGAATAGCAACGCAGATTTCAGCGCCTTATTTAGGTGCCACTTATTATGCCTGCGCTTCTCTCTGATGCTCCGAAAACGGACGTTTGAGGGAACTGAAACATCGCCGCATGGGACACTAGTTAACACTACACTCGACAGCAGGTAACGTTAGCCTACCGTTAGCTAGCAGCTGGAGTAAACACGGTTAAAATGCTGACAGCTAAACAGTGTTTCACTGTAGAGGATTGTAACACCAGACTATAGTTGCCTTATAGTTATTACATTTTTAATAAATCATTTAATTTTGACCCTGTGGCCTTAGCAATACACAAGCCGTTCTTTAAAGTGGCTTTGTGCTCTTTTTAAAAAGATTTTTAACTTTTTTTTTTTTTTCAACTTTTAATTGTTTTATATTTCTGAACATACAGAACAGACAAATACAATTGAACAAGGTGCTCATTTTATATATATGAGAAGAGATGTGTCACCTTTTTCAGCCCTTCTGAGTTTGCAGGTATGATTTTAATATAACATTATAGTCATTATTGCCTTTAGAAAAATGTTTTTTGTGTAGGTAGGGTAGTGCAATAATGGCATTTTTTTCCCCTTACATTACTTTTACTTTTATACTTTAAGTAGTTTTGAAACCAGTACTTTTACACTTTTACTTGAGTAAAAAGCTTGAGTTAATACTTCAACATCTACAGAAGTCTTTTTAAACCCTAGTATCTATACTTCTACTTCAGTACTGAATGTGAATACTTTTGACACCTCTGTGTAGAAAAGGCTCCATCCAGACTGAAGGGGGCAAATATGGGGTTTCTAGCGATGGGTAACAGAAGAGAGATTGGTTTAAGATTAAAGGTGGTCTTGATTTGTTTCCAGGTACGGATGATGCTATGTTTGATGGGATTATTATTATACAGGGACTTATTAACCGCAGCTGGAGCTAGTAGGACCGCGGGCATAGAATACGGGTGGCAGTCCTCCTGCTCCAACATTACCAGACATTGGTATTGATGTGTCTAACCAAAATGTAAACATCTTAATCGCCGAGGCCCAGTAATATAACAAAAAGTCTGGGAGTGCTAATCCCCCCTTTGGCTTTGGCCTACAGAGATGTTTTTTGCCTATTCTGTGAACCTTGTGTCCCCACAGAAAATGAACTATTAGAGAATCTAGGTGTTTAAAAAGGATTTTTTTAGAAGAATTGGGATGTTTTGAAATAAATCTAACAATTGCGGGAGGAAAATCATATTTATAGCATTAATTCTCCCAATTAAAGAAATTTGGAGTGTGTCCCAGAATGATATTTTAGTCTATAATCACTCTATTAGTTTGCCTGGAATAGAGATGAGTACTGCCTTGTCACTTCTATCCCCAAATAGGTAAATTTGTCTGGAGAGACTGTGAATGGAAAATGATCTAGGTGTGCTAAGTCACTCATATGGACCGGCATTAAAACGCTTTTTGTGAGTCCTTCCCTTTTTGTGAATTAATGTGATCACAGCCTCAGTTAGGGTAAATTACCCTGTATCTGGGCATGTTCATATAATTTCAACAGGTAAGGGGATAGGTTTTCACTAAATGTTTTGTATAATTCCCCTGGAAGTCCATCAGGACCGGGTGTCTTATTACTCTTTAGGGAGGCAATGGCGCTCCGAACCTCTGCAATTGTGAGGTCAGAATTCAAAGAATCACAGTCTTCCTCGCTCAGTCTATGAAGCTCACATTTGTCTAAAAATGCATTAATAGTTACAGAGTCTGAAATGGTCTTTGAGGTATATAAATCAGTATAAAATTCAAAAAACCTGTCATTGATATCTTTAGGCTTTGTAAGTATTGTATTATTGTGAGCTTTTATCTTGTGTATCGGTCTGTCATTTTCCATTTTTCTGAGTTGTCTAGCTAGTAGTTTGTGTGGTTTGTCACCAAATTCAAAATATTTTTGCCTAGTATAAAGGAATGCTTTACTTAGTTTTGCAGAGATAATTTTGTTATATTCATATTTAAGTGTTGCTATTTTCTTGTGCAATATAATAGAGGGGGAGTGTGCATTTTCTATGTCAAGTAATTTAATTTGATCTTCTAATTCTTTTAATTTGGTCTTATTTTCTTTTTGCCTAGAAGCTTCAAACGAGATGATACAGCCTTTTATGTAAGCCTTGAATGCTTCCCAGAGGATGGAGGGAGAGGTATCAGGGTTGTCATTTATTTCAAAGTATAGAGAAATCTGGTCTTTTAAGTAGTCACAAAATTTATTTTCAGTGAGTAAGTGCGTGTTCAGTTTCCAAGAGGTATGTGGCTTATCTACATGATCTAAACACAACGAAAAGGTGAGTAGGCTGTGATCTGAAATCACAATGCTGTGATATTTAGCATTCAATGTAGACGGTATAAGTCTGGCGTCTACCAGGAAGTAGTCTATCCTACTGTAAGAGTTGTGTACAGGTGAATAAAATGAATAGTCCCTACCTGAAGGGTTCATCGCTCTCCATATATCCAGTACATTCGTGTTATTAATGAACGTATTTAAAAGTTCACTAGAGGCATTTCTTGGTAGTCTCTTCGTGGAGGACCTATCAAGATATGTGTCGAGGACAGTATTAAAGTCGCCCCCTATTATCAAGTGTGTTTGTGAGATGTCTGGTATCAGTGAAAAAACCTTCTGAAAGAATATGGGGTTATCTATGTTGGCAGCATATATATTTACTAGAGTGAGGGAAATGTTGTGGATTTCACCACTTACTATAATGTAGCGGCCCTCTTTGTCAGTGATTGTTTTTTTCTGTAAAAAGGGCACACCTTTTCTCAGTAGAATGGCCGCACCTCTTGCTTTGGATGAAAAGTAACACACACACACACAGAACTACACGTACACACACGCACACACACACACACAAATATGAACATATACACAGGCCCACACACACAAAAATATACGTATACCCATATACCCAATATCTATAGCTAAGAAGGAAAACTGTAATCAGATTTTCCCCAGGGTGGGGATTCACATTGTCTGTATAACAGAAAAAGATAAATAGTTTAAATATATATGACCAACAATTTAACTGAGTTACAGCCCCAACCTGAGAACTGACATCATAAACATCTGTAACAATAATCATTACGAATTAAAGGAGGCAATAACAGATTGAATATCATTCAATAACAGTGAGCCATTTCCACACTTTGAAGAACTAGCTGAACAATTGTCAGGGCTCTAAATAAGATATCAGAAAGAACAGTGCAAACCTCGAGCTGTATGAGGCAGGACATAACATTTTTTAATTATTCTTCTAATGAGAATGGCGGTTTTACAGTCAGATGGTGAGGCACCAGCTGTGTGTGTAAGTGTGTAACCCACATGGACATAGAGGCAGGATGTAAGTGTGTAACTCAAGTGGACATAGAGGCAGGATAGAGGAGGCCGTACCTGACCCCGGGTCTGCCCCATAGCAACTCCCTGGTGCAATAATGGTTGAATAATGCCCTCTTTTTAGCCACGGCAGGTGGGTAGTCCGGAAAGATTTGGATCCTTTTACCACCGTGGTAGAGCTGTTTCGCCGCTGCAGCCTTGCGTAGGATGTCCTCAAGTGTGTGAAAGTAGTATAGCCTCAGTACAAAGGGTCTAGGTGGCTCATGAGGTTCGAGTCGCCTTCGGAGGGTCCGGTGCACTCTATCAACGAGAGGCTTTTCATCCAGGGATAGCACCTCTTGCAGCAACCCGCTGATAAATTCTATCGGCCTGGGTCCCTCTGTCCCCTCGGGGATTCCAATGACCCGGATATTGTGTCTCCTCGAGCGACCTTCTAGGTCTTCGCATTTCTAAGTTAGTTTTTCTACTTCAGAGTTCAGGCAGGTGACTTGACGTTGAAGTGCAGTGACCTCGTCCGACTGGTGTGAGGCGGTCTTCTCTATCTCCCCAATAGTGTTAGCATGCGAGGTAGCGGTTTTCTCCAGGGCTGTAATGGAAGTCTGCAGTTCTCCTTTAGTTGTAGCCAGTTCGCCTCTCAGTACGGTGTACACCGTCTATATACGGACATCGATAGTGGCGCATATGTCATTTTTAATCTGGGTAATTTCATTTTGCAGCGCAGCAATATCGGCCAGTACAGTCCGGTTTGGCGGGTCCGCCTCCTCACTCAGGTAGTCGGGCTCCACCACCACAGTTAAGTCCGAGGGTTGATTGAGGCCTGCTTCTTACTGGTCGTTCTTGTTGGTTTTCCCTTTTTAATCATCGTTCTCTCCTTTTAGGTTTAATTTCCCACTTGCTTGTGTCTTCTTATGTCACTCCAAAGCATTTTAGGCAGATATACAGGTGTTTAGTGTATTAATAAAAGAAAAGTTACCGGAGCTATGTAAAACACGTCTCACTCCTCCATTGCTCAACAGCGCCCCCCACGTTTCTCCAAAAGTTGAGTCGGTCTCAACTTTATTTTACATGTCCCCCCTGTGGCAAACCCCCGCCGCAGCCTAAACACCACCCCCATTCAAAATGAATGAAAAGACCTGCATTTTTGTCGGACGTCCGATGCAGGCAGTTTAAACGTTGCCTCAGAATTACCCTTAGGTTCATTCAACCATCATCCTCCAGCAAAAGACTGAGTTGATGATCGATTTAAAGCGCCCATATTATGCTCATTTTCAGGTTCATAATTGTATTTTAAGGTTGTACCAGAATAGGTTTACATGGTTTAATTTTCAAAAAACACCATATTTTTGTTGTACTGCACAGCTCTCTCTCACTGCTGCAGATCCTCTTTTCAACTGCTTTCTGTTTTAGCTACAGAGTGAGACCTCTTTTCATCTTCTTCTTCTGTACTATCTTTGATTGCACTCGCACATGCTCAGTAGCTCAGATGTGGAGCATGTCAGCTAGCTAACTCTAGAGACAGTAAAAGAGAGCCTGTTTCTCCAACTTTGGTCAGTTACAAGGCAGGATTAGCTGGGAGACTTCAAAATGAGGGCGCACATGTAAGTAGTTCTTTTGTAGATTATGGTGAATTTATGTGTGTTGTAGCAGTGCTTTGCTATTGAGAACGACGTAGCATGCTAGCGCTAACGCTACGAGCTAACGGTTGTGGTTAGCCAGCTCATTTTGGACCAGTGACGGACTGGGAAAAAAAAACGGCCCTGGCATTTCCACCCACCAGCGGCCCACCGGTGGTGGTGGTGGTGGTGGGGGGGGGTCGCAGATAGAACTTTTGACGCACGGAAAGAACACGCACTTTTGATAGCCCCAGTGATGGTGAACGTAAACTCCCTTTAAACAACTGCACCAAAACATAGACTTATAAAAAAATAAATCATCAGAGCCAGCCGCTCCATAATATAATATTCTGAAGTAGTCAAACTTACTGTACCTACACTCCCTCCTGCAGCTTTGGTCTCCATCTCTGTTACTTCTGGTAATCCACATTCAGACCCACAGCACGCTTGTTGTTCTGTGTTGGTTAGTTCCATAGATTCGTTATCCATGTTTAGCTCTTCATCCTGCTCTTGCTCGTTTTGTTCTTCCTCTTGCTCATATTCCTCACTGTCCTGTCTCTCTCACTGGTATGCTGGCTCAGCTGTGTTGCTAACATGCTAGCTGTATTAGCGCTAATGCTAGCTGAAGCTGCACTTGAGTTTAAAAACAAATCAGTCAGTTTTCAGCATTTTTCAACGTCAGCCAAAAGTGCTCTCTTATATTTCTCTCTCTTTTTCTCTGCCCCTCCTTGTGTCGCTTGATGCCTTGATTAATTTTTTTGTCAACAACTTCCAACCACCACCTGACGCAGATCATAGACACATAAAGACCCAGACGCGGTCCAGTCGGCTCTACTTGATTCGGTCTTGAAATTCCCAGAAGGCATTGCTTCATTTTAACTTCAGCAAAAAAATATTCAAATAAAAGAAATGCAGGTAGATTTGTTTATTTCAAACCATGCACGTTTACGTTTTTGAACATCTGATCTGAATAAGTAATTTTGCTACAAAACAATACAGACTGATGTAAAAGTTCATGACTGTAGAGGGTAACCATGACTGTGATATTGAGAGATTCACGTGTGGTATAAATACAAATCAGATTACGTATCTTCTAAGTGTAAAGGATTTGGATACGTTTGGCCACCATTTAGCAAAATAACTTTGTTTTTGATGCTTGAAAGGGGGCCGAGAGAAAATATATGGGCCGCAGTTTACATTTGAGTGGCCGCATGGCTGTGACAATCATGCGGCTCTCTGATTGGCCGGCCGGCCCAAACGGCCCATGAGGGCCGCGGCCCCTCTGGCATCTGCCCAAATGCCAGATTACCAGTCCGTCACTGTTTCGGACTGTGACATCACAGTCCGAGCCGATTTTGAACAGCTCACTAGGAGACTGAAGGCAGGACACATTCACAAATTCAAAACAGCATGGATGGATTTTTTTCAAAGTTTGTATGTGTGTGGAAGCACCAGAGACACAAAAGAACACCCCAAATCCCAGAAAAAGTGATTTTTTCATAATATGGGCACTTTAAAGAAATTAGTATGCAACTTTGGGAAAAGGATGGCTCACTAGCGCACTAACGTTAGCTATGCTAGCTAACATCGGCAGTCAGAAACAAACATCTATGATCCAATGTCTTTTTGATAATCTACACGTTTTGTTGCGGTGACCTTTCTAAAATAAGCCCTGGTAAAAGTTACTATAATCTAATACAAAAAGTACAAAGAAAAGAATGTACAAACGTTTATACAAGTGGCGAATAAAAATGTACGACTACTTAAATAATATTCATAATGTAAGTAAACCTATGTTTGTGCAAGTTGCACTTAGTGCAGTATTGTAATGTATATGAGTCTTATTTAACACTCAGCGATGACGTGCTAAAAAGTTGTATTGCTTGTGGTAGGAATGAATTCTTGTAGCTGTCAGTGCGACACCGAAGCTGTCGGAGTCTCTTGGAGAAAGTGTTCTGCTTTCTTTCTTGTTTATGTGCAAGTGTTGTATGCTGGTACGTTTGGGAGGAATTCCCCCTCTTTCTGGCCAAGGCAGAGAGAGAGAGAGAGACAAGAGAGGAGAGAGAGGAGATAGACTGGTCCAGAATGTCCAATATGGATGCAATTATCATGACGCTCACAAAATACTTACTTCTTACATGTCAGCAATGACTCATGTATCCTTAAAGGGTAAATACCGTTTTTGTCAACCTGGACCCTATTTTTGTGTCTAAGTGACTGATGGGAACAACAATCTTTGACATTGTTCAGTATTAAGCAAGATTACTGCAGTCGGCACCGGCAAAACAAGCTACAACAAGATGGCGCCGCAGAATGGTGACACGGTGTGTTGGTGCGCTCTGTTTTGTTTTGTTTTGTGTTTTGACTTTGTTTCTTGCGATGGTACCCGTATCTCATTCACCAGTGAAGAGCTCATGAACTTCAGGGGAAAAACACCATCGGACTTATTTCCCACTTTTCTTCTCCCTTCACTGGAAATTTTGGACATTCTGGTCAAAGGTGCGCTCACCTTTGCTCATGCAGCGAAACGCCGGAGGAGAGGGAAACGGGCCGGTGTGCTTGTGCGTCTCCGCCAGCAAGGATTACGCACACCATTACCGGGAATATTCCTCTCTAACGTGCGCTCACTGCCCAACAAACTGGAGGAACTACAACTGCTGTTGGTCAGAAACAGGGACTTTTTCTCATCTGCTGTTTTGTGCTTCACGGAGACGTGGCTCTGTGGATTAATACCGGACTCTGCGCTGCAGCTGGCAGGCTTCCAACTCTACAGAGCGGACAGAGACAAGGACCTCTCCGGCCAAACTAAAGGTGGAGGAATCGGTTTCTACATCAATAACGGTTGGTGCAACGACGTGACAGTGATCCAGCAACATTGTTCTCATAACCTGGAATATTTCATTATAAACTGTAAGCCTTTTTATTCACCCCGTGAGTTCGCGTCATTCATTCTGGTCGGTGTTTACATCTCACCGCAGGCCAACGTGCAGGACGCGCAGCGCATGCTCGCCGACCACATTCTGTGCGTGGAGAGGACCAACCCCGAGTCCCTAGTTATTGTCCTTGGTGACTTTAATAAAGGGAACCTCACTCACGAACTCCCTAAATATAGACAGCATATTAAATGCCCGACCAGAGAGGAGAACATTCTGGATCACTGTTACACCACAGTCAGGGATGCTTATCACGCCGTGCCCCGTGCTGCACTGGGACACTCTGACCACGTCATGGTTCACCTGATCCCCACCTACAGGCAGAAACTAAAGCTCTGCAAACCTGTTGTGAGGACATCAAGGAAGTGGACCAGTGAGGCTGTGGAGGATCTCCAGTCGTGTTTGGATTCTACTGACTGGGATGTGTTCAGGACTGCTACCAACAGTCTGGATGAGTACACAGAGGCTGTGACGTCATACATCAGCTTCTGTGAGGACTGGTGTGTTCCATCATGCACCAGGGTGAGTTACAACAATGACAAACCCTGGTTCACAGCCAAACTCAGAAGGTTAAGGCTGGCTAAGGAAGACTCGTTCAGGAGTGGGGACAAAGACAGATTTAAAGAGTCAAAGTACAAGTTTAGCAAGGCGGTGAAGGAGGCTAAACGACGGTACTCTGAGAAACTCCAAAACCAGTTCTCAGCTAATGACTCTGCAACTGTCTGGAAAGGACTTAGGTAGATCACCAACTACAAGCCTAAAACCCCCCACTCCTTCGATGACCGACACCTAGCCTAACGACCTGAACGAGTTCTACTGTCGATTTGAAAGACAAAAGGTCAGTCCTGACACCATCCCCCACGACACCTCCCTACAGCTACAGCCACTGTGCATCACCTCCACCTCCCCCACCTCAGCAGGGCCCTGGGCCCCCCCACCATTGCCCTCCTTAAAGGTCTCCACCTCCACCCCCATACCCACCTCAGTGACGACTCTCTCCATCCACGAGAGGGACGTCAACAGTCTCTTTAGGAGACAGAATCCCAGGAAAGCTGCTGGACCAGATGCTGTCTCCCCATCAAGCTTGAAGCACTGTGCTGACCAGCTGTCTCCAGTGTTCACAGACATTTTTAACACCTCACTGGAGACATGTCACGTGCCAGCCTGCTTCAAGACCTCAACCATCATCCCTGTCCCCAAGAAGCCAAGGACCACAGGACTTAATGACTTCAGACCCGTCGCCCTGACCTCTGTGGTTATGAAGTCCTTTGAGCGCCTTGTGATTTCACACCTCACAGCCATCACCGACACCATCCTGGACCCCCTGCAGTTTGCCTACAGAGCCAATAGGTCTGTAGATGATGCAGTCAACCTGGCCCTCCACTACATCCTCCGGCACCTGGACTCTGCAGGAACCTACGCCAGGATCCTGTTTTTGGACTTCAGCTCTGCCTTCAACACCATCATCCCGACTCTGCTCCAGGAGAAGCTCTCCCAGCTTGGTGTGCCTGACTCAACCTGCAGGTGGATCACTGACTTTCTGTCTGACAGGAAGCAGCATGTCAAGCTGGGGAAACATGTCTCCAACTCACAGACCATCAGCACTGGATCCCCTCAGGGCTGTGTTCTTTCGCCTCTGCTCTTCTCCCTCTACACCAACAACTGCACCTCCAGTCATCAGTCCGTCAAGCTTCTGAAGTTCGCGGGCGACACCTCCCTCATCGGACTCATCTCTGATGGAGACGAGTCCGCTTACAGGTCGGAGGCTGACCACCTGGTGAAGTGGTGCAACCAAAACAATTTAGATCTCAACGCTCTAAAGACAGTGGAGATGGTTGTGGACTTCAGGAAGAACCCAGCCCCACCTGCCCCCATCACCCTCTGTGGCTCCACAATTGACACTGTGGAGTCTTTCCGCTTCCTGGGAACTACCATCTCCCAGGACCTCAAGTGGGAGCTGAACATCAGCTCCCTCGTCAAGAAAGCACAACAGAGGATGTACTTCCTGCGGCAGCTGAAGAAATTCAACCTGCCAAAGACAATGATGGTGCACTTCTACACAGCCATCATTGAGTCCATCCTCACATCCTCCATCACCATCTGGTACGCTGCTGCCACTGCCAAGGACAAGGGCAGACTGCAGCGTGTCATTCGGTCAGCTGAGAAGGGGATTGGCTGCAATCTGCCGCCGCTCCAGGACCTTTACGCCACCAGGACTCTGAAGCGTGCTGGAAAGATTGTGGCTGACCCCTGACACAAACTCTTTGAGCCACTCCCCTCTGGCAGGAGGCTGAGGTCCATCAGGACCAAAACCTCACGCCACATGAACAGCTTTTTCCCCTCCGCCACTAGCCTTATTAACAAGGCCCGGAAACCACCCTGACTCTCCACCTGGCTCTTCATGCCACTGTTCTCTCTGCTGTAATGCTCTTTGCTCTTTATTTATTTATTTTATTTTATTTTATTTTATTTTTATCTTTATTTTTAATTTAATACATACTGTGTACGTATACTTATATTGTTTATACCTATACTTATATTGTTTAATATTACATTTAGAGAATGTGTGATGTGCACCAACAACACCAAAACAAATTCCTTGTATGTGTCAAAAAACGTACTTTGCAATAAAACCCTTTCTGATTCTGATTCTGATTACAATGCAGGTTAATAAGGCAATTGTCCAGCTTGTATTTACCTTCACAAAAGTGCACAATATATAAATTATAATAGAACCATTTCAGAACAGGTTACATAGACCCTAAGGAAAGCCAAACTGCTAAATGTATTTTTTTTAAAGAGAAAGAAACGTAGTATGTAGTTTTGACATTTATTGTGCAAAACTGTAATTATACAACATAATGTTACAGATAAATAAAATTCAAGTACTCTAGTTGCAGAGAATTTAACAAAGATAAAACTTAAAGTATTGGGTTTCTTTCCTTTAGCGCAAACCATTCTAAAAGGCACTACACTTAGTTATGTCCTTGGTTCTTAAATGCCTCCCAAGATGCAGAGAACAGGAAAAACTGATGTCTTTTTAGTTAAGGAACAGACACTGTACTGAAAATACTTTCAGTATTAGACAAAGATGCACAGATACTTTAAATAAAAACATATTTCAAACATAAAGTTTCTTACCTGCAGCCTAATGTAACACATTTGGTTTTAAACATTTTGTTCTCTTAATGAAATGAAACCTGCTCTTCTTAATAAAGGAAGGTATATTGTGAATTAGGGAAATACTTCCAGTAATAAGCATGGCTATTTTAAATAAAGAAAATCCTACAAGTATAGTGCACAGATACTTCAGATGAAAACATAATAAAGTGCAAAATGAAAGTGCAATCATTTTTTGGAATAAAGAAGATACTTCCAGTACAAGGCATATATACATCAACTAAAGACAATGTTTCAAGTATAAAAATTTCTTTACAGTAGTGCCATGCCATAGACTTTTTAAAAATTAAATTAGAGTCTAAAATGATACCAAGGTATTTAAAATCAGACACAACCATGAGTTTTTTTCCTCAGCCAACATCAGCCTGCTGTGCACTTGTGGATTTCTTAGAGAAGAAAATACAGACTGTTGTAATGTTAAGATAGATATGACCTGTTTAGCCTGTTTAGTTTTTTGGCATGCAATTAAATAACTGTATCGTCTGCATATATTTGTATATGTTTGGAGAACAGCCATGACGTTTAATCTTTGTACTGATTTAGTTTCCGATGTGAAGTAACTGCAGCACAGTGCCATCTGTTGGAATGTTAATGTCAACTCGAGTCAGTTTCTGTAAAATACTCAAACTGAAATTATTTGTGTTTTACTAAAGAAAAAAAAACCTGGCAATATAGTTTCAGTTTAGTTTTTCTTGAAGAATTTAGTTTTTATTTAGTTTCAGTTTACTAAAAATATTCACTGCCTATTTTAGGTTTAGTTTCCTGAGTGAATGAAGCAGCGTGACAGCCGAGTGCAGTGGCATAATGCACGGCCGTTCACTGTGATTACCTTCATTAAATCGGCTGAAAGCGACACCAGGCTGCTACAGTATAACCATTCAGACATCGAAACATCACACTGCTTGGTTCTCACGACTGAGATGGAGGGGATATCGCTGCAGTGTGCGTGTGCGTGTGTGTGTGCAAAGCTCAGCATTTAAACTGACACGATATGTTGGGCTTTGTGAAAACATTCCAAGCTGAACACTGGCTCTGACTTCTACCTGAGAGGGAGTAGCAGTTGAATAGTTGGAGAAGGGAAGCTGTGAGCTGCAGACAAAGAGAAGTTGGCAGATACTGAGGTTAAAGAGGGAGGAGGAGGCATGGCTGCTTTTCTAAATCTGGCATGTGAGACTCAAGCATGCTATGAAAACACTGGCAAGGAGAGAGGGAGAAAAAGAAAGAAAGAGAGGAAGCAGACAGGGAAAGGGGAGATGAATATATTCAGTAGCTATGAAAATAGACTGTCTAGCGGGAGGACGACCCTGGAAGTCTTACTAGGCTGGAGGAGGGGCCCCATATGGCCGTCTGATTCAGCAAACTGTGCACAATGCAAGCTACTGTCAGCAGTTACTGCCCCCTACCTGTAATAATAATACATTATTTTCTGTGTGTTCACACCTTTCTGTTTTCCTACAAAGAGCCTGCTCATCTTCAATCCTGATGTATGGTGTCCCACAAAAGTATCCCTTTACGAAGTGTTTATAGCTCTGAAGACATGCTTAAGAGAGTGTTCTGTCAGTTGTGATGACAAAATATCTGACGTCAGTTCATCTTAGAGACGCCCAAATCAGCAGACTTTATCTGCAGTTTTATCGTAACAGGCTGGGACAAACTGACACAATGTTTTTCACACAAAGAAATAAATAACTTTATGTATTACATTTTGAACAAGGCATGATCATTTCAAATTAGGCATAGACAAAGCTGTACAGTGCAACATAAATGCACTTGCTATGCAAAAACCAATCTGTGCGATGAATGAAATGACCACAGTAGCAGTGGGCAGCCGTAGTCCAGCTGTTATGCCACTACTCACATCAAGCGCTACGGCATGTGTTCATATGCATGTCTTCATGGCAGGAGGAGCACCAAGAGGAAACCCACGCAAACACAGGGAGAACATGCAAACACCACAGAGATAGGTCCTAAACCAGTACTTAGCAGTGCCTACTCGCTGTGAGGCAGCAATGCTAACCACTGAGCCACCTTGCCGCCAATAATAATTAATGAAACATTATTTAAAAGTTTTCTGAAAGTTTTTTGCTCTTTTGATTTACAGAATATGATTTACAGGGCAAACATTGACAGATTAATTAAATGTCCAGATGAAGGATATGTCTAAATAATAACATAATTATTTGACTATTGCAAGTTACGTTTTCTGGACATTATCTGTAGTGATAATAACGGTTCAATATTATGTAAAATTGCATAGTTTTAAGTAAAAAACCTTAAAAAGTTCTTGGGGGAGGACCCCAAAGTAACCCTCCACAAACATAACACAGATTAATATTGAGCCTTATGTGTGATGCTCGAGAGGTCGAATGATTGCTTTTTGCAAGTTCCACCAGTTAAACACACAAAAGCAATATTATATATGATGGTGGTATATGATCAGGGTGTGGTGGTATTTTGTGCGTGGCGTGGGTGGATGTGGACGCTTTGTATATTTTTCAGCTTTTTGGACCTTTGGCAATCACATACCTGCACAATCAAGATTTAACCCTGCATACAGTGCAAATATTTTTTTTTCTTTTCTAAAGAAATTATGGTAACACTTTACAATAACGCTACATCAGTTAGCATTACTTAATGCATTAATAAACATTAATTAACTGTTAATTACGGTGTCTGTTAAACATTTATTAACAATACTTATTTTTGTTCATGTTAACTAAGGTATTAATTCATGCATTATTTACCATTAGTTAATGCCTTAACTAACTGTTAATCTTAGTTACTAAGGTGTCTATTTTACCACTAGTTAATGCATTAAGAAGGCTTGACTAACTGTTAACAACAGTCAATTAAGGTGTCAATTATATCATTAGTATATACAATATTAAACCTTGACTAACAGTTAACAACAGTTAACTAAGGTGTCTATTTTACCATTAGTTAATGCAGTAACAAGCCTTAACTAACTATTAATAACCCTTAACTAAGGTGTCTATTTTAGCATTAGTTAAGGCAGTAGCAAGCATCACTTACCAGTTAATCATACAATATTAAACATTAGGTAAATGTTAACAAACATCTCTTGATAACAAGTAAACCCTTAGTTGATGTTAATTAAGGTATTTCCTAATATTACTGGGTGGTTGATAAAGATTTTTGATAGCATGTATGTCTTAATGTTCACAGCCAAGCCATCTCATCTCATGTTTTTATTGTTTATTTATGGGTTATGGTTGTCCACATACTTTTGTCCACTATATTTGTCCATCCTCCAACATATGACTTACTTTTGGTAGAGGGTGAGATCAGTGAAAAGACTCCATAGTCTCAATGCAGAGGTTTGCGTGTTCCTTTGTCTTCATGTAGACATTGCCTTAATGCCCAACCTATATAAATGTTTGTGCATGCTATATAATCATTACTTAACCATAACTGCTCACTTGATTAATGCATAATAATACTGAATAAGCATTACTAAACCATAACTAAACAGTTATTAATGCTCTTTGGTAGACTTATTGTAAATTTGAGAACATGTGCATCTTAACTAACACTTAAATAATATATAACAATACTGAATAATGAATAAGCATTAATAAACAATGATTCATAGTTTATTAATACTCTTTGACTTAAACATTCACACAGCTTTTAAACATTAGTGTAATAGTGCCAATGTGAAATCAAATCTTCATGACAACCTTCTGTTATACACACATTCAAATTGTAAAAAAGGTTTTCATTTGATTCTGAATTTGACTCAGTCAGTTTTCTTCTCTCTTTCCACTGAAGACTCAGGGCTATTACAGTGTGAGTCCTGCATGGAGATTACACTAGACATTTTCCCCCTCTTGTCATCTTCACTGGCATGTCTTCTGGATCGTTTTCCTCTCTTGAAACCTAACAAACCAAGTGTGATATATATCAATTTATTTTAAATGCATGCAAAAGCTACAGATGCAAGGATTGATCGTTCACTAGATCAACGTCAGATCTTTACACATGTTGAAAGGTGGTCTGGCTCTCTTTAACTAATGGTTCACAAAGACTTAATTTTTCCTTTGCAGTTTCAAACATGCCTTGAGCACACTGCCTCTAACCACTGTAAGAGCTGAGAAAACAAAGAAAACTAAATACTTTTACTTTAAATGTATCCATAAATTTTTCTATTTTAACCCCTTTTACACATAGGCTACTATTTGTAAAATTCCCTTGTGCTTAAATTGTGTGTTACTTCCCGTTTTTATTCACTTGTTTTTCATAAATCAACCTTAATTATAATGAAATATTCAATGAAATATAAAATGATTCTCCTCTGAACCTTCTGTCACATCCAATATACTGTAGTAATTGCATTTCTATATCTCAAGTTACGCCATTTCACTTAGCTAAACAGGCTCATTAGCCTGGTAATATTAACTGCAGACTAATATGTTAACATGCTAGCTTTACTTGCACAACACTCATCTCCAAGTCCGTAAAACTCTTAAACGGCATATCATAAAGTGACTCAAAATACAAACAATATTAGAGGAAACGATGACCAACCTTATGCCCTTATCAGCCAGGTGCTAAAAAAGATAAAACATAAAATGTTTTGCTTGTCTGTAGAGAGTATCAGCTACACATGTTGCCCGCTTGTGGGATCCGACTACATGTCCGGTTTCAATCTTTTTGAATATTTAAGTCAAAGAGTATTAATAAACTATCAATCGTTGTTTAGTAATGCTTATTCAGCATTTTTATACATTAATTAAGTGTTAGTTATGGTGTATATGTTCTCAACTTTACAATAAGTCTACCGAAGAGCATTAATAACTGTTTATTTATGGTTTAGTAATGCTTATTCAGTATTGTTTTACATTAATTATTAGTTAAGGTGCATATGTTCTCAACTTTACAATAAGTATACCAAAGAGCATTAATAACTATTTAGTTATGTTTTAGTAATGCTTATTCAGTATTATTATGCATTAATCAAGTGAGCAGTTATGGTTAAGTAATGATTTATATAGCATGCACAATAATTTACATAGGTTGGGCATTAAGGCAATGTCTACATGAAGACAAAGGAACAAGCAAACCTCTGCATGGAGACTATGGAGTCTTTTCACTGATCTCACCCTCCACCAAAAGTAAGTCATATGTTGGAGGATGGACAAATATAGTGGACAAAGTTATGTGGACAACCATAACTCGTAAATAAACAATAAAAACTGTTTTCTCATAAAGAGATGGCTTGGCTGTGAACCTTAAGACATAAGGTGCTATCAAACATCTTTATCAACCTCCTAGTAATATTAGGAAATACCTTAATTAACACCAACTAAGGGTTTACTTGTTATCAAGAGACGTTTGTTAACATTTAGCTAATGTTTAATATTGTATGATTAACTGGTAAGTGATCTTGTTACTGCCTTAACTAATGGTAAAATAGACACCTTAGTTAACTGTTATTACCAGTTAGTCAAGGCTTATTACTGCATTAACTAATGGTAAAATAGACACCTTAGTTAACTGTTAACAGTTAGTCAATGCATTTTACTGCATTAACAAGTAGTAAATATACACCTTAGTTAACTGTTATTAACACTAAGTCAAGGCATTATCTAATGGTAAATTAGAAACCTTAGTTAACTGTTATTAATAGTTAGGTAATGCTTGTTACTGCATTAACTAATGGTAAAATAGACACCTTAGTTAACAGTTTGTCCAGGCTTTTTACTATATTAACTAATAGTAGTATAGACACCTTAGTTAACTGAGATTAACAGTTAGTTAAGGCATTAACTAATGGTAAACAATGCATGAATTCATACCTTAGTTAACATGAACAAAAATAAGCATTGTTAATAAATGTTTAATAGACACCGTAATTAACAGTTAATTAATGCTTATTAATGCATTATGTAACGCTAACTGATGTAGCCTTATTGTAAAGTTTTACCGAAATTATATATTATACAGAAAAGACACGCTCACACAAGTCAGTGTGCACTACAAAGGCAACTCATGAGCGTTGTTCTTCACTGTTTTGTTGTGGTCAGAAAATTGGCTGTGACGGCATCATCGGCTCTTCAGCCAAAGAGGACCGCTGTGGTGTTTGTAATGGAGACGGGCGTTCCTGTAAGATAGTGAGAGGAGACTTCAACCACACCAAAGGAATGGGTGAGTCTGTGTGTTTTAGTATCCAACTTGTGTGCGCTGTGTCTGTGCCGAGTATGCAGCTTCTATTGACTTTCCATGAAACACCATTGCCATTCACTGCTATGTTGCAGTTTGTTTGATTTATTATTTATTAAAGCAGTGATCAGTATTATATTTGTTGTCAATAAGAAGCCTGAACAACTAGATTAGTTTTGAAAAGAAAATTCCCATGCTGCTCCTGGTGGAAATGTCAATGGAACAATGGAGCAGAAACAGCAGTAGCTTTTGGCCACAGCTGCCCCTGTGCTACAGATGGGAGGACACGTCAAAACGCTCTCTTGTTTACTGCACCAGTTTCTCTTCCTTTTCCACAGTCCAACAGATGCAAGACTTATTCACTCGTAACCCCGCCATGTTTACCATCCGGTTTGCTGCTTCCTGTTTGGTGCTGGAGGAAGTGCACCCATTGGTTGTTCACATGTTCACATGATTTCACTACACTACCAAGACTTAAAACTTATGATAACATCAAACATGTTTGATTTTGTCGGAACGTCAAGACAGGACAAAGACTGACTGGTTCTGAGTTTTTTGACCACCTTACACAAATGATGGAGACAACTGAGCGCCCCCCAACTCTAGCAAGACTCTCAGGATTTCATTCGGATATTGGAAATTAGTCTGCAACAGTGGAATCGCTTGAAATGTCGTTTGGTGTGAGTTCGCCATTAGTTTCCATCCTGACACTGTTAATATTTCATGTTTTGTAGAATTCTTTGGGAATGAAATGGAACGGTCAAATTTAAAGACGAGCATAAAGATGCATAAAGAGCATAAAGATGAGCATAAAATGGTCTCTGTCAGTTTCTGCCCATAAAACATCATAGTGGCCTTTAGTACTGGTCAAATCCTAATGTAGATGTCACATGGATGTTTCTGTCTGAAGTATCACAGTAAGGAAAGTGTTATCCTTCATGTTCACCAACCTACTACTACTACAGAAATGGTAATTACTGTTGCATTGGCTCTAAGTGTGCTCAGGGATCAGTTGGTGTGGTCTATTTAAAGGTGTCAGCACAATGAGAAGCAATTTAACTCCACTTTAACTTATTTATCCACAAGAGTATTAGGGGTGTGAATCTTCACTGGTCTCAATTCAATTCTTTTACGATTATCCTGTCAACCATTCGATACGATTCGATATCCCGATGCATCACGATGCTTCACCTCCTCAAATATATTATATATTGCTACAGGTGGTTTTCATAAACCAATTCAAGCTGTCAGATATATGTGAATTCCTTTTTTTTTATTGCATCTGCTTTTAATAAAGACTCAATGTAGCAGAGTCTGAACACAGAAGACAACAGACAAAAAGCAATAAAAAAAAGCAGCGACCATAGAAAATTAACAAGTAACATCAGTATTCAGTAATCTAAGACAATGATTATTGTCTCTCACTACATTGATGCAGAATCGTCAAGCTCTGCACCCCTAATGGGTATCACGGTTGGTTATTGATTTTTATACCAACACGAGGAGTTCCAAACTCAAATGATCCAGTGACTGTAATTCGGACAGGAAGTGTTTCTGTTTCTAATGAGGGTTCTTATTCACCCTGAATTTATCTTCTTATGTTATCAATTATAAGGAAATAAGTAGTTTTTCTGGATAAGTTGTTACAAAATGGACAAACCTAGCCATAGCAGTGTAGATGGTTCTTATTTCTTCTTTTCAGGTTTCATATCTTGCTTACTATAAGGTTCCTCTGCTGATTAATCCAATCAAACATTTATTACACATCACTTACTGTCCACATCTTCCACAAAACTGTCTCAATCCCATACCACATTTTAATGGTATACACTGTGTACTATATGCAATTACTCATACAATGATGTTTTGGCAGCTGGTACACAGTTTGTACTAGCAGGAAGTGATAGAACACTTCATGCAATACACCTCAAATAAACAAACGTGTCAAAAGTATTCACATTCAATACTCAAGTAGAAGGATACTAGGGTTTGAAAAGACTTCTGTAGAAGCTGAAGTATCAACTCAAGCTTTTTACTCAAGTAAAAGTGTGAAAGTACTGGTTTCAAAACTACTTAAAGTATAAAAGTAAAAGTAATGTAAGGGGGAAAAAATTCCATTAAGGACAAAAGCTTAGCCCGCCCCACAGGGGCCTATAGTGCACTACCCCACCTCCACAAAAAATGTTTTTCTAAAGGCCATAATGACTATAATGTTATATTGAAATCATACCTGCAAACTCAGAAAGGCTGAAAAAGGTGACACATCTCTGACGGCAACTACAGTCTGGTGTTTCAATCCTCTACAGCAGGGATTCCCAAAGTGTGGTACGTGCACCCCCAGGGGTACGCGAGCTGCCACCAGGGGGTGCGCGAGAGGAAAGATTTAATGGCGGTCTGTTTTTTAAATGGGATTTTTCAATACAATAAAATTTAATAGGCCTTGCCTATTGCTACAATGTTTCTTTTACGCGGCTGAAAATAACCGTGCTTTCTTGTTAATTAGCCTGTGTCTGTCACTCGTCCTCTTAAAAGTGGAAGCTTGTGCGTAGCTTTGTTGCATTATCTTGAAACTTTGTTGATGTTGTTATTGTCATGCGTGTTCTGGTTATTTGCGCATGATTAAACATGAGTCTTTATATGGCGATAAAACAAAGCTTTGTTGCGGTTTTTTTTTAAGGTGGGGATTGGGGGTGCGCCAACCCGGTTGGGACATAGAAGGGGGTGCGCAGGAAAAAAAGTTTGGGAACCGCTGCTCTACAGTGAAACACTGTTTAGCTGTCGGCATTTTAACCGTGTTTACTCCAGCTGCTAGCTAACGGTAGGCTAACGTTACCTGCTGTCAAGTGTAGTGTTAACTAATGTCCCGTGCGGCAATGTTTCCGTTCCCTCTAACGTCCGTTTTTGGAGCATCAGCGAGAAGCCCAGGCATTTAAGTAGCACCTAGATAAGGAACCAAAATCCGCGTTGCTATTTGGTCCGGTAGATAACGGTCGTTAAGGTACAAGTGCCGTATTAGCACCGGGTCTATGCAGGTGCGATGGATCTCGTACAAACCAATAGGGTGTCGGAATGGTATATGTTTATACTTCTCATCCAACCACAATCACCTGTCCGGATGGCGCGATTTATCTGCTTAGGTTTTTTTTTTTGTGTGTGTTTTTTTTTTGAACGATGACAAGCCGGAATGAAAACAAGCCAAACTGAAATAGGAGTAACGAGGCTATTTTTAAAATGTAAGGAGTAGAAAGTATAGGTAATTGCGTGAAAATGTAAGGAGTAGAAGTAAAATGTGCTGTAAAATAATTACTCCAGTAAAGTACAGATACCCAACATTTCTACTTACATGTAAGTAAAGTTACTTGACACCTTTGCAAATAAACTGTATTCTTGGAATTCAACTTATGCCAGACTCAACAAAGTCTTTCTGGAGTTGACTTTGGGAGTGAGGTTTGCCATATATCTAACCCCTCCCTCTAAAATAAGCACCAAACCCTTTGGTGATAGAAGAAGCAGATTTATAGTACAATTGCTAGTTTTATGTGTGAAATACTGTTCACTGCATTACAATACACTAGAGCTGCAAAGATGAATTGATTAGTTGTTAACTATTAAATTAATCACCAACTATTTTGATAATTGATTAATTGGTTTGAGTCATGAAAAAAGGTCAAACTTATCTGATTCCAGCTTGTTAAATGGGAATGTTTTCTAGTTTCTTCTCTCCTCTTTGACAGTAAACGGAATATATTTGAGCTGTGGACAAAACAACACATTTGAGGACGTCATGTTGGGCTTTGGGAAACACTGATGCACATTTTTCACCATTTTCTGACATTTTATAGACCAGGCAACTTATCGATTAATCGAGAAAATAATCGGCAGATTAATCGACAATGAGAATGATCGATAGTTGCAGCCCTACAGTACACTACTGTTGTGTAAATTGACTTGGAGATAATGGCAGGACTGGACACAAGCATGCACGTACGTGCGTGTGATGGCTAAAACCAGAGCTGTCCCCAACTGTTTATCCTGTACCACTCATGCACTGTGTATGTGTATTTTCTGCATGAACTGGAGTGTTTTAGTGAAGGTAGATGAGAGAAGCAGTTATCTGTGGGCTCCCCTGGCTGTGTAGTTACAAATTTTAACAAAAAAGCTAGTTACAGTTACATAAGCAGCCTTTTGACCCTGTTACCCCATAACCCCGCCGTGAGGTATGCCAGGGATGCATTCCTTTCATCAGAGCCATTTCCTTCTCCCTGCTGCTCCTGCCAAGTGGCAGAGTAACTGTGTTGGGGGAGGAAACAGTCGTCCGCAATGAAATGTAAGAAATGTTAGAAGTTTCACAATTACAGTACTGTATAAAATGTCATACTTTAACATTTAGCATTTGCTCCTTAACACATCAAATGCTGTGCTTGTAATGCCAGGTGAGCCAGTCGATGTCTAACTGTAGGTGGACGCGCAGGAAGGTGTAGGGTTGAGGGTTCAGGAGGGAGTGGTGTGTTTTTTCATTGTGGGTATATTTTGCCCAAACCCTTAGACAAGATCAGTTTCAGCCTTGTCTCATGAACTCAACCCCTTGTAAAACAAACATACTGTATCTGCACAGAGACATTATTTTTCCTCACCATGAAAGGATTATATGAAAAGACTTTAAACCGAAACTAGACTCACATTGATAATGCTTAGTAAAGTTTGGTCGATTTCTGGTTTGTCCGGTATATAAGGCTAAACCGATTTGATTTTATGCTAACCGGTTGGACCGGCATTTGTCAATATGTCAACTTCTGGAAAAAAGTAGCCTACATCAGCAACCTGTGCAGATTCCGTCACGGCACATAATCTTACTTATATTGCATGCAGTGTTGAGCTGTAGCGTTAATAGTTTACAGCTTTAGTGTGTAGCTTTTTGACATTAATGAACGTCCGTTACATTCAAGCCATTGCAAGTGAAGATAATTACCTCTTCTGAAGAGTCCATCATGTTTTTTTTAATCCTCCGTGTCCTCCTTAGCTACTAGCAACTGCTTGGAGGAGGGGTGGGGGCGCGTGCGGGATCGCGTAAGGCTTGTATCATGTGGACGCCCCGACAGTTTTGTTGTAATTACTTCCTCATGGGGGCGGCAGAAACTACGCACTATAGCTTTAACTACTTTTAAATAGCATTGCTGTTTTCTAAATCAAATAGCTTTTCAGTAGCTTAGCTTTTTTATTAGTATTTGGGTATCCATAGGCACATACAGTATATGGTGCAGTAGCATCCACACAAGCTATATTTCCTCAAGCAATTGTGAAGCTGCAGTCTGAAATAAAACTGCTGAGGATTAGTGCCGCCAAACAAAGACGTATGTCGTGTACATGGATGTATACAAAAATAGCTTTGATGTAGTAAACTACTGTATGTTGCTATAGCTTAGCTTGCTATATTTATTTGGGTGCAAAAGTTCATTTAATGAAAAATGCCAGTAACTGGTTGCTTAGCCGTCTTTCCAAGAACTTTCCAATATCTTGCCCAACACAGGTAATGAGCAATATAACGTCATATTGTTATGTTTGCTTATGAACAAAACAATCTAACTAACGGAGCGGATAGTATCTGACAAAAATTTATTGCGGTGTAATGAAAGATATCACATTTCAGTAGCGGTGGGTATAATATTTTCAATATCCCCCTTCCCCAAGGAGAGAGAGAGAGAGAGAGAGAGAGCTATGTACTATGTATAGGCCTATATCTATTAGTTATACCTAACATAATTTCATTTATATATTTGATTACACAGCTTTGTTTACACTTAATGCTAGTAGATTATTTTTTCATTTTTGTTTTTATTTCACGATTGCTTTGGCAATGTAAACATTTGTTTCCATTGATGGTCGGACATTGATGTAAACATTTGTTTCCATTGCCATTAAAGCCACTTTGATTTTTTTTTTTTACATAAAATTGAATTTAGCTGACCAAAGCATCTTCCTTAGGGAGCGCGTCCCCGGTACTCTCATTGGCCCTCATTTATCAATCTAACGTAGAAACCAGCGCAGATATGAGCGCAGAAATCCTCTTACGACGGGCTTCACGTGGGATTCATGAAACGTTCGTATCACACCAATCAGAGAGTAAGATTGGTCGGACATTGATAAATGCAGCAGCTGGAAACAATCGGAATTTAAATATCATGCCCCAATATATTCTCGGTTCTGAGGCCTCGCCCCCCTACAATTTACGACATGGCGAAACGTAATCCGACTAAGAAGCAGCACTTTTCAGAGGTGGAGATTGAAACCCTGACATCTCAGGTTCATTTGTACTAACGTGTACTATTTGGCAGCCTGAAAACTAGTATTAAAGGCTGTAGAAAGAATGCGGAATAGAAAGAGATCACTGATGCGGTCAGCAGTGTTGCTGTAATAAATTGGACTCCAGCTGAAGTTTATTTAATTTATACATCCTTGACATATGTATGCTATAGTCCTAATAGTAATATACAGGCTTATATTGCAATCTCATAGGCCTCCATGTAGGTGTACCTATATTTAAATAAATGTTTTTTTCATGAGTCAGAGCCAGGCAACCGTGAGCTGTGAAGGAGAGCGAGTGTCCTCCGCCCCCCCGTGCTGGACCACCACCCCGACCCTGTCTCCTGACAGCAGAGAGGCTGGAAAAAGAAGCCGAAATATGTCGTTCAGTGGCAGAAATAAATCGTTCACTTGTGGCCATTAACAACACTTTAAAAGAGAAACGAATACCTGAAGAATAAATACAAATGTGGCGCATCATCATGTTTCCTGTATTGAATATCATTGCCAAACATAACACTATACCTTTTTAAAGCGAGGAATAATATCCTGTCTCCTTCGTATAGCCCCAATTGGGGTTGTGCTGGACACTGATCTCTGGGCATTGGGTCATCTGGCTATCACTACATTTATGGCACCCTGTTTCCCTGCACGATGTAGTGTAGAACCCCACACGCTAAAACAATGTTGCAGACTTTTTCTGGCGTGTATAGTACGGTATCCCCCGCTGATGCAAGTAGAACCATCTGCCCTTAATCAATCCGATGCAGTGCTCCACCGTGGCCCGTGTGCGTACGTGTGCACTATTGTACCAGCGCATAGAGGTCTAAAAGAGCCAGATCTGCCATTGCTGATAAGTGATAAACTCATGACTTCTCCTTCTCCTGTTAAACTGATTATAGACTTAGACTTAGACTTAGACTTCTCTTTATTGATCCCTTTGGGATGACTCCCGCAAGGAAATTAGATTTCCAGCAGCAGATTTTAGCATCTTACAAAAAACACTCTTTAAATAGAAAAAAGATAGAAAAAATACAGTATAAGAATAACAATAAAAATGTAGCTAAATATTTTTACAAAAATAAACAAACAGTAAAACAACAATAAACTACAGATTAATAAAGATAGATATATAGGTATATAGAACTGTGTATGGTATTGTGTTATTATACAGTTAATAAATAAATGACATTTAGCATAAATTAGCAGTTAAGAGCAGTTAGAGTGTCCAGGTATGTATGTGAGTAGATTATTAATAATTTATTGCACAGTGTTCTGTTCTGTCCTCTTTACCCTATTTCCTCCTCCCCCCGAGTGAGGAGTTGTAGAGTATGATGGCGTGAGGGACAAACAAGTTCTTGAGTCTGTTGGTCCTACACTTGGGAAGGAGCAGCCTTCCACTGAACAGGCTCCTCTGGTTGCTGATGACGGTGTGCAGGGGGTGGCTGGCATTGTCAGTAATGTCCAGCAGTTTGTCCAGTGTCCTCCTCTCTGCCACCGTCACCAGTGAGTCCAGCTTCATGCCAACCACAGAGCCGGCCCGCCTGATCAGTTTATCCTTTATCCAGTGTGGACTTGGTTGCATGCATAAGTTTAAACTTGACATGAGATTTGATCATAGTCTCCGCTCGCGTCCATATTGATAAATGCAGAGCTTTGTGTGGAGATGACAATATACCGGTTTTACGCTTGTTTTCTGTTGTACGTTTGTTTCGTGAATGAGGGCCATTGACTTTAATTGAAAAAAGCTTAATATTTTAAAAAGTATAATTATTAGAACAAATGTTGAAGAAGTCCCATCATGTGCTTTAATGGATGAACATTTTGATATTTGAATGTTCTTTGTAGCTGAACGTATGCAGAAGTTAGAGGCGACCAAAGAAAGTTGAAGAATGAAGAATTGGATAACAATACTGTGAATGCTGAATCAGCATTCACACAACAAGAGTTACTGTATCTCAAGACACTTAACAGAGTAGGTCTAGACCACACTAATTTACAAAGATAATAATAATAACTAGAAAATGCATTTCCTGCAGAAAATGCGTGGGAATACTGAATAGCTGAATTGCTGAAGCTAAACTGGGTGAATAGCTTAAATCCGTGAGAAGAAGTTGAAGTAGTGAGAGTAGTTGAAAAAGTGGAAATTGTTTTAATAAGTATGAATTTAGATGGAAGTTGAAATGAATTGCCTGAAAAGGCTGAAAGAAGAAATACTTTATCAGACATATACACTGCATAGAACGAAAAAGCATAGATCTAGCTGAGAGGAGATGTGAAATATATTGCGTGAAAAGAATGGGGCTGAACAAGAGGAAGGAGAGAAGGGAGAAGAGAGGATAAAAGGACAGAAGAGAAGGAGAGAAGATGACAAATGCTGTGAGAAACAGATGAAAATGCAGAAATCTGTAGTATAGACCTTTTTCACGGAAGACATGTTGACATGCCAGAGCAGGAAAAGCACAGGTGTATTCAAAACCATTAATGATGGGTGCATTCCACTTAGGAGATGCCCTGGTATTAAACCATTACTGATGGCTGCATTCCACTTAGGAGAGGCCCTGGTATTAAACCATTACTGATGGCTGCATTCCACTTAGGAGAGGCCCTGGTATTAACCCATTACTGATGGCTGCATTCCACGTAGGAGAGGCCCTGGTATTAAACCATTACTGATGGCTGCATTCCACTTAGGAGAGGCCCTGGTATTAAACCATTACTGATGGCTGCATTCCACTTAGGAGAGGCCCTGGTATTGTGCATGCTGACTCACTAGCTATGTTTCCATCGACCCGTTTTTATCCGAATTAATTGATATCGAATGAAAAATGCCTTATGGAAACAGTAAAATCCAATTGAATTTCATGAATATCGACTCAAAGAAATTCCGTTCGGTCTCATCGGATTTTCTCTAGATCTATATACGGCTTATGCGATAAACGCTGATGGAAACGTTATTTGCCGAATAAATAATGAATTGCGATTAAGTTTTAGGACATTTTATGGTTGCAACCCGCTATAAAACGAAGAAGAAGTTTCAGTTAATTTCCGCCCAGTATTTCCGCTCTGTTTGCACACATGACAGGTGTCAACAAAAACAGATGTAAGTGGACAAACGAGGAGACAAGATACTTTTTTAATTTAATTTACCAGAAAACTATAACAGCTAGCAAAGCTTTAGATCTAAAAAATTTAGATCAAAAATCTAAGAAACGCCATCATTTATCAGGAGCTCGCGAAGGAAATGAGCAATAAGGTTACGACAGGGACATTCTAAAACGCTTAACGTGAAAAAGCTAAACGTGGTTTAATGTATCTAAACAACGATCAATCATCACCAGATTTATCATGGTCATATCATGTCATGAACACTTAAGCCTGTCAAAAAAACTAAATCGAAATCCAACGATTATAGAAGTTATCTCACGTTAATGTTTTCTTCATCAGTGGCCGTATGGCGAGGAAAAAGCTTAACGTGGTTTAATGTACCTAAACAATGATCAATGATTACCAAATTTCTCTCTCATATTGCTCCTCATAACCACTGAAAACTGTCAAAAACTCGAACCCAAAGTCCAGTTATTATGGACATTATCTGACATTAAGCGTTTCTGCTTCATAGAGCCTATGGAAAAAGCTTAAGGTGGTTGTAATTACCCTACCTAAACAATGATCAATCAGCACTAAATTTCTCTCTCATATTACCCATCATAACCACGGAAAACTGTCAAATAATCTAACCCAATGTCCAATTATTATGGACCTATATTGACATATAGCGTTTCTGCTTCAGGGCGGCGGAGCGGCTGGGGGTTGACTCTCCACGGTTCTCATTGGCTTTATAAG
The DNA here is from genome assembly GCA_025617405.1 of Perca schrenkii. NCBI lineage: Eukaryota > Metazoa > Chordata > Actinopteri > Perciformes > Percidae > Perca > Perca schrenkii. The sequence continues at coordinate 9,346,731 of CM046787.1, forward strand.
TCCTAATGTGAAAAAGCTTAACGTGATTTAATGTACCTAAACAACGATCAGTCATCAGTCAAAAAATCCTCTTCTATATTGCTCATCATAACCACTTAAAACGGTAAAATCTAACCCAATGTCCAAATATTATGGACGTTATCTGACACATTAACGTGAGATAACTTCTATAATCGTTGGATTTCGATTTAGTTTTTTTGACAGGCTTAAGTGTTCATGACAAGATATGACCATGATACATCTGGTGATGATTGATCGTTGTTTAGATATTAAACCATGTTAAGCGTTTTAGAATGTCCCCAACGACAAGCCGTGGGACGTCCTGCGGAGTAAATGGAAGGGGCTCAAACAGTGATACACAGCTCAAAAAAGAGAGTTGTCTCGCAGCGGTGCCGGAGGGAAAATCTAAGGCAAGTTCCACCTTTTTGATGAGCTGGATCAGATCCTCAGCCAACGGCACATCGGAGCTTATAGCTTGGCTTCTAATATTAACAACAACAACTACTTCTGTCTAGCAAAACTTTGTTCGCAAAAGTTAGCTTGAATCTTGTGCGATTCAGTGCAAAAATTAATGGAAACACCTTAAAATGTCTCAAATCAATTCAATATACTAATTTAATCGCAAAACAGCATGTGACGTCATTACGCACAGGTTTTTATTCGCTTTAAAGCTGTTGGATGGAAACACACTTTCACCAGCTTTATTCGCATGAGTTTTTTTTACCGAACTTCAGATAATTCGATTGACAAGTGGATGGAAACTTAGCTACTGAAATAGCTTACTGGGACACTTGATGGAATTAAGCCATCGTTAAGGTTATCAATTTCAGCTGTGCTTTTCCTACTATGACAAGTCAACATGTCTGCTTTGAGAAAGGGCCATTCAAGTTGACTGTCTGTGAAAGGGTTGTCATGGCTACTAAGTGCCTGTGACCGTGTTTATAAACATGCTTTGATGTCTGCGATGAGATCTCTTTATGTGTTAACGATCGCACCTGCTCTTAATGTGTCTCCTGTGGCACGCTCAGTTATTCAGAGACACTGAGAGCGAGCTCTCAAATAAAGGCTCAGACTCCCAAAACGATAACTGCTATCAGTCAAATGACGTCATCCTGAGCACTGGAAGGCCTTTGTGAACGTATCTGTATAAAATGTATATGGATAAACTTAAAAATGTGGGCATATCAGCGATTTTAAAAAAGTGGTTCGGTCTGCATTTCGCTCAGAAATATCGAGAATGTTAAACAGGGCAGTCAATGGAGAAAGGTGTGGAACTCTTGTCATTTGGAAGCTCACTGAGCCAAAAGTAAAAGGTGTATCACAAAACTGAGCACATTGGCTGAAACTAGACTAAATTGTGTATGACAAGTAGATATTGTGGGCGTGAGAGCAATTTATAGAGAAGGAACTAAGATAATTCTTTTAAGGCTCTGTGCTCTAGCTATGACATCATCCACTCTAGCCAGAGCAATACACTGTTTAATCTAAAAAAATTCCTGAAATGATCACTAAACTTAACCAGCTTTTTCACAAAAACTGTAAAAGATATCAAACTGAAACGTAGTAGCCGGATAGCTGAATATTTTGTTAAACTTTTAAAATTTGTTTGGTGTCTGTAGGTGAAAGTATGAAGGAGCTGAACATTTTGGGAGCGGAAGAAGATTTTAAGGATTTGAAGCATGCTCTCATTGACTTCAATGTTAAAAAAAGTGTTAAAAAGCTTAATATTTTATTAGTATAAATAGTAGAAAAAAAGTTGAAGAAGTCCCATCATTAGCTGAAAGAGCTGAACATTTTAAAAGTTGAATGGTTTTAATAGCTGAAAGTATGCGGAAGTTACGGAGAGCCAAAAAACATACGGAATAATAAGTTTATAAAGAACCGAATAACAATAGTTGGAATACTGCTGAATCAGCATTCCCACTAATAAAGATAATGCAACTATGACTAGAAATATTAGTTGTAGTAGTTCAGGGTGTAGCAGGGCACTGCAGGACATAGCCGGGCGTAGCAGGACCAAGCAGGACTAGCAGCTGCAACCATGATTTAGGTGCCACCCTAATCGAAGAAAAACTGCGAGGCGAGAAAACATAAGGACTCCGGGGAATAAGCTCCCCGGAGCTAAGTTAGTAACAAGCATTTCTGGGACATGGATGAACACAGATGGAAAGAGAGAGGAGAGAGGAGCTCAGTGTGTCAAAGGAAGTCCCCTGGCAGTCTAGACAGATAACAGCATAACTAAGAGCTGGTCCAAGGCAAACCTAAGCCAGCTCCATAAGGGTTGGTAGATGAGTCTGACGACTATGAAGAGAAGCAGAGAAGAGAAGGGGTGCCTTGTCTCGAGCTTAACACCCTCCCCCGCCGGTCTAGGCGAACGCTGCAACTCCTCACTCCCTAACTATAAGCTTTATCAAAGAGGAGAGTTTTAAGTTTATTCTTAAATGTGTAGACGGTGTCTGCCTCCCGAACCCAGACTAGGAGCTGATTCCACAGGAGAGGAGCCTGATAGCTGAAGGCTTTGGCTCCCATTCTACTTTTAGAGACTCTAGGAAGAAGTGTGCCCACCCTCAAGGATCCACATACACAGTGAGGAGTTTAATCCCAGGTGCGTTAGCTTTGTGACTAGCCTGGAGGGTGATGTGTGTTAAATGCTGAACAACAGTCAATGAACAGCAATTTCACATAGCTTCCTTTCTTTTCCAGGTGAGATAGGGTGGTGTGGAGGATGTGTGCTATGGCGTCTTCCGTTCATCGGTTGGGATAGTAGGCAAACTGTAATTGGTCCACTGTGCTTGGTAGTGAGGAGCAGATGTCATCCCTGACCAGTAGTTCAAAGCACTTAATCACTACAGAGGTGAGTGCCACCGGGCGATAGTCATTCAGGCAGGCTGGTTTTGTTTTCTTGGAATGATGGTAGACTTCGTGAAGCACGTGGGTATGAAAGACTGAGCCAGTGACAGGTTGAGTATCATTGTGAACACCATCGCTAGTTGGTCAGCATAAGGTTTGTGGACCCGCCCGTTGATACCATCAGGACCTGCCATTTCTTGGTGTTCACATGCTTAAAAGCCCTCCTGACATCATGCTCAGAAAGAGAGATGGGTGTGTGAGGTGCACCAACCCATCTTTTAACCTCGGCTTCAGCTGTTTCTGCGTGTTGGCTGCGGATGGCCTCAAAGCGGGCATAAAATGTATTGAACTCACTTGCTACAGACGCATCAGCACTTGACACGGCAGAGGGGGTTGATTTATAATCTGTCATAGTTCTTAGACCTTGCCACATGCGTCTGGGGTTGCCCTCCTGAAATTGTAATTCCACTTTCTTCCCGTAGTCACTTTACTGCTCTTCTCACGTTGTAGGCTCCTGCTATATAACTCTTCAACATCCCACGCCGGATGTATGGCTTTATCCTGGAAATATACTTTGGCTGCCGGAAGATGCATGAGGCTGCTTGCAGCTTTACTTGACATTGTAAGCTAAATTATAAGGCATACAGAAATAAAATATGTAAATCACATTTTGTCCTAAATATGGTCGCAAAGAGCAATAGATTCAAAAGCTGACTTTTTACTTTTTTTACTTTTTTGTCCACATGTGGGTGTGTCCAGTTGCGGCTTGCTAGTCGAAAATGGTTGGCAAGCAACCTCTGGTGATCTCAAGTGCTCACAAGCAGCTTAAAACAGAGGACAGAGCATCTCTGATACAAACACAGATCACTTGTCCATCCTTGTCTACATCACCACCTCTGTAAGCCTCTGAATCTGTTTTCAAAAGACAGACAAAAGATCTGCACACTGTAGTGATAGCTCCCAGCAAATTTAGATTTGTCTGATTTTTGCCTTAAGTTTGTTTGTTGATCCAGCACTTGTAGATGTTTTTTGGATGTCTGTACCCTATACTCTGTTTGCCTCTGAATCTGTTTTTACCTTATGTTTCTGTCTATCAGGCTACATCGAAGCTTTGGTTATCCCTGCAGGAGCCAGGAGGATCAAAGTTGTGGAGGACAAACCCTCACATAGCTTTCTGGGTAATGATGCATTTGTTTTAGGGTCCTTGAGAAGGATCACTGCTATTGTCACAAACACAATACCATGTTTCTTTGTGAACAATTAGCAGCTGCTCATGCTAACTTTATTGTTCAACATATGGGACAAAAGCATTTTGTTTTCACATGCGAGAGGCTAAAGGTCGTTTTATGGTTCTGCGTCGAATCGACGGCGTACCCCCGCAGATCCCTCTGCGTCTACGCTGGACCCTACGCCGCAGCCTGACGTGCACCTCTCGGAAAATTTAACTACAAGTCGCAGCGACGCACTTCGCTCGGCTGTGGCCTGGTAGCGTTGAATTTCCCCTGACTTATTTCCTGGTTCTCCTACATGAAATCAAGGAGAGGGTTAATGTTTCCTGCTACAAATTTCCCACCGTGGTCAGAAAGCACAGGGGAGACACTTTGTTTCTCTCACTATGACTCTAGAGTCGCTACTCGCTCCGAAGCTAATCGCCGTCACTCTCTCACTTCTCCCTCGCTCCCCACACACACACATGCCGGCTCGACGCACACACAGGCGCACAAGTATAAACATCAGGCCACTTATGTAGGCTACAGCGAAAGCTCGGCGTGGAGCCTCCGCAGAACCATAAAACAGGCGTAAGTCGAGAAAGGCGAGATTCGCTAACACATTTATAAAAAAATAAATAAAATAATACACATTCAAATAGTTATTTCAGCATTCGCTTAGTATTAAGGAAGAACAACAGATTCACAGATGACAGTAACAGCAAGAACTGGACCCTTTTCTGCACTATGTCCCTAACTCAGATAGATAGAGGTAAGGTTGAAAAGCGCCAAATTCTCCCTTTACCAGACTGGCCAGAGCTTCTTTCAATTTAACCATTAAGTCACTTTAGAATTTAACACATATCACCCATACATCTAAACACCAGTGTATCCATCCGCCCAGCACCTCGGCCTATAGCACAGGCTGCCAGATATGGTTGATTAGCACAGGTGTGTTTGGTGTCTGTACGGGTATGTGTCTGGTACCATGCCTGGCTAACTCACTTTGACGACAAGACATAACTCCCCCTTAAACCACAAACTGTCATTTTTACATTTGTCTGCTGATTAAACATGTTCATTAGTGAGCCTTAGAGGTGTTGTTAGGTGTAGTTTCTCTCTGCATCAAGTCTTTATGCTAAGCTAGGCTAACCCTATCCTGACTCCAACTCTGTGATAATGAACAGACCTGTGGGTAAGCATTTAGTGTTTCCCAAAATGTTGAATTATTCATTCAAAATGACATTTGATAAAGGACACAGAGTAGTTGTCACTGTCCGTCCTGTTGAAACTCCAGTGTAAACACTTCAAGTTTTTATGATGAAACAAACTGAAATTCAACAAATAAACACACAAACAAATATACTGTGCACACATTGGTGTCTTTGGTGACAAAGACAACCAGATAATCAGGTGTGACATTACAAAACTGGTGTTCATTTTCTCACGTCAAACACAGGGTTTGTGGGTGAAAGTGTTACCTCTGACCTCCTGTGTCTCTCTCACAGCTCTGAAAGACTCCAGTAAAAGGTCCATCAACAGTGACTGGAAGATCGAGCTTCCAGGAGAGTTTGAGTTGGCCGGGACCACGGTGCGCTATGTTAGAAGGGGACTGTGGGAGAAGATGTCCGCCAAGGGACCCACTAATACACCCTTACACCTGATGGTAAACACATCAGTTTTTCTGTTCCGATTGTTATATCACAATACACCCTGGATACAGTGGCAGGACTGAACACCCTACTGCTGGTGAAAATGCTTGTGTGACTGTTTATTTATTTAGGGTTATCAATTTGCTAACATTGACTATACTATAAATTAGATATGAACTGGTTAGTTTTGCCTACCACGTATATGATAGACACGTTCTATTTTGTTTGACTAATGTACCATTAATAGTAGGCGTCTGGTTTTTTTTGTCCACTGGTGCTCGGGCTGTCGTAATAAGAGTAGTAGGCCCTATGCTGGATACGCTCCTATTAGTCTATATCCACGATGTTCCGCTTCTGGGATTGCTCTGTTGCCAACGGAAATTCCGCCGGATTTCACTCTTTTCAGCCGGGTGTCCGTTACCTTCTGCTTTCTTGGTGTTTAAATTCTAAACTGCGGTGGATTTATGAGGACTATGGTTAACTGCTCCTCAGCTCTCTGCAGGGTAAATCCAGACAGCTAGCTAGACTATCTGTCCAATCTGAGTTTTCTGTTGCACGATTAAAACAACTTTTGAACGAACACGTTCCACCAAAACAAGTTCCTTCCCGAGGCTATTTTGCAGCGGCACCGTGGCTCTGTCTGGGGCTTTGCACCGCCCTTGACAATTGTGATTGGTTTAAAGAAATGCCAATAAACCAGAGCACGTTTTTCTCACATCCCGGAATAGCTATCAGACCCTCCTCCGCAGTGCTGTGGAGGAAGGTCTGGCAAAGCGATACTACGCTCATATATAGATCCCACGGGCTTACATACAGGCTACACACTGTCAAGTGTAGGCTACTGTTCATGCAGGAGCCACTGGAAAATGTCATTGTCAAAAAGGAGAAAAGTGGACACAGTGTCGGGGTTCCCAAAATAGCCTAAATGGGAAGTCATTGTGCTTGGTGTGTTAACAGCACCAGTGCTCAAGGAATATAATATTCGGTGTCACTATTAGACTTGTTTCCTTTTCTAACCCAGCACTACCAGGAGGTCCAAGGTGTATGGAGAAATCCTTGTAACTATTGCATGGGAAAACAAAGAAGGGTGGGGTGACATTTACCATGACTTACACTGCACATGCTACTGAAACCAAGACACCTCTCTTAGCAGAAGTCATTGATCCAACCTGCTTCACTGCACGGCATGTAACTACCCGGTCAGGTGTTTGGATGGTGGTAACAGCGCTCTTATCCATGTTCCACATACTGTATGTCATCCATCAAAGCTATACCTCAATAACGTCCCCAAGGTTCTTGAAAAGTCCCACATTTGTGGCCAACGGTGGTGCACATGGCTTCAGAGAGCCAGGGATGAGAGCGAGCAGGCAGGTGTCAGATCTGTGCAGACGACCGGAACAAAAACACTTCCGCAGAGGCAGCCAGTTGAGTAACTGGTGCTTCTATATGACACATTCACATAGACTTTGTTAAAAGAATGTGGCCATATGCGACCCAAATGTGGTCTGAGTGATCGGCTCCCAATGCATTCTCAATGCATCCTGGATGCAGTCACACCTGTACTTAGAACTGTCCACTTGTGATTGTGATCAGATCACACAAGATGCATGTAAATGCCAGGTCTGAACAGGGCCAAAATGTGACATTACATTACATGTTTTATTTAGCTGACACTTTTATTCAAAGCCACTTCCAATAAGTGCATTCAACCATGAAGGTACAAACTCGGAACAGCAAGAATAATATAAAATAATACACTAGCTTCAATTAAGCCAAGCTATAAAGTGCCACATATAAGTGATTATTATGATTAAGTAATTATAATCATCATCACCAAGGTGCAGTTGGAAGAGATGTTTTTTTTAGCGTGCGGTGGAAGATGTTCAGACTTTCAGCTGTCCTGATGTCAATGGGGAGCTTGTTCCACCATTTAGGAGCCAGGACAGCAGGGACAATGACTCATGTCCATTTTGCTTTTCTTGCTCTCGTGCAACAAGGGCAGTTAAATGCACTGAATAAATATTTTGTTTTTTTAAACATTTAAGTCTATCATATACTGTATACCAAAGCTGCCAAACAGGCTTGGCGCAGGCCAACGCGGTCCCATGGAAAATTTCTGTTCGTACTGATTAACTGTTTAATTGGAAGCAATGACTGTAATGGCTATGTTTGCTTACTGCTACCCTTTGAAAATGAGTTCTGCAAGTAAAGATCAACTGAGTGAAGGTTGGTAAGCTTTATGTACAGCTTCACTTTTCTTTAAACCCTTCTCTGTCATGTTCCCAGGTGCTGCTCTTTCATGACCAGAGCTACGGGATCCACTATGAGTACACTGTGTCCCTGAACACAACTCAGGACAGGAGCAGTGAGGAGCCAAGGGAGCCAGAGTATCTCTACATCTGGACGCACAGCAGCTGGCAGGACTGTACTGTCCAATGTGGAGGAGGTAACACACACACACACACACACAAACACAGGGTGCAATTTTCTGAGGGGTTGCATGGGATTTTGCCTGTTCTGGTCTATATATCCCCGCCTCTGCTGAATTATTTTTATTAAAAAAATGTATTACCCCTCACAGTGATCAATGCTTCACCAATAGATAATATTATCAATAGAAGTATTTTAAACTGAGTAAAGCGCTGTAACGTGAACGGTCGTGCGATAGAATGCTAAAATCAGAGTGGCAGTTGGTAGATGTGTTTAGCTGGCAATAGGTGACTGTGAACCGGCTACAGGCACTGCCAAATGACGGTCCTTTCAGGGGTAGTTGAATTTTGCCAAAAAATAGTGAGCGTCATGCGGCGGCGACAACAGTTACGTTAAGTTTAAGAAACAGGTCGTGGTTTGATTAAAACACTCCCGAGCAACGAACACGCGTTTCCTGGGTGAAACTGTTTACTCCACTGCCTGGCTTGAAAGCGCTTTTATGTTCACACCACGTTGTGCTACTTCATTTTGATATTTTGCATTACTTATTGAAGTTCATAAATAGGTGTTTTGGCATGGCTGGCCGAGTGACTCTATCCATGTTATTGTAATTTGACTGGATAGTCTCGCTGTTTCACTTACTGGCCGGCTGTCTGAACGCCCTGCGGCTTCGCGCACACTTCTAGGATGCGCCGTGGAATATCAAGCATTGACTTGAATGGCTGCGATTGCTAGTGGGGGTCGTGGCACCTCCGGAACGCAGTGGAAAATAGTGGTTAGTGGCCATTGCAGTTGAGTTTAGCCAACAAAGCACCAAAATGACAACAAGTTAAAACAACACTAGAGAACTTTTCCCGCTTCAGTCCCCCTACAGGTTGGAAGCAGAATTGTCCATGACATTACACTATGCAAGTTTGCCAGATCGGGTAGTGGATCTGTAGTTCGAATGAACTGGACAATGTAATGTAATGGACAATTCCGCTTCCAACCTGTAGGGGGGACCGAAGCGGGAAAAGTTCTATAGTGTTGCTTTAAGATTAGAAGAAAGATTGTGGTTTGGGTTAAAACACTGGTCCCCTTAAAGGAACACGCCGACTTATTGGGAATTTAGCTAATTCACCGCATTCACCGCGGCATCAGGCCAGCACAGAACATGCAGGTGACTGGTTCCAGCAATCCTACTGCTAACTTATAGAGTCACAGCGTGTACAAAAACAACGTAACATGAGACACAGCCGTCTTCTAACTGTAAACAAACCGGGAACTATATTCTCAGGCGGAAGAATATAGTACTTGGGCGGAGTGATATGCTCACAGCAAGCCTGTCTGAGAATATAGTTCCCGGTTTTGTTTCTTGAAGTTAAGATTTGAATCTTAAGTGATATCAAGATATTTAAATTCAGTAACTATATCAATTGATTCATTTTTAATAAAGATGTCTGCAGTTGGAATCTGCCCCCTAGTTTTACAAAAGAACATACGTTTTGTCTTGCTGATATTTGGCAACAATCATGTAAAACAAAGCCAAGTGTAGGAACACTGCTGCCTTGTTCCTACAAAAGTAAATCAGTTCTAACTTAGTCAATACCTGTGAATTTGGTGTTGGTCTATTGTTGTGTTGCATTTTCAGTTCAAAAGCTCTGTACAGCACAGAGGGTAGCAGTATTCCTAATCTTTGTTAGCTTCTGATGCCTGGGTCTGAGTAGGAAGAAGATTTTTTTTTTTTTTATTTATTTATATTAGGACAATGCACATTAATCAACATTTCTGTAAATGCGCCAGTGTTAGCCAGTTGGCTAATTTTCAACTGTAGTCCTAGTTGCATGCATGTCTTTATGGTGGGAAGAAACCGGAGCACCCGGAGGAATCCCACGCAGGCACGGGGAGAACATGCAAACTCCACACAGAAAGGCCTGGGACGACCTGGGTTCGAACCCAGAACCTTCTTGCTGTGAGGCAGAAGTGCTAACCACTGAGCCACCGTGCTGCCTCCTGACGCATGAGCACAGGAGCAGTGCGGTCTGCATGCCTACCTGCTGTGGACAGCAAACATTGCAACAGCAATTTATAATGCTTCTCGTGTCGTACACACACACACACACACGCACACACTCATACAGTCCAGAAAACCAATGTTATGTATATAAAAAAACCCCAAAAAAAACAGGAGAAAGTACAAGCACTAGGACCACGGGAAAACCGTGCACACTCAAGCTCCCGGTCCCCCTTCCAACCATGCTTCCAATTCCCCCTCCTCCCTCTCCTTTTGTGTTCTCATTCAAACCAGGCGTTGATGCATAGACTGTATAAGTGGAGCCAAAACATCTGAATCGCCCCCTGGTGGCTGGCTGCAGTATAAGTCTTAAGCCCCGCCTTGCTCCAAAGTACACGTTTTCTCTCATTTTAGTTAGTTCTGATCACGCTGATGTTTGTTCAAGTGTTCATTTTTCTGATCTGTTTGGTTTTTATTTGTTATTTGATGTTATAAAAACGGGGTGAAATGTCATGATTGACAGCTGGGATTGACTTGCGATTGGTTGGGCGGGACTTCAATTCCACTGCCATATCAATACTGGCTCCAAAATAACAAGATGGCCATATCGGGATGTATCTGGGAGTGATATTTTTTTTACACTTTATTTCAAACAAGCAGAGACTCTACCACTGTGCTTCTTCATTTATTGTGTTTGTGTGTGTGCGTGTGTAGGTGAGAGAAGGACAGTGGTTTCCTGTATGAGAATATTCAATAAAACCATGGAGGCTGTCAACGATAGCTACTGTCAACCTGAGAACCGACCACACCCCCAAGTACGATTCTGCAACTCTCACCCCTGCCAGTATCGGTGAGACACACACACACACACACACACACACACACACACACACACACACACACACACACAGTATGTTTGTTGCTAATTTGAATAATTTGTAAAACTAAGATAAATACATTTACCTTTTTAGAAATACACTTTAACTGTGTTGGAAGGTGAGCATGTCGCTGTTAAACAGCCACTGATACAGATAAATGATACACTAATTATGACAGGTCTCCTTCAGAGCTCTGTGTGTTTGTGCCTGAACACGACGAGAGGAGTGGCCGACTTTGGAGGCAGGTTGTAGGCTGCCCACCCAAACACAAGTTAAAAACAGTACTGGTATTTTCGGTGCTATTTTCCATTAGCTAAACAAACAAAAAATGTCTTAACTTTTGATTGGGTGGGAAAAACACTTCGAAATGGTTGAGTCAAACTCGCTGACACTTCCTGGTCTCAGAAATAAGGGAGCAACAGCCTATGTTTTTTAAGTTTTGCTTCAGTGTTTTTGATATTTTTAAAAGAAGGTGAACAATATAATCAGCTGACAGACAGCGAGAGCCCTGATGAGAGAGAGATCATGTGTTGTCACACAACGAGCTATAGGTACAGTATGTGTGCTCATAATAGGTTTGGATTTAAAAGTCTGTGAAATCGTATGTGGAAGGTTGAGTTAATTTTTAATTGAATGCTAGTAAAGCACTGTTGTTTGGTTCACTTCCTATATTTGGGTCGGATTGGGGTCTCACCTAAAGTTAACCAAACTCTAGTGCACTTGGAAGCGAATCCCGAGCCCTGTTTTCAAGTGGACCAGAGTTTGGTTGTTTGATCCGCACAAGAGTTCAAATGAGCTTTCAAACGACCCGGACTAGCCGAAGAAACTGAAAATTATAAAGGCAACTTTTTCTCTCTGTGTCAGACCTCCACTCAGTAAAACATTCAGACCCAAAGCAAATGGACTGTAGCTTATGAACTGTCTGTAACACCTAATGTTTTCAACAGGTGGGTGACAGGAGAGTGGGGATCCTGCTCCGTCACATGTGGTAAAGGTGTTCAGCAGAGGGACGTGGTTTGTGTTTACCATTTTCAGAATGGCTCACTCATCCACACCAGGGATCTGTATTGCCAAGGAGGAAAACCTCCTGTTGTGCAGGGCTGTGAGGGCCGCCTCTGCCTCACTTTGTGGGAGGCTTCAGAATGGTCCAAGGTATGTCACACACTGTGCTAATGTTATGTGAAAACTATTACAGGATCTGGGCCTTGTTTCCTATTAACAATTGATCTTAGAAGTGAAGAATGGATCAATGAATGCTCTTTAATTCTTGCACATTTCTTAAGGCAGAGAGAGTCCGGGCCTATGATAAAAAGCTTGAACATTTTGCAACACATTTTCCAACTGGATTAGATTAGTGACAGATATTTACAGGCCTTCACTTTTAAATGTACCTCATTTTACATCAAATGGCCCGTAACAAAGAACACCAGTGATCATGATAACAGAATATACCATAATATGCAATTCAGTGAGCAACACCTATAAAAACTTGAAAGATGTGTTTGGTTCCTTCTAATCTACATGTTCCAGAGCTTTAAGGTAACTTTGGTATTTTTCAACCTGGACCCTATTTTCCTATGTTTTTGTGTCTAAGTGACTGATGGGAACAACAATCTTTGACATTGGTCAAGTATTAAGCAAGACCGCTGCAGTCTGCAGCTGTGAAACAAGCTGCAATGTAAGTTATTTGGCAATTGCGCAGCTTCAATTTACGTAAACAAAAAGTGCTGTTTTTGCTGCTGACAGGCTCAGATTATTATTCTAAGTGTCTAACAAGATTATGGAAAGGATCCCTACAGAGATAGACCTTTTTTGTTAAAGAGTAAGATCCTTTGGACGGTGCTCGAGTGGTTACATTGCAGCCTTTGTCGTGGCTGCTGACGGTAGTGGTCTAGCTTAAAACTGGACTAATTTCGACTTCCGGTTTGAGCGATGACGGAGTAGGTCGCAAACCGGTAGAGCTCTGTTGAAATCTTACCTAAATTCGATTAATACATGTTTTATTACCACAGATAACTTTTGCAAGCCTGTGTGAAAGCTTACTAAATATGGGGAAACCAACCAAAAAGCAAAACCAACCTACAGAGGACACGTCTGAAGATAACCAAGATGTCGGAACGCAAGCTAGCCAAAATGAACAGCATGCTACTAGCAATGTGCCGTTTACCTTGGCCGACATGGAGAAACTTCTCAACTCAATGGACGACCGCATTATAACCAATCTATCTGTCCAACTTTCTGCTGACTGAGCATTTATTGACCGGCACGACCAGGCCATCCAACACATGGAAACGTCACTTAACGATGTGGAGACCAGGCTGCAATCCCTTGAGTCAATCCCTGTCCAGAGAGAACGAGACCCTCAAATTTAAGACGGATGATCTTGAAAATAGATCGAGGTGCAACAATATCCGTATAACCGAACCTGAAAAAGTTGAAGGCTCACACCCAACTGCTTTTATGGAGGTATTCCTGGAAGAAACCTTTGCCGCAGAGGCTTTTCCCTCACCTCCATCCGTCGACAGGGCGCATACCCGTTCATCGCACGGATCCACCATTATCAGGACAAGGAGCGCATCCTGAAGCTGGCTAGAGAGGCTGGGTCCCTCTCTTTCCACGGATCCGAGATACACATCTACTCCGACTACAGCGCGGATGTCTCCAAGAAAAGAGCAGCGTACTACACGGTGAAGTCACAGCTGAGAAACGCCGGATTCGGATATTCGGTTACTCTCGGTGCTTTATATGCTCTGATTCAATTTTTATTTGTATGTACTTATGATGTTATACTTTGTACATATAGTTTAAGGGCCCTATTTTAAGTATCAAACGTGAAACGCTTTGTGGGCGGATCTTGGGCGCTGTTGCTATTATACCGGCGGGATAAATTACTCTTGCGCCCGACACAAATCTAAAATTGGTTGGTCTGAAGTAGCTAGGTGTGGTTTGGGCGTAACGTGCAATAAACCAATCAGAGCGTCATCTCCCATTCCCTTTAAGAGCAGGCACGCTTGTTCCATGGTGGATTGCTATTATGACGTCAGATGTGCCTGCCGCACGCCAGCGAGAGCTGTCCGGGATGCGGCAAAGTAAATGCCCGTCTTGAACGGGTGGCGATGTTGCTGCGGCCTCTCGGGCGCATCTCCCCAAGTCTGGAGAGGATTGCTGCAGCCATGGAGCGTGGGCCTCCAAATGCACCACCTGCTCCTTTTATGCCCCTTTCCTCCTCCCCCCATTCCATCTCTGTCCAACCGCTCCACCAGGAGCGCATCGCGCATTGCCACTCCCGGACCAGATCCCCCCCAGAGTGTCCAATCCCGCCGTAGTTCAACTTCAACTTCAACTTGAAGCGCATTTTCAGTAATATTTTTCTTTGTAATTATGTATGGTTTGCAAAAATGGGAACTGCTGCGTCAGTTAGATGAGAGAAGCAAAGTGTATGTGCGTTGTGCGCACGCTACATATGTGCACGCCAAGCATGTGCCCCTAAAATAGCATCTGAATAATGTCACTGACTTTAGACTAGCGCCACTGGCTTTAGACTAGGTTTTTCCTGGTTTTTCCTGGTTCCTGGTTTCCTGGTTCCTCGTTTGCTCCTGAACAGCCCTCCTCTTTTCGCTGAACCACCCCCGGGAGCGCAAATACACTCTCTAATTTACCAACGTGCGTATAGTTTTGCCACGGACCTTCTGTAATACGGACAAGTAATACTTTTGTTGTTTATATACAGTGTAAGGCAGGTCTACTGCTCTCCTCTATTTAACGGATGTGCTACCCAGCGAATATAGACGGACACACACACACACACATTCACGGGCGCACTGCCATTCCCTGTGATAAAAATTATAAGTTGATAATAGGAGTCGATTTTAACTGTTTACTCAGCACCATGTTAGACAGATCATCAAACAAGGTCCAACCCCTCACCAAATCTGCAAAAGTTGTAAATGATTTCATAGTGCACAATGGTGTTTCGGACATTTGGAGATTCAAATTTAATAATCAAAAAGTAATCTTCTTCTCCAATGTCCATCACACATACACGCGCATCGACTATTTTCTCTTAGACAATAGACTGCTAGGACATGTTAGCTCATGCACATATCCTAGTATTACAATCTCAGATCACGGTGCTGTCTCATTTCACATAGTTCTACCGAACTGTCTTAGGCCCTCTCGCAATTGGAGGCTTAACCTCCTCCTCATAGCTGACAAACAATTTGTAAACCACGTTTCTTCTCAAATTAACTTTTTCATTGAAACCAACACTTCCCCAGAAGTTTCTTGCTCAACTTTATGGGAGACACTTAAGGCCTATCTTCGAGGGCAAATAATTGAATACTCTTTCAGGGCAAAAAAAGCAAGAGACTCAAAACTCATTGACATCTTGCGATCCACTGCAGAGAATGACAACCACTACTCCTCTCCGTCTCCAACACTTTTTAAAGAGAGACTGTGATTACAGACAGAATATGACTTACTTTCCACAGACAAGGCCACTTATTTTCTCACAAAAGCGCGATAAGGCTGGCAGGCTACCAGCCCAGCAAGCTCGCCAAGCCCAATCATCTTGCCTTATTCCTAAGATTTATAGTCAAACGGGGTAGACCGTGACAGACCACTTGGAAATTAACAATACTACAGTAAATTGTACAGCTCTGAATGTGATGATAACTTTTCACAGCTCAATCACTTATAACCTTCACTTTCCTTCTGTTCCAGCTGAACAAAAATCGGTAGCACTGCATATTACGACTCGGTAATAAGATGGTAATAGTGGGGTAACAGTGAGATAATAAAGAGGTAATATATAGGTAATAACATGTAATTACCAAAGTAATAACGTGGTAATACATCACAGTAATAAGATGTAATACTGGGGTAATAAGGTGATAAGGTAACAGATGTAATAACCTGCAATTACCAATGTAATAAGTAAGAAAGGGTTTGACAATAACCATATGTATATCTAGGTAATGGTAATATACTTATATTTATATTCTAATAACATGGTAATAATGGGGTAATATATGTTGATGTTTTTACAGTATTATAGGCTACTATCAGCGTAATACCTTCCAAATTAGATAAAACTTCTTGGAATTTAAAATTGGTAATTACCATATTATAATGCTGAACTGTATCCACCCTTTATGTTCCAAACATTTCCCTTTTTGTTTCAAGGTAATACTTTATGTTAATGTATGTTAATGATGTTTAATCTTGTGGCTTCTTACCTGGAAATGCTTCTGTTAGTTTCTGTGTAACAACCATGAATCAGTACCGTAAAATGCAAAATTGCCTGTTTCTATTGTATTACATGGCAATATTAGAATAACAGAGGTGTAGCTATTACCTGGAAATGTTTCTGGTAGTTTCTGTGTAACAACCATGAATCAGTACCGTAAAATGCAAAACTGCCTGTTTCTATTGTATTACATGGTTATATTAGAATAACAGAGGTGTAGATATTACCTGGAAACGCTTCTGGTAGTTTCTGTGTAACAACCATGAATCAGTACCGTAAAATGCAAAACTGCCTGTTTCTATTGTATTACATGGTAATATTAGAATAACAGAGGTGTAGATATTACCTGGAAACGCTTCTGGTAGTTTCTGTGTAACAACCATGAATCAGTACCATAAAATGCAAAATTGCCTTTTTGTATTATATTACATGGTAATATTAGAATAACAGAGGTGTAGATATTACCTGGAAACGCTTCTGGTAGTTTCTGTGTAACAACCATGAATCAGTACCGTAAAATGCAAAATTGCCTTTTTCTATTATATTACATGGTAATATTAGAATAACAGAGGTGTAGATATTACCTGGAAACGCTTCTGGTAGTTTCTGTGTAACAACCATGAATCAGTACCGTAAAATGCAAAACTACCTGTTTCTATTGTATTATATGGTAATATTAGAATAACAGAGGTGTAGAGATTACCTGGAAATGCTTCTGGTAGTTTCTGTGTAACAACCATGAATCAGTACCGTAAAATGCAAAACTGACTTTTTCTATTGTATTACATGGTTATATTAGAATAACAGAGGTGTAGAGATTAGTTGGAAATGCTTCTGGTAGTTTCCAGGTATAACTGCACCTCTGTTATTATAATATTACCATGAAATGTTTTTTTTCCTGCATGCATGTAACCCTGTGCAATCTGACCAGCAGCTAAACACCATCCACCATCAAGCACTGGAGACTGGGATTGTCGTAACTCGGTTTATTTAGAAAGGGTGAAACTGGGAAATGAAACACAATGACCAGTTGCTTACGTATGATGAGTCACAAACATTATACAATCATAATTGTAAAACAATATAACCACAACACTGTAATGCAGCAGTATATGCAGTAGCTAACATGTAACCTGAAATAAAGGAAATACGCAATGTATTGTTATACAGTGTACATAGTAACCTATATTGTTTATCTAAATAAACTAAAATATACTAGCACAACTCAAGATAACAGTGGCAAACTAGCGATGAAGCGTACTGATAGTCTAATATTAGCTATCAATCATCATCAAAAAATATACATAGTGCACATCAAACTTTCTGACAATAATTAACAAAGATATCAGAACAGTACGTCAGCATCTGCTCACATAGAATGCTACCAAAGGCATGGGAACGTCGAAGATTAGATTGTATGGAGATAACCATGTCAGGCTGTCCTGACTGACGTTCATGCGATGGTCAGTCAAATGTAAAGTTCTTAAAGGAACACACACACATTCTCCCATTGCTGGCAGTGGTTTGCTCCACAAGTGTGTGTGTTCCTTTAAGAACTTTAGGACATTTGCACCATGGGACTTCAGTCAGGAAGTTGAACGTGAGCAGGACAGCCTCATGTGTTATCTCTCCATACAATCCGCTTCAATCTTCGACGTTCCATGCCTTTGGTAGCATTCTCGGTATGTGAAACAGATGCTGACGTACTGTTCTGATATCTTTGTTAATTATTGTCAGAAAGTTTGATGTGCAATATGTATATTTTTTGATGATGATTGATAGCTAATATTAGACTATCAGTACGCTTCATTAAGCTAGTTTGCCACTGTTATCTTGGGTTGTGCTACATGTAAGTGTATTTTAGTTTATTTAGATAAACAATATAGGTTATTGTATGTACACTGTATAACAATACATTACGTATTTCCTTTATTTCAGGTTACATGTTAGCTACTGTATATACTGCTGCATTACAGTGTTGTGTAGTTATATTGTTTTTACAATTATGATTGTATAATGTTTGTGACTCATCAATACGTAAGCAACTGGTCATTGTGTTTCATTTCCCAGTTTCACCCTTTCTAAATAAACCGAGTTACGACAATCCCAGTCTCCAGAGCTTGATGGTGGATGGTGTTTAGCTGCTGGTCAGATTGCACAGGGTTACATGCATGCAGGAAAAGAAACATTTCATGGTAATATTATAATAACAGAGGTGCAGAGATTACCTGAAAACTACCAGAAGCGTTTCCAGGTAATATCTACACCTCTGTTATTCTAATATTGCCATGTAATACAATAGAAACAGGTAATTTTGCATTTTACGGTACTGATTCATGGTTGTTACACAGAAACTACCAGAAGCGTTTCCAGGTAATATCTACACCTCTGTTATTCTAATATTACCATGTAATACAATAGAAAAAGTCAGTTTTGCATTTTACGGTACTGATTCATGGTTGTTACAAAGAAACTACCAGAGGCGTTTCCAGGTAATATCTACACCTCTGTTATTCTAATATAACCATGTAATACAATAGAAACAGGCAGTTTTGCATTTTACGGTACTGATTCATGGTTGTTACACAGAAACTACCAGAAGCGTTTCCAGGTAATATCTACACCTCTGTTATTCTAATATTGCCATGTAATACAATAGAAACAGGCAATTTTGCATTTTACGGTACTGATTCATGGTTGTTACACAGAAACTACCAGAAGCGTTTCCAGGTAATAGCTACACCTCTGTTATTCTAATATTGCCATGTAATACAATAGAAACAGGCAATTTTGCATTTTACGGTACTGATTCATGGTTGTTACACAGAAACTACCAGAAGCATTTCCAGGTAAGAAGCCACAAGATTAAACATCATTAACATACATTAACATAAAGTATTACCTTGAAACAAAAGGGAAATGTTTGGAACATAAAGGGTGGATACATTTCAGCATTGTAATATGGTAATTACCAATTTTAAATTCCAAAAAGTTTTATCTAATTTGGAAGGTATTACGCTGATAGTAGCCTATAATACTGTGAAAACATCAACATATATTACCCCATTATTACCATGTTATTAGAATATAAATATAAGTATATTACCATTACCTAGATATACATATGGTTATTGTCAAATCCTTTCTTACTTATTACATTGTTAATTGCATGTTATTACATCTGTTACCTTATCACCTTATTACCCCAGTATTACATCTTATTACTGTGATGTATTACCACGTTATTACTTTGGTAATTACATGTTATTACCTATATATTACCTCTTTATTATCTCACTGTTACCCCACTATTACCATCTTATTACCGAGTCGTAATATGCAGTGCTACCCAAAACAACGTTTTCAACGTTGGTTTTTCCCCTCCGTCCCGCTCCCCGGTAATGGTTATATCTCTTGACGCTGAAAAAGTGTTCGACCGAGTGGAATGGCAATATTTGTTTGCAACCTTTAAAAAAAATTTGGGTTTCAAGATTCCTTCATCTCCTGGATAAAACTGCTCTACGCTCACCCTACAGCCACAGTAATAACTAATGGACAGCTATCAGAGCATTTCTCTCTTGTCAGAGGCACACGTCAAGGCTGCAGTCTGTCTCCTCTGCTCTTTGCCATTGCCATTGAGCCGCTGGCCATTGCTCTTAGACAATCTGGGGACTTCAGGCGTATAGAGCGTTGGGGCCTCACGCACAAATTATCCCTATATGCAGACAGCATACTTTTATATGTCTCTGACCCGCTAAGTTCTGTTCCCTCCATTCTTAACATTCTGGTTCAATTCAAAAATCTCTCCGGCTATAAAATCAATTTTGAAAAAAGCAAGAGGAAAGAATTTTCCTCTTAATCAGCCAGCCACTTTAATCTCTGCATCACATTTCCCATTTAGAATTGTCAACAAGGGCTTTAAATATCTTGGGGTAGAGATCACTCCTGCTTTTTTGTCCCTCTTCAATAAGAATTTTAACATCTTGTTTGAAAAATGTAAAAAAGACATGGCTAGATGGATGAATCTCCAGCTGTCCTTAGCAAGACAAATTAATCTTATTAAAATGGTTATGTTACCAAAAGTTCTTTACCTCTTTCAAAATATCCCCATCCTGATTAAAAAATCATTCTTTAGCTCATTGGAGAGAAGTGTATCTTCGTTTATTTGGAACGGTAAACCACCAAGAATCAAAAGAAGCACCCTCCAAAGACCTAAAAAGCTTGCTGGCCTAGCTCTACCTAATTTTATTTACTATTATTGGGCATGTAATATGAAGACAATGTTACACTGGATTGGAAGTGGTTGTCCCAACGGGCGCAAGGCCTGGATGCAAATGGAGTTTGCCTCTAGCTCATTTGATCTAGGCTCCATACTATGTGCCTCATCTCCACCCCCTCGAAGCCAATTCTGCGCTAACCCAGTGATCTATCACTCTATTAGAATTTGGTCTGAATTTAGAAGACATTTTAAGTTGCAGACAACGTTGGTGCATTCTCCCATAAAGAATAATTCAAACTTCCCACCTTCTCTCTCAGATTCTACCTTTGGAACTTGGTCCTCAACAGCATTAAGTCAATTTCCAATCATTGGGCCCTATCTTGCATCCAGCGCAATTGCCTTTGTACACCGACGCATGTATCATTCCTATTTTTCACCTGACGCACAGCAGACTTTTCCCTCCACAGACGCACGTCGGTAAATTAGGGAATGTATTTGCGCTCCTGGGGGCGGTTCAGCGAAAAGAGGAGGCGTGTTCCGGCGCAAACGTTACTTTGTGCTCTTCTGCAGTTTCAGAAAACAATTCCGCCACTGACCAGGAAAAACCTGGTCTAAAGTCAGTAGCGCGTTATTCAGATGCTATTTTAGGGGCGCATGCTTGGCCATAATGTAGCGTGTGCACAATGCGCATACACTTCTGTCATCTAAACGGACGCAGCAGTTCCCATTTTTGCAAACCATAAATAATTACAAGGAAAAATATTACTGAAAATGCGCTTCAGGTGTTTGGATAGGTCAGGAGGCACTTTACAGTACAGTCCTCAAAAGTCGCAGCATTCTTTGGCTTGTTGTGATTTATACAACATTTACATGAATCATGGATGTGTTGATGACATAAATGAGGAAATATTAGAGGACTTAAGGAGACGTGGTGTTGAACTACGGCGGGATCTGGTCCGGGAGTAATGCGCGATGTGCTCCTGATGGAGCGGGTGGACGGAGATGGAGTGGGGGGAAGAGGAAGGGGCACAACAGGAGCAGGTGGTGCGTTTGGAGACCCACGCTCCATGTCTGCAGCAATCCTCTCCAGACTTGAGGAGATGCGCCCGAGTGGCCGCAGCAACATTGCCACCTGGCCAAGACGGGCATTTATTACTTTGCCGCATCTCGCATCGGCAGCTCCTGCTGGCGTGCTCCAGGCAAATCCACCGTCATAATAGCAATCCACCATGGAACAAGCGCCCTGCTCTTAAAGGGAATGTGAGATGACGATCTGATTGGTTTATTGCACGTTACGCCCAAACCACACCTAGCTACTTCAGACCAACCCATTTTAGATTTGCGTCGGGCGCAAGAGTCATTTATCCCGCCGGTAAAATAGCAACAGCGGCCGAGATCCGCCCACAAAGCTACTTGCGTTTTGCGTTTCATACTTGCGTTTCAGATCGTTAAAATAGGGCCCATTATGTGGATGGCAAGTTTGGATCATTTGCCCATAAGTTGCAGACAACGTCGGTGCATTCTCCCATAAAGAATAATTCAAACTTCCCACCTTCTCTCTCAGATTCTACCTTTGGAACTTGGTCCTCGAAGAGCATTAAGTCAATTTCCAATCATTATGTGGATGGCAAGTTTGGATCATTTGCCCAACTCTCTCAATTATTCTATTTACCAAAGTCTCACTTCTTTAGATTTCTTGAAATTAAACACTTTGTCCAGAAAAGTATAACCTCCTTTCCAGATTTTCCAGTGAGCAACACAGTTGAGCAAATCCTTTCGTTATCCCCTTCACATAAAGGTGTAATTTCGATTCTTTACAACAGCATATGCAATATCTCCCCGCACTCTTTTCAGGATGTCAGGAGACTTTGGGAGAACGATCTTGGTGAGGAATTTACTAGGGGTGGTACAGTTCACAAAACCCATGGTTCGGTTTGTATCACGGTTTTAGGGTCACGGTTTTCGGTTCTTTACGGTTCTTGTTATATTTTCTTTTAATCTTTAATACTTCAGAAATATACTTCAGCATAAGATATACACTCACCTAAAGGATTATTAGGAACACCCTACTAAGAGCGTGTTTGACCCCCTTTTGCCTTCAGAACTGCCTCAATTCTTTGTGGCATTGATTCAACAAGGTGCTGGAAGCGTTCTTTAGAAATGTTGGCCCATATTGATAGGATACCATCTTGCAGTTAATGGATATTTGTGGGATGCACATCCAGGGCACGAAGCTCCCGTTCCACCACATCCAGAAGATGTTCTATTGGGTTGAAATCTGGTGACTGTGGGTGCCATTTTAGTACAGCAAACTCATTGTCATGTTCAAGAAACCAATTTGAAATGATTCGAGCTTTGTGACATGGTGCATTATCCTGCTGGAAGTAGCCATCAGAGGATGGGTACACGGTGGTCATAAAAGGATGGACACGGTCAGAAACAATGCTCAGGTAGGCTGTGGCATTTAAACAATGCCCAATTGGTACTAAGGGGCCTAAAGTGTGCCAAGAACACATTCCCCACACCATTACACCCCCATCACCAGCCTGCCCAGTGGTAACAAGGCATGACGGATCCATGTTCTCATTCTGTTTATGCCAAATTCTGACTCTACTATCTGAATGTCTCAACAGAAATCGAAACTCATCAGACCAGGCAACATTTTTACAGTCTTCAACTGTCCAATTTTGGTGAACTTGTTCAAATTGTAGCCCCTTTTTCCTATTTTTAGTGGAGATAAGTGGTACCCGGTGGGGTCTTCTGCTGGTGTAGCCCATCCGCCTCAAGGTTGTGCGTGTTGTGGCTTCACAAATGCTTCGCTGCATACCTCGGTTGTAATACAAAATGTATCCTTTAAAAGAAAAAGAGAGTAACTCTTAAAGCTCCGTCTTTGAATAAGTCAGAATACGTTAAACATAAAAACAGTTTACATTGTTAGTTAATTTCCTATCCTGGCCTGGGCCGGGATGGGTCATATGGTTTGATAAAGTACTTTTTGGACTTATTATTGCACTTACAATAACGAGCGTAGCTGTCAGGTCCTCCTGTATACGTCTCCTCTCCGTTTTTTCCTGCATCCACCGTTTGTGTTTGTGTGTGTGTGTGCGCACGTCAGTCGCGGGGAGAACTGAGCAGCCCCGCCCGCTGCAGATACCCGACAGGATCGAAACTGCAGCCCCTTCAGCGATTTTAGAGTGAAAAAACGTTACAGCGTACATTGATATTAAAATGTATACACCTCTTCTTTCGCGCGAAAGGGAAACACACTGTCTGAGGTAACATACGGGCACCTGACGGGCACGAGGCTACATTGCGCATGCGTCGAACCATGCGGCACACACACACGCTCCGAACCGATGATCAATCGAAGGCTGTGCTTGACTTAGTACATACAGCTTCTCCTTGTGCCAGGCACAGCGAGATACAACTCAAAATAGTTCTAAGAGCACACTTGACCAAGACAAGGCTGGTGAAAATCTTCCCTAATGTGGACCCTTCATGCCCAAGCTGTAAAGGTCAACCAGCGGACTATATACACATGTTCTGGTCCTGCCCCAAACTTAGCACGTTCTGGGCCAACATCTTTGGCGCCTAAACTAAGATCCTTCAAAGAAACATCACCCCCAACCCTGTAAGTGCCCTATTTGGATTTACCTTTAAAAATAGGCCCCTTATAGCATTCACTTCCCTGATTGCCAGGCGTCTCATCCTGCTCTCCTGGAAGGAACAAGCACCCCCTAGCTTCATGGGTGGATTAGAGATGTTATGCATTTCCTGAAGTTTGAGAAGATAGGATACACCCTTAAAGAAAATAAAGCAATATAGACGTAAACTGCGCAGCTGGTGTCTAGAGTCGAGAGTGCATCCATACCTTTTTCCTTCTCTCTTTAGCCACAGCGGAGATATTTTGCCCAAAACTTTTTTTTCATAAATCCCCAAGAGTCCGACGAAATAGAATATCCAAGCCATTATATCCAAAACGAGCTGTTCGCCTCACAATCTTGAAGTTTCTGGCCGAATCACAACGGAAAAACATTTCCACACTTGTATCGCGGCTCGCTTCTCACCAGAGATTTCTACATGCTCGATGTGTCGTCACTGTATTCTCTGAGGTCTAAGGTTTCCAAAGATATCTTGTATGAGCCAATCCGTTCAGTTTAGCCTTTGATAGCTATATGGGAAGCCGATGATCCCTCTGACACAATGTCAGGCCCACGTGCGGCTGATCAACATTTGCTCGGACCAGTTAGACTCCCATCTTTCGAGACCCTCATATCCTTATAGCCAATGAGCAGACAATTCAATTAATACCTGTGATCTGGACATTGCATTGCTGCAAAAATACTACAATGATTTATCGATTGCACCATACCCTTTAATGGACATAGCACTTTAAGGGTTTTTTCTAGAGGGATTTATGGGAAGTTAACTTAGGTACAAAGTCATTCTAGGGGTATTTATGGGGAGTTAAATTAAATTAGGTACAAAGTCATGGGTAAATTATTTTCATGGGGACATATATAGATAAGGCAAACGGGTGAACAGCTTAAAATTATATGCCTGTCTGTTTGTTTTTGCTCTAACAATATTTCATTGTTATGATGTAGCAATGACAAAATAAAACTGAACTGAACTGAACAATAGACACCAAACTTGACACTGAAATTTTAACCCTGTGATGGCTGTAGCTGTGTCAAAGCAAAAACAGGGCCTCCTATAAGCATATCACACCCTGTGCAATTTATAATGACTTATTTTTAAATATTTATGTAAATAGTTATTTCAAGTTTATGTGTGATTGATTTGGGTGTGTTTGTGTATTTGAGAAGTGTTTTATTTTGTACTTTATTGGATTTTTTCTTTGCACTTTTCAAATTGAAATAAGAAAAACAGACAGACATATCTGTAGAAAAAAAATCATATAAAATCAATTTGTGAGTCTTTTGGCTTCTAACATGTGGCTATGGCCTTGTGTTGTCTGTATCTCACCATGTGTGTTTACAGCGGTGTATTTTAATCATTTTACAGATGTATACCTGGAAGGAAATAAAAAAAAAATCCATTCTAGCCTCTGTAACTCTGTGTGAGTAAGGCCTAGAATCACCCTGACACTTGTAACAAAAACTTGAGAGTGTTACCTGTCCAATGATATCAGGCACACCCCTGAGCGTCAGAGTATATAGGAGCTGTACCTCTTTTAATTTGGGTATGACATTTAGACCAA
Organism: Perca schrenkii; assembly: GCA_025617405.1. Lineage (NCBI taxonomy): Eukaryota > Metazoa > Chordata > Actinopteri > Perciformes > Percidae > Perca > Perca schrenkii. The sequence continues at coordinate 9,372,433 of CM046787.1, forward strand.
AAAGCATGGAATTTCAAGCGTTTCTTAGGCTCCTTGCAAACATTCAGGAAGGTCTGGGCCCCCTTTTTACAGTACTATGAGAGCTTGCAAACACCATTAAATATGGATGACTAAGGTGTTATTATCAGAGTGAAGTGGTAGCACCCCCCTCCCCCTATTTTTTATTTTTACGTATATGACTTGACTTAGATATCTTATTTTTTATCTTATTTCTCCCAACTTTTCAGAAAGCTAGATATCTATGCGCAGCCAGTGCGTTTTGATGAAGGACTGGGATGCAGCGCTCCACAGCGCCCTGCCAGTGCTTTTCTGCCAGAGAAAACATTTATGGACACAGGCTCTAAAGACACCTACACATGATCCACGCTCTGCGCTGGCTATGCCATTGTTTTTTCTATGAGGAGAGCAGTGGAGACAAAAAAGGAAGTGCTACCCTCTGTGTCGCGCACCGCTCGAACTTGCCACAGAGCGCTGCACTCAGAGTTAATAATAATAATTTCAACTTTGACGTCATTGCCCGTGACCTTTCAAGTCGAAAACCAATTCCAGAAGCAATGATGACGTATACCTGCGCTGTGCTTTTCCTCTGTGCCTGCAAAATTGATCTGCGCCCTACCTCGCAGCTTTACCTCTGATTATGTTTAGGCAGCTTAAAGCTAGGTTTGTTGTAGCCGTGGTGTTCCCGGTGCGAGGTGCGCGAGCCATGAAATCCCTTTGCTTTTGGGAAAAAACCCTCAGTTTGACAATGTTGGTGAATAGATTTCATGGTCATCTGAGACAAGATGCTTTGGGGATGTGGGACCCTGATCAGCTTATTGTTTTTTTATGTTTATGATTGTTAAAGTAAAAACAAGGTTGCATATTATATATGTATATATATAATATTTCATTCCAGTTCCCTCATACAAAAACAACTATGGTCAGAATTTTTTTTTATACATACACCAAAATTTGGAATGACATTCCCCATCACATCAGAGCACTACCATCCATCACATATTTCAAAAAGGCACACAAACTTTCTTCTCAACAGTTACACTTGCGCACATCGATTGTTAATGTATTGTCCAAGTCTTGTTTGCACTGTCTATATTGTTGTTTTCAGTTGTCTTTATCTGTCATGTGCCGTAACTGTATTGTTGTTTTAGCTGTCTGTATCTGTCTAGTCCATGCAGATGTTTTATGTTTCTGCAAAACAGGAACCTGCTGGAAACCAGTTTTTGAAACTGAGTCAGGCCCGTTTATATTGTAACTTATGTTACTTTTAACTTTCCTGTATAATAAATGAAAGAAAGAAAGAATATTTTTGTTTTCAAGATATGAGACTTTCATTTTCCCAACATTTGGGAATTAGCCACACTTCTTTCATTAATTTCTACAAATTGCATCCAACGTTTACCAAACAGTGTTTGGTGTATAAAATATTCAGAACAATGTGAAAAACCTGTCTTTTTGGATATGCAGTACCGTTTTTTTCCTGTAATTTTCTTGCCAAATCTCTCTAAGTGACATATTCCTTATAAACCCAGCAAGTGTTGTTTATTTGTCTCAGCTCTTAAAATTAGCAAAGCAGTATAACTGCATTCTGATGGTTGCATGCTCAGTGATGTCTTCCCAACAATGTGCTACTCTCCAAAGGTTTAAAATGCAGGCGTGGAGTTGTTTCACTATAAACAACAAGGCCCATGTTTATTGCAATAAAGGACTAGTAAAATGAATTATAAAATTCTGTCAACCAGACCTCTCTTCATTAATAAGCTATATCAGACTGTCTTGTTAGCTTCTCCCCACTGTTCCTTTACAATATTGTGTTTTCCACTCTTTTCTACATATTGTTGTATCACTTCCTCCAGTGTTCATCGGGCTGTGGTCCAGGTGTTCACAAGCGGACGGTGTCATGTACAAACCCTCAGGGTCTGTGTGATCCTCTGTCCCAGCCCACTCAGGAGGAGCCCTGTGAGGACTACTCTAGATGTTACGAATGGAAGACTGGAGACTGGTCCAAGGTACAACTACCTTCAAACCCCATGGTTCATATATGGTTAAAACCTAATTAAGGTAAAACACTTCCACAATCCACTGTGTTCATTCCTAGCAATTTACTCAGTATTCACTCCCCAAGAAAAATGAAAACAACCTCTTGAAAGAGAAAAAAATAATTAACTTTGTTTAGGCAGGATATTATCTTCCTATAAAACAAGTTTCTACTTTTGGCTGGTTACAGTAGGAAAAATGACTTGCTAAAGTCGAGACATCAGTAAAAAGAAGTCCAACAGTTCTAGGAACACAAGCAGACAGGTTGGAAACGAACTAACAGTTCATCCAGATAACCTAAACCACTTCATTTCAAAGTAAAACTAAATGAGTTCAACTGAAATTATGTTTTATGTAATCCCTCATTGGACAGGGAAACTGTGTGCTCAACTACAGTAAATACAGTAGGTCAAAGCTGAAGCAAGAAGTGGATCTGTAAACTGTGCTGGATGTTTACAACAGACAGTTTACGTATATGGTGGAGGTTGGTTTCCGAAATGTCTGACGTTTTGACTTATTTTCAATAATGTCACATGTGTCAAACTCAAGGCCCGCGGGCCAAATCCGGCCCCTTGTAGATTTAGATCCGGCCCGTACATCAATTTGGGTTCACAATACATTTTGGCCCGCATAGTTGTGCGCCAAACCAAAACACAGGAAAGCAGACTGCGACTCAGAAATTCCCACAGAAGCAGAGAGTTTTCATATTCAGGCTGGGAAACAGGTTGTTGTTGTTAAAACAATAGTATTTCTTGATTTGCTAAATTCTATGATGGCTAAGGAACTCTTTTGATGACTTTTGTAAGGCTTCATGTCAACAAAAATGTGACAAAAAGCAACACATTTACAAAAAGGTGACAAATGTCTGAGAAAGCCACTAAAAAGTTGGAACAAAAACAATAAAAATGAGGAAAAAAAGCTACCAAAATGTTTTTTAAAAAGTGACATGCAGAAACAAAAGCACGTCAATAAACTCTACATGTCTGGCCCTTGGTGGGATTCTCTTTTTCCAGAGTGGCCCCTAGTGAAAATGAGTTTGACACCCTGTGATGATGATAAAAATAAGATCCAAGTTGTAATAATACCGAATTATCCCTTAAAGGAGACCTTTATGCTTTTCCGTATTTTCTGTCATGTCTATAATGTTACAATGTTAATTTTCATATTAAACATGGCCAAAGCTTCAAATAATGAGGTAAACGTATTTTCAGAGAAATACCCGAGCAAAAACCTCAGATTTCCCACTGTTCTGAACGCTCCACTTTCAAGGTTTTTTCTACTCTCAGAGCTGGATTTCTATGATTGGTCATTTGCTCATGGCAGGTTACTGAAGATTTTTTTTAAGGCTAATGTTACTGCAGTATTTATTGCCACAAGTACTGTAGCTAAATGCTAACGACAGAGAAGCTGCAATCTTGGCTACCAATGTTGGTCATTTCTCCCAAATTTCGGGTCACATTACCGCTGGAACATGTCCGGCTGTGTAGTATTTGGTTTAGAAGCCTTTATCTGCGATTTATGACTGTAGAAAGTGCTGCTATACTCCATTACTGTCAACTGCTAACTATACTGTAGTAGCTGCATGCTAACGGCAGGGAAATATGAAATTTTGGCTGCAAACCAGTGGCGGCTCCTGAAAAAATTCTCAATGGGGGCGATTTTTCTGATAATGATTAAGGTGACCCATTCAGTGGGTACATTAAGAAACAGAAAGATTTCCCCTCTAGCTACATAAGTTACAGGTGGAAAACTATGTTAGAAATTACTATCCAGGAGCCTTCATAAGCAAAAATGACATGGCTCCACAATTAATTATTCCACTTATTCATTACTTACATTAATCCAATGTTAAACAGGACACATGTTTAAAAAGATATGTCCAGCAACAACATAAAAATGGGGGCAGCATATAAATCAATACCAGAAGCATTTAATGACTGATCTCAAAAGTATTGGCTTACAAAAGCAAAATAATTATCACAATACAAATAAGCAAGGGTGTTCTTTCACATTCCTCAACACTGCCTAAACAATCTGCATTTCCATAAACAAATGAAATATCAGCTGAAAATACAGCATCTTGATTTTTGTTCAGATTGCAGGATTAGCAAGAGCTTTTACCACATTTATAACATGTCAAAGGTAGTGCAGCCTAATCATCTTTTAGAGTAAAGGGAAGTGCACACTTTAAACAATAAATAGTAACAGCATGACAATAACAAGTAGACAAATTGTTGAGAGAAGTGGATCTTTAGAACTACATTTTCTGGAATGTAGGCATATCACCAAAGTGCTACTTAATAAAAAGCAAAAGTAACCTTGTCCCAAATAAGTGAATGAACAAGTGAGGGTTGACCTAGTGTCGTCTGTGCATGCTTGGCGTTTACACATTGAAGACCAAACCAGAATGGTGAGGTGCTGCTAAGTTTAACTAAAGAATTCTGATATACACATTAATTACTTACTTCAAAAATATGTGCACCAGAGCGTAATTCACAACAAGCGAGCAGGAGCTTTTGATAGAGGCTACTGAAAACATTGATGCAAGTTATTGGTAATAAGCAATTTGTATAGACTTCCATATTCTGCCCTCTTGTATAGATTTGTGAAAATGAACATGAACAGGATAGACATTTTGCCTGAAAACAGCATTTGAAAATAATTTCTAGAAAAGTAAACACAGATATTTGTATGGCTTTGTAAAAATGAACAACCATATTCTGGCCATTTGTATACATTTGTAAAAATGAACAACCATATTCTGGCCAATTGTATAGATTTGTAAAAATGAACATGAACAGATTTTTTTTTTTACTTTTTTTTTGAATGAATGAAAAATAGCTATTTAAAACATCAACTGTGAACTGATTTTTGTGTGTGTGTGTGTGTGTGTGTGTGTGTGTGTGTGTGTTAAAGAGACAGACAGGGAGGGAGAGAGAGAGAGAGAGAGAGAGAGAGAGAGAGAGGCTACATTACTTGTACTGAAACTGTGCTCTTCTCTCTTTCAATGCAGCAAAGCGGTCAATGACTTTCTCATTGAAATCAGGCATGTTGAGGACTAGTTCCCTCTCCATGGAAAGCATGGCCAGTGCATTCAGACATTTCTGGACCATTGAATTTCGCAGGAATGTCTTAACCTTGTTCAGCATGGGGTATGCGTTCACAGTGGCATTCAGAGCCTTATCAGGAAATTAATGGCAGTACCTTTCAAACATATCTGCTTGCAGTAAGGTAGCACTCACAAGGTGGCCAGTGAAAGAGAACTTTGCTTTGGTGTGATCCAGGTTGGTGTCGCAGACCTCTTCAGACAGCCTCTGCTTCTCATCTTCTCTCAAAGCCATTCTGGGTCTTTTGGTTCCTGTTGCTATTGCAGCTGCTGTTGAAAGGAGTCCCTGAAGGCAAACAGACCAATGTGTTTGTTAGGCTATGTACAATACTGTAGTCTATGTGATGCACAGGTATATGCAATTTATCTATGTATAGTACAAAGATTTCAGTTCCAATTAAAATGGGCAGAGATGCATAAAGTCTTTAGTGTTTAAGTTAGCCTTTGTGTGTCACCTAGCCTGGATGTTTAGCACAGTATACAGTATACACAGTATATAAAGTAAGATAGATTACACCACTGGCCATATATAATGAGAATAATGTAATTTCTAACACAAATGCAGTCTCCTTTCATGCATACATTTTCAAATAACAAAGCTCTGCTTTGAGAATGATCAAATTATATTGTTTAATCTTACCTTATGGCCTGCACACTGCTTGTGAAGCTGTCGATGGCACGTTTGATGAAGACAGCATCAATGTCCTTCTTCTGGAGCTTCTGGTACAGAATATCGATGTGGGTGATTGATCGATGAATGATTTTGTGAAAAAGCCACAGGAAAAAAGTGAAATCTTCATCATGTAGCATCCTCATGTCGCCAGATGCCTTTCTCACGGTGGGCCGTGGTCTCGTCAGCTTGGATGGCTAAGAAGTTCGCCGACTTCACCTCCTCCACAATATGTTCCCTCACGACCGCTAGCATACACTCCAGTAGCTTGTTTTGAATCGTCTTTGATGCGCCCTTGAAAACTTCAGCATTTTTAAAATGCTCATCAAACACCTCATCTAACTGGTCTAACAGTTGACCAGTCCAAGACAAATACCAGGGTTGGTAAATCAAACACTCCGCAAAACTTCACACACTGGATTAGCCGGTTGAGGATGTGGGGGTTCTTGCTAACCTCATCGTTGTGGCGACGGACAGCTAGCCTGTATCCCTCATCCAGGTGATGGCAATGTTCACTCTCCCCAAGGCAGACAATCTCGAACACCTATCCATGTGGGTCTTTGACAGCTCATGTTTCTTTATCTTTTCTGAAAGATGGTGCATGTCTGTTACACCATTCGCTGTCCAAGCAGTGCTGTCTGCCGTGCCGCCTTCAGGGTGAAAGAGTAGGCAGGGGTAACAGAAGACTGCATTGGCCACGTTGCAGCCTGCTAGCCAGGTTTTTCGTCAATACCAATTTTTGGAAAAAAAATTTCCCCCTTTAGTAGGAACCTGTTGAATGATTAAATTTGGTCTGTGAGGTCCTAATTGTTTCGTTGCCAATTTATCCTGATTCGTTCGCCGACAAAAGGGAACTTCTTTCAAAGAGACAATCGAGTTGCACTGAACGCTAGCCATCTTGACAGTGGTACATGATTGATTGACGCTGCTACCTGCTCTATTCTTAGTTACGTTCATGGTTACGTTATGTATGACGAAAGTGCGTAAGTGCAAGCCCTCCCGGAACCCATAGAGATTGTATTGTATTGTATTGTATTGCTCTGATATTTGAAAAAACATTATTTTACATTAGAGTGTATGAGAGACTTCTGGGGTGGGGCTATTTGAAGCATGACTATAGCCTGATTGGACATATACTGGCAGATCAGACGTATAGATTAGAACACTAATTACGACTTTTGCCATGATAGAATTGGATAGGAAAAAAAATCCCTTCCTTTTCACGTTTGGCAGTGCATCGCCCATATCGCCCTAATGAACAAACCGTCCCTGCTGCCAAGATTGTGAATTTCTCACCAATTTCGGGTCACAATACTGCTGAATCATGTTCGGTTGTTTAATATTTGGTTTATAAGCCTTTATGGTGTTTTTCACGGTACAAAGTCCTGAAAGCTGGCCAATCGGAGCAGACTGGGCTTTTTCAGGAGGGGGGCTGAAAGAGACAGGCGCTCCTACAGAGCATCTCATACAGAGGGTGAATACAGGTGCAGCATACCATTGGCTACCATTGTATTCTTATGTTAGGAAAGGAGACATTGGATATTTTCTTTCCACCTAATGCCACTGTGTTGAGATAAAATATTTTTTCAAACTGTAGCCAGAATAGCTCATTTGATAGAGCAGGTGCACATATATAGAGGTTTATGCCTTGACACAGAAGGTCCAGGGTTCAAGGCCTACCTGTGACGATTTCCTGCATGTCTTCCCCCTCTCTCTCCCCCTTTCATAGCTGTCCTATCCATAAAAGACAGAAATGCCCAAAAAATTATCTTAAAAAAAACCAGTAGTAAACTCTGATCCATGTGTACCAGTGCCTTTGGTTTTTTCTAAATATCCAGAGACTGTAACTTTCTGAGCCACTTTCTGTTCCATTGAGATACAGCTCTGTGTAACTCACTTCAATTATCCCATCAATCAATTGGGACTGAGGGCCTTGCTCAAGGGTACCTTGACAGCAGTTGAGAGAGAAATGCTCTCATTGCTAAATGTTTGTGTTTGTATTAAATATGTGCATTTTTCATGGGTCTTTGGATATCTCATAATTACAGCTATTAATACTGTCTGTTTCTGTTTATCTAAACAAAAACAAACCTGAATTACAAAAAATACATCTCTATTTGGATTTTTATGATACATTTTTTATTATTTTTATATTTTTAAACACACAACATACAGAACAAACAAATACAATCGAACAGGAACCAAAAAACCCTCACCCACCCCCCACCCTCTGCAGTCTCGAGGAAAACAAAGCAAACCAAAATACAAGAAAACTAAAATCACACCTTGCATAGTCACTCTCCTATAATTCTTGTGATGTTGAGGTCATTAGGACTGATACTTGTGCTGCTGCGTTTTTCCATAGGTCTATAGTCGATGACTTGGCTTTGTTAATCCTTGCTGTAGAGAGCTCAAGCATAACTATGTCCAGAAAATATGCCAACCACTGTTTTATACAAAGCGAGTGGGGGGGGAGCCAGCGCTGAGCTATCATTTTCTTGGTCGCAGTTGATCCAGCTAGCCAAATTTTCTTCTGTCTCCCAGTCAGATGTAATTTAGAGTCATCAATCGGGTCAGTAGGAATTTGACATCCTATCACATCAGATATTATTGATGCTGTTTTATTCCAAAACTCATGCACCTGTTCACATTCCCAGACCATGTTCAGGAAAGTTCCAGTTTGTTCAGGTTGGCCGAATGTGCAATACGGAGTAGGAGTGGCTTTAGAGAAGTATCTCTTCTGAGGAGTCCAATATGTCCTATGGCATATGTTGAAGTGGATCTGCTGGTGATTTGGGTTTTTGGAACAGTGGGAAAACTGTCTCCCAATTAATTACGTTCCCCTCCGAGCTCAACTCTCGCTCCCATTTCTTTAGTATTAGACACTCTGAGGGCCTGTAGCTGAAAGCCTCTGTGGTACACTTAAAGTTGTGGAGGGCCAGGCTTCCCGTGTTTGTGGTACGTTGCAGGGTAGCGTATTTTAGCCTAGGTTGTTTATTATTCTAAATATACTGCCGAATTAAGGTATCAAGTTTCTTCCAGAAATTTATCGGTGGGGGTAAGGGGATCATTGTACCTAAGAAATTCACACGAAGAACTATGTTCATTTTAACAACAGTAATCCTGGACCGTAGTGATACCGGCAGCACAGACCAATTGGCCAGATCCCTTTGAATACTACTTAATATAGTTTCATAGTTGTCCTGGACAACTCGCTGTAGGGATGCGTGTATGGTGATGCCCAAATATGTAATTTTGCTTTGGGTTGGTATTGTAACACTACTGGCTGAAGCCACATGCCTGTTATTCAATAAAAGAAGAGTAGATTTATTCCAGTTAATTTTATAGCCGGAGATTAAGCCAAATTCGTTGAAGATCTTAAGAATTTTTGGAATAGAGTCCTCAAGATCAGAAATGTACAACAAAATATCGTCCGCAAATAATGATATTGAATTGCTATTGGATTTAATCTGGACATATTTTATTTTGCCTTATGGCTTGGGCTAATGGTTCAAGAGAGATTGCAAACAGCATGGGGGAGAGCGGGCATCCCTGTCGTGAGCCACGCTTGATGGGAAATGGCTGAGAGTGCAAGCCATTGGTTGAGACTATGGCCGTGGGATTCGCATATAAAGTACGTACCATGTCAATGAATTTGGCCCCCAAACCAAGCCTCTCCATTACTTGCCACAAGTAGTTCCACTCTAGGCAGTCGAAAGCCTTTTCCACGTCCACTGATAAAACTGCTGCCGTTGTTGGGAGGTTTTTGGCTTCTTCTATTACATGAAATAATCTGCATACATTGTCTGCAGCATGACGCTTGGGTATAAAACCTGATTGGTCGGGGTGGACTAGCTTCTCAATAAAGCGCTCTAAGCGGAGAGCCAGGACTTTGGAATAAAGCTTAATATCAGTCCTGATGAGGCAGATGGGCCTGTAATTTGAACAGTCCGTAGGATCTTTGCCCTTCTTTGGCATAACGGAGATCAGCGCAGTGTTGGTGGAAAGTACCCTTCTCTATAGCTGAAGTTAAAGCTTGTAAAATGGTAGGTCCTAATATGTCAAAATACTGCAGAAGAAGCTCTGATGGAATTCCATCCAACCCCAGTGTTTTCCCTTTTTTAACTATTTTTAATGCAGATTTAAGTTCCTCTAACGTTATAGGTCGACCCAGTTCTTCTGCCTCCTCTGGGTCAAGAAGAGGCAGATTTAGCTCTTTTACGAACTCCTGGCACTGTGTCGGATCGGAGTTGCAGGAGGACTCATACAACTTTGAGTAAAAGGATTGAAAAGTGACGCTGATATCCTTTAGGATTTGTTACCTCGGTCTGTGCAGATGCTGTTGATAGTAGCTCTGGATTTGCTTTGTTTTAATTTCAGAGCTAGCAATTTAGTTGGTTTACAGCTGTTAAAATAGTAATTCCTTCTTAGCTTAGCTTTCCTTCTTAGCAAATCATTTAGCTCTGCTCGATTTGTGACTAGAAGAGTATGTGTCGATTTAGAAAAACAAGTCTTAAGAGATTACTCTAACGATTTACAGCGTTCTTCCAACTCCGCAATCCTTGCCTCTCTTTTCCTCTTCAAGTTGACCGTGAAGGAGGATGTGAAATCCCTATTAAACTCTTTAGTTGCTTGCCATGTATATGCGAGATCAGGAACTGAGTCTGTATTAATTGATATAAATTCAGCCAGTTTGGTTCTAAATTCTGCATCAAAAGCTGAGAAGGGAATTATTAAATTGCCATCCGCTAGATCTTTCTCCTAACATATCGCAACAGAAAGTGGTTATCAGCGCATTGTGGTCAGACAGAATTGCTGGTTCTATTGCTATCGTGTGAAACATTGCCTTAAGTTCACTGGAGCACAAATTTAATCAATGCGGGAGTGGCTGAGGTGACGTGTGGAAAAGAAGGTGTAGTTCTTGCTAGTAGGATTGTGCATCCTCCATATATCTGTAAGATGGTGGGATTCCACAACTGCTTTGAACATGTCTGATATATGTTTCTGGGCTTTGGTGTGGTTGACCCCTGATCTATCCTGATTTAAATCTAGTACTGCATTCATGTCTCCCCCTATAATTAATGAATATTCATTGAGAGACAGCAATTCATTGGTTAGGCACAGGAAAAAGCTTTCATTATATGTAGACGGTGCATATATCGAAACAAAGGCTATTTTCCTACTCCTTATCGTGTTACATATATAAGATATTCTGCCTTACTGCTTTTGTCTACGTTGAGGGCGCATTTCCACAACAGCAACACAATGGAGCCCTTGGTTTTGGTGTTGTCACTTGATGAGGCAGCAACCTTAAAGTATTTATTTTGTAGACTATTTACATCTCTTTTACGTAAATTTGACACTCGTATGAGTGCCACATCTATGTTCTTCCTTCTTAAATAGTCCAGGAATTTAGCTCGTTTGATCGGCCCGTTTAGCCCCCTGATGTTAACTGAAAGGATTGAAAGCTCAGCCATATTCAAAATTTACACGCATACATATCTTGAGTACCCTACAGGAATTTGCTGAAAAATATTTAGTAAAGGGTGAACTGTTAGCTCTGAGCAAGGTGTGACAAAAACATATAATATGACAAAAAACAATAAATCCCCTAACCCTGTGAAACCGCAGACCCCCTCCCCTATTTGTAAGATGCGTGACCACATCAAACGCAGTTTGCGCAAAACTCCAGCTCAAAACTACACCTCCTCACAGTCACAGGTCAATTGAAACAGGTCTAGTGAATTCTTATGTTAAACATGAACAATATTATAAACACCTTCACAAACAATTTGTGGACTAATCTGTGTGATAAACAGACCAATCTAGTTGGAACAATATAAACAGACTATGAGCTGAACAGACTTGTTCTTTCAGTCTAGCTTAAATGTTAACAAACAGACTGCAAACTGACCAGCCAGCATTTATCATGCACCTTCAATCTGATTAAGTGTCCCTTTAAAGCTCAGCTTCAAAACTTACATACAGTATCCTTAGGAGTCATCACGTTCCCTTTTTTCAGCCCGATTAAGTGTCCTCAAAAATATAGATTATAGTCTGAGTAGCAAGCATTCATAATTTCTTACAGTCTGATTAGATGTCCCTTCAACGGTTGGTTTCAAAAGTTATACACAGCGTCCTCCAGTTGAACTCAGTACAGTGGCTCAAATACCGTTAGTCCACAGGTGCTGAGTCCTCGAGTCGCGGCCCAGGCATCGATCGCAAAGTCCCCCCACTGTCCTCCGGTTCCTCACGGCGTGGGGCAATCCGTGGATGTAGCGCGTCCTCCTCCTCTAATTTCAGCCAGAAAACACCCAGGTCCGCAGCGCAGGTGAACTCCTTCCCCCCCGCGGGTTGTTCCCAGGGCAGCAAGGCAGATGAATGAGTTCAGAGTGCAGCTCGTGCTATATCCCCTCAGGCGTCCGAAGCCACTGGGTCTTGAATGTGACGCAGTCAGATTGGTCCAGCTCACATACCATGATTTCCTGCATCTCAGGTTCTGCCCCGATGTGTTGCTGCGAGGTGTTAAATTTGGCCAGCACTTCCTTCTAGTAAGGGGGACTAGGCTATGTGGTTTTTTGGGTTTGAAATGTTATTTTTTGGAGAGTTGTTGGACTGTTGAACATGGAGAAAAATTATGTCTCCATTTTTTTTTTTTTACCTGTTACAACCCTATTTTTCTGAAATTGTATATTTCACTGTAATTAACACCATACATTTCACCTCAATCACTGGCTATGTTGAATACAGTTCACAAACAGTTATTTTCAACAGTATGATTGTATTTATTATTATTATACAGAATTTTCAGAATACAGAATATCCTTTTTTTAAATGTATTTTGTCACACAGGGCTTAAAATGGAACATTACATTGGATTTTAAAAGTACAAATAATAAGAAGAATACATTTCAGGTGATTTAATTTCTGGCCTTGAATCTTGCAGTTTTTTTGACATGTTTGCATCAACAATATCCAAGTATTAACTTACAGTACAAGCAGCAACAATAACAACCACAATTATTATGTTGATGCCTGTGAAACAGTGCTATTATTCACGACTACTTTAAAGCAAGTCATCTCCATCTTCTTCATCATCAATCCCCTCCAGATTTCCCTGGCTGACATTTCCACAAACTTCTTCATCTGCTCCCCACAGGCACATCTCAGAACAGTTCATATCCTGAGACCTGCAAGAACTTGTCTTCTTGCAACCACATTTGATTAAATTTGTTATGGTGGCTGGAGCAGGGAGATCTCGTGTTGTTACTGGCACCAGTTGATCTCCCTCGGTCTCCCATCCATGCTCTGTTGGTGGTGGTAACTGTGGGTGAGGTACATCATCTTGATTCCAGACTATTGCCTGGAAATGCATAGTATCCTGGATCCATGAAATAACTGGCCTTTAAAAATAAAAATCTGCCTGCATCTATTGGAATTTAACATAGGGGTGTACTGACTTATACCCCCTGTATTTTAAGGAAGAACATTTATTTATTTACGATACATTATTCATTCACAAAGAAAATTGGTGTCCTTAAAGGTTGGATTCTTCCTCATTTTTTTTAATTAAGGCATTAAGATCAATTTCCAAAAGATGATTTTTTTATTCCTCTTTTTAGTCAACTTTAGCATGGGTTCCTATACTCATGCCAACAGGTCAGCTTTCCCTTGCCAGCAAATCGGCCTGTTTGATCACATCCAGAGAAAGCATGGAACTATGGTAACGCTGCACCTCTTTCCTCACCAAGAGCATTAACTACTGGCTCCAGCAAGATCATCCGTTTCTTGTTACCAACACCAGTGATGAAGTAGGTGTCTTTGCATAGCTGATGGTACCGTTTAATTACAAGAATAAACACATCAGTATCAGGGGAGTATAGGATGTAGAGTTTTGTTGCCCCTCTTCGTACAGCATCCAGGCAGTCAGCTCATCTTTGGTGCTGGTACTTGATAAGAACTGCTTTGCAGACACTTTCCCCACTGGTCTGCTGTCTTCCACATGGTAAGCAGTTGGTTGCTTGCCACCTTGCCGTCTCTCCCATGTGGCCATCTTCAGGGAAGATGGGAGATCATAGCGATCAAACTACCTGGATCTCACTATGCTCTTTGGTTTTTCTGTCCAATATGGCTATGAAGTGTTCAGCCCATTGAGCACACATTGTGATCCATGGTGGGTTTTTCCCATTCCCTGTACTACTGCCATTCCATCTATAACAGTTACCTTCTTGGTTTGCTGAGGACAACTATCAGTCGTGACATTCTGTTGTTGATCACCAACATCATGGTCATTGCTAGCCTTCCGGTTGGGCCATCTCCTCTAGTATAGTCATAAGCTTGCTCTTGTCTGTACATGGCAGAAGGGTACCAGTTACGGTGAACAGTGCACGTGGTTGGGAGGTAAACTCATGCTGACCAATGGCTTCTCTCAGGTTGATCTCTGATCGTGATTGCGCAACAATCAGCATACATGCAAATAGTGACCGGTCGTCTTCCAGTCCTCACACACACACACACACACACACACACACACACACACACACACACTCACCTGTCAGTTTGTCTATCTGATCCTTTTACTCTTTCTTCGGAAGGCCTTACAGACTTGTGCTGGTTATGTAAAAGTCTATTAAACTTGATTAACAGAGATCTCTGCACTTTGTGCTCTGAATTGGTGTATACAAGAACTGTCAGAGAAGCAGACATTTTTGAGCATTTTAGGCACAATTTCTTGCTAAAGAGATCAATCATCAGCCTAAAAATATTTTATAATGTTGTATTGTTTATGTGGTCCACTTTTGCACACCTCCTTGTAGAATATCTTTGCTTTTTGGCACCAAACCCTATGCTACAATACCAGAAATGTGAGGTTTATGGACAAAACACAGAATTTGACCTTTTCTGAATTTGACCTTTGATCAGGGTCACTAAAACCTTCAAGAAAAAATGGGGACATGTTTCTTTTTTACTCTTAAGAACCCCTAGAACCAAGATATAATACTCTCCAGAAATTAACATGCGAAACCCACAAACCCCAAATTAGACACATTCACTGTGCTATATACATCCTGTGGTGTAGCTGTTTCTCCAAGACCCGGTCGATTAATTCCTCCATGTTAGAGAACGTGTCCATATCAGCTGCTCCATTAGCCACCACTCCATTAGCCACCGACATGCTAGCGAATTTCTCTGAACGAGTAGACAGCCCAGGCCACAACAAGACCCGCTTTTTCGTGCCTGCAGGCGTTTCACCAAGTCACCATGACAACAGACAAAACGTTTTGGCGTCGAAGAAAAAGCAATAGACCTGGCTATTTAATGAAAAAAGATGGTTGGAGCACAGTCTATTGCAACAATTGCGGGTGCCGGTCACGTGCTTCTCTTCTTGTTTGGATTTTTTTAAGTGGGGTTGTATGAGATACTTATCTATATAAATGTGTGTCAGTAGATGGGGTTTGGAGAAGCAGGCAGGAGTACCGGCACGGAGGCTAAGCAATGTCCTGCTCTGGACGGGGGCAGCAGCTAAACACATTTTATACACCTTAAAAAGGCTCACCTGAAAAAATCTATATCAGTTTACGTGTATGCTATATTTAGAATATTTTCACCACATTGCCTTGGCATTAGACAGCCCTTTCTGACAGGGAACTGAGCCCGTCCTGCCTGCTTCTCCAGCCTGGGGGGGGGGGGGGGGGTAAGCCAACCTCCATTTACTGTACATAGGTAATAAGCAGCTCATAGAATCCCACTTCAATTGTTTAACCTGTACAAAAACAGAAATGTAAAAATTACCTGTGTCAGAAGTAAACCCTGTAATTGGCTGTTTTAGTGCTCGTCATCCTGCGGGAAGGGCCTGCAGTCGCGAGTGGTCCAGTGTATGCACAAAGTGACTGGACGTCATGGTAACGACTGCCCAGTGACGCTGAGACCACCGACCTACCGGCCCTGTCACCATGGTACCTGCAACGACAAAATCAATGTGAACACCATTACCTCTCCCAGGCTAGGTGAGACACTGTTCTATATGGGGGGTTAAGGGTTAGGGTTGCCTTGTTCATTCGCAAGAGTACAGATTATAACTAAAGACCTCTGACCAAACACACTGTGGAATAATGAGCAGCTTCTCATATTAAAGGATAATTTCAGGGGGGTTTTCAAATCCTGACCAAATTTTTTTGAAATTGGTCCAGTATTGACCAAGATCACAGTGACAAGCCGGCGCGAACCGAGCTGTAATGTAACTTAATGGGGCAATTGTGCAACCTCGATTATTAATTTTTTTTTTGCTACTGGCTCTGATTGTTATTAAGTGTCTGACAACATTATTGATCTCACGTGATGACTTTTGTCCGTAGACAGCTGGTGGAGGATCTGTTGTTTCACTCTCCACAACGCTGTCTTCGGACAAAAAGTCACCTTGTGAGATCAATAATGTTGTCAGACATAACAATCAGAGCATGTCAGTAGCAAAAAAGACAAAACTTAAAAATCAAGGATGCACAATTGCCCCATTAAGTTGCATTGCAGCTCGATTTTCGCCGGCCCATCATTGCGATCTTGATCAATACTGGACCAATTTCAAAGATTTTTGGTCACATCAGTCTTAGACACAAATGTATGGGGAAATGGGACAAGTTGAAAAAGGACGGTCATGCATGCACACAGACAGAGATTCTGAATGCAGGACTTCTACTGTGCGGTACTAATAGTTTTACTTAATAAAAAACATTTTGAGTACTTCTTCTACCACTGCCAAAACCAACATACAAATCTGCGGCCACCCCTAAATCATTAACCACCCCTAAAAAACACACCCAATAGCTACTCGACAAAGATGATGTCAGTGAGAGCATCAAAGCATGTTGAGTAGGTCAGGCTCCCAGGAAGTGCGTCGGGCTTTGAAGACAATTTTTTTAGTGACCAAATAGAGGAATTGCATCTTCCAGGTCCGTCATGTGATGCCTTGTGGCCCAAAAATACTTTGTGATGCAGCACATTAACTTGCTGCCTCTCTCCTATCTCCCCCCAGCTGCTCTGACCTACAAATGCATGGGGGACCAGTGGACAGTGCACTGTCGTGTGATCCGAGAGAAGAACCTTTGTCAGGACATGAGGTGGTACCAGCGCTGCTGTGAAACCTGTAGGGACTTTTATGCCAAGAAAATACTGCACAAGAGCTAATGACCAAATGCACCTACTTTTCCTCTACATAACGCTCCTTTTTGTAAATGTTTTTAATATTGTTAAATGTTAAGAAAGAATAATGGTAAGAAAACCATTTCTACTGTTGATGGAACTTTTTGTATTTAAAAAAAGAAAATGGCAAGTACACATAAATGTACATTTTAAATGGGCTCATAAACTTCTAGATTGGATGAAAACTTATATATTTATAAATATTTCTTTTGCTGTACACCAAAAAGAAAAATGGGGAGGCCTTTATTTGCACAGAATGATTAAAAATAAGTCCTTGGTTTTGAAGTAGACTCTAGCTTAGTTTCCATCCACTTGTCAATCAAGTTCGGTAAAAAAACTCCAACCATCCAACGGCTTTAAAGCGAATAAAAGCCTGTGTGTAATGATGTCACATGCTGTTTTGCGGTCAAATTGGTATATCGAATTTGAGACATTTTATGGTGTTTCCATTCATTTTCACACTGAATCGCACAACATTCAAGCTGACATTTGCGAAAAATGTTTTGCCAGACAAAATGGATACCAACCTACAAATGAGTAATATTGCACAAATTGTAATAGGGCTTATGTGCCAGCTGATAGCGAAATATCAAGCTATAATAAGACAATGACGACGCTATCAACACATTGCTATGATGATGTAGATGCCCAACGACAACGGAGGCGGCCTGTGGTGTGGGAATGACAGCGCTCTAAACTGTTCTGGAAGATCGTGGTTTAGAGACCCTTTGGTTGAAGCATTTTCGGATTTGACCTGTTGTGTAATTTTATTGGCCCGTCCCTTGACCCAGATAAGCCATGGCCCTCCAGTTCCAATCGAGAAGCGTATCACAATTGTGCTTGAGTACAGAGTTGTATGCGAAACGTTTGGGGCCAGCAAGACCACCGTGTGTTTATGCCGTGTGCAATGCCATACGAACGAGGATGATGCGAAGGTATATACCTACCTTGAGTGGATGAGGTACATGAGATGTCACTGCGTAACTCCAGAGCACACCTTGTGCCACAGGTGTATGGCGCAATAGACGGGACTCACGTCCTGATTAGACCCCCTGCTGAAGGCTGCAGGGATTTTGTCAATAGAAAGGGCTGGCCATCAATCGTACTATCGCATAAGCCATATATTGATTAAGAGAAAATCCGATGAGACTGAACGTATAAACTTTGAGTCGATATTCATGAAATTCAATTAGAATTTTACTGTTTCCATAAGGACTTTTTCATTTCATTGTCTATCAGATAACATGGGATTATGAGTCAGCCACCGCTTTCCTCCTCTCCTGTCTTTCTTCATTGTATATTTTACTCTGTTGTACTGTATTACAGCTAATTGTTGCAATTTCAAATAACTTGTAGGCTAAAATAGGTTTATATATAAGTACAATTATTGTACTTAAAGGGGTGATAGAATGCAAAACCGATTTTACCTTGTCATAGTTGAAAAACAACAGTTTGGAGGGTAAATAGGACATACGTAGAACCTCAAAATTCCATTGCCACCGCTTTCCTCTGCAAATCTCAAAATTTTAAACTGCTGCTGAAAACGGGTAAATCTCAGCAAAGCTCATAGTTGACGTCAACTATGTGGCTGTACCTTATTTGGCTCTAGTCTCTAGTCTTTGTCACGCCCCAACATTTACATAGGCTACACCACCGACCTGAGGTCAGCTTAGTCTTCTGAATCTAGGTCACGCAGATCTCAGAAATTGTATACATTGTTCGTCTGCTGTTTACTTACTAAATTCACTTCTGAGACTTTTTTATGCAAGAAATCAGCTATGTAGAGGTCAAATATGTGCCGTTTTATGAAAATGGATGGCTAATTGCAAATTTTGTCCGACTGTGTGTCGGAGTTCAGCAGGAGCTGAGCAGGCTAACGTGACAGCAGCCGGTGCTGCCTCGCCACCTGGCCTGTCCTCCTTCACAGACCCTGGCCCACTGTGAGCTAGATGGATCTCCGTCACGGCCGGCAAAAGTGTTAGCTAAGCTTTGTAAGACCTTAGGGTAGCTGTAATATAAGTGGCGTGATGAAATTCAAAGTGTAAATATATTATAGTTATGCCGAAAGTGTAGCTAGCTAGCTACACTTTCGGCATAACTATAATATAGCTGCGATCTTTACCCATAGGATTGAAGGGACACTAACAGCTAACGAAACCCCTCACATTCACAAAAATGCATTAAATTGAAATTGGACACAATTGTTAGCTTTGTAAGACCTTAGGGTAGCTGTAATATAAGTGGCGTGATGAAATTCAAACTGTAAATATACTATAGTTATGCTGGAAGACGGCCAGCTCCACGGAGCCCCGAGCCCCAGTAGTCCAGTAACCCAGAAACTGTGACTTTCTCCTGGGTATGGAGCGCAGCAGGGCTGCCGCTGTCTCGTCAGACTGTGTGGACCTCCTGAAGTCCGACACTTCTTACCAAATTTGCAATTAGCCATCAATATTCATAAAACGGCCCATATTTGAGCTTTATATAGATGATTTCTCGCATAAAAAAAGTCTCATTGCAGTGTCTGAAATATGAGACCTGCTGTCTCGTCTGTGTATGGGGTTCGCTCAACCAATCAGCGCGCAGCTCATCTAAATATTCATGAGCATACCATATTTGGAAGAAAAGCTGTCGTTCCAAATAGGGCCAAAACACAGGGATGCATAAGGGCCCATAAAATAGCAACCGGGCCATTTTCAGCCCAATCAATGTTACATACCCTATTAGGAGACCTTAAGGAACAGTGTGAAATACCCTAAATAATCATTCTATCACCCCTTTAAATACCGGTATTAATTAAGTATACTGTAATGTGTAAGTATCAATCAGGAGCCATCTTAAATAGGAGATAGGAGACTGGCCGGTCTGTTTGAGGGCCCTGATAGCTTATGGGGCAGAGCATGGTGCAAGCATCAACATAGTCTCTGCATGCATGGGTGTTTCAAATGCAGTTGAGTTGATGGGTTTATTTAAATTCACCACTTTGATCAACTGTGCACCTCTGTGCAGTATATTCTTATCAGTCCTAGTTGTTAGTTCTGTAAGTAAGTGTGTGTCAGTATGAACAGAAAACCATACAGTATGAGCAGTGAGAACTAACAGCTTTCACTGTTTCAGTTCTTGTCATCCTGACCATGGACGTGCTCAGTGCTGTAGTCTATGTGATACGCCGTAAACCCACTAGGAAAGGACAAGTAGATGGTGATGGTGCAGTTGATATGACACCTGCCTTTGGTGTGGGAGACCTGGGTTTGATTCCTACTGTGATACATCAACCAATGTGTCCCTGAGCAAGACACTTAACCCCTACTTGCTCCAGAGGCGTGCGACCTCTGACATATATAGCAATTGTAAGTTACTTTGGATAAAAGCGTCAGCTAAATGTAATGTAACAAGGATTTCCCTATACCCACTTACAAAAGCGCGAGGATAACATTACGTTACGACAATTGTTTTGTGACATAACTTCACACTTTTGTTCATAAATTCCCCCCATCTGTGTTGCAAGTCACTTCGGAACAACATAGTTGCTTGGCAGTATTTCTCTGTGCAACCCTAAAGGACATATGAAACAAAACTGAATTTAAACTACACTCTTTCAGTGTTTTGGTAAGCCTGACCCTGAAGCTACTGCAGACATTAACGTTACAGAAACTACAGAAAATGAGCCAAATGAGGCTGATGCTATACGCGGTAACGTTACAAAAAACGTATGGGGTTGTCACTCTGGGACACGTCGCTCTGGTATTGATGATGAGTATGAAGCTGGGACGGAGAAATCACAGTTACTCACTATAAAAAACTAGACTACACCACTGGACGTGCTATACAGTAGGTTGCTTACATTTGTTACTTGCTGTGCCGTCCCAAGCGTTGCCACTGCGGCCAAAATATAAAGTTGTTGTGATCCTGTTTGGTAGCAGGACCCACCATGGCTGTGAGACATTCAGACTTCAGTTGAAGAATAGACTTTGTCTTTAGACATGAACTCTTACCCATGGCCAGTGCACATAAAGTAAAGGGTTAATCCCAACCACGTGTCCATTGTCAGGTACAGTGCCCTCCACAATTATTGGCACCCCTGTTTAAATGGGTTCATGGACTTCTAAAAATTCTCCCTTTTTTTTAAACAACATAGAACTCAAATGCAAAAAAGAGAAAAATCCAACCTTTTATTTAAGTACATTACTTTGGTGGTAAAAAAAACAAAAAATCGCATTTAGAAAAAGAAAACTTGAAATCATGTGTCCCACAATTATTGGCACCCCTGATGTTAATACTTTGTACAACCCCCTTTTGCCAACAAGACAGCACTTAATCTCCTTCTATAACATTTCACAAGATTGGAGAACACAGAGAGAGGGATCTTTGACCATTCTTCTTTGCACAATCTTTCTAGATCATCCAGAGTCCTGGGTCCTCTCTCATGCAGTCTCCTCTTTAGCTCACCCCACAGGTTTTTGATTGGGTTGAGGTCTGGGGACTGAGATGGCCATGGGAGGACCTTGAGTTTGTGACTGCTGAACCATTTTTGTGTAGATTTTGCCACATGTTTAGGATCATTATCCTGCTGAAAGACCCAGTGACGACCCATCTTCAGCTTTCTGGCAGAGGCCATCAGGTTTTTATTTAAAATGTCCTGGTAGTTCAAAGCATTCATGATGCCATGCACCCTAACAAGGTTCCCAGGGCCTTTGGAAGAGAACCAGCCCCAAAGCATCACAGATCCTCCACCATACTTCACGGTGGTGAAGGTGCTATTCGGCATACTCATCTTTTTGTTTTACGCCAGACCCACTTAGAGTGTTTGTTGCCAAAAAGCTCAATCTTAGTCTCATCTGACCAAAGCACACAATCCCAGTTGAAGTCCCAGTGCCGCTTAGCAAACTCCAGACGTTTACGTTTGTGAGTGTTAGTGAGAAAAGGCTTTTTCCTTGCATGCCTCCCAAACAGCTTGTTGGCATGTAGAGAGCGTCTGATGGTTTTTTTTGAGACTTCGTGACCCCAAGATGCCACTCTTTGATGCAATTCTGTGACAGTGAGCTTAGGACTTTTTTTTACTTCTCTTACCATCCTCCTCACTGAGCGTTGTGGCAAGATAAACTTGGGACCTCTTCCAGCCTAGTTTGTCACTGTTCCAGTTGTTTTAAACGTCTTAATGATTCCTCTGACTGTAGATACGGGCAAGTTAAGGCGAGTGGCTATTTTCTTGTAGTCATTGCCTGACTTATGAAGGTCGACACACATCTGCCTTACTTGAATTGTGTGTTCTCTTGTCTTTGCCATGTTGACAAATGGGTAAGAGAATTAGGACTCTGTGTCAAGTCATATTTATACCCCAGGGAAACAGGAAGTCATGAATTACTATTTAAAAGTTCCTAGATACCCTGACCAACTTTAGCAACTACAGAAAAATATATTTAAAAAAACATCTATTACATTTTTCAGCGGAATTGTTAGGGGTGCCAATAATTGTGGGACACATGATTTCCAGTTTTCTTTTTCTAAATGAGATTTCTTTTTTTTACCACCAAAGTAATGTACTTAAATAAAAGGTTGGATTTTTTCTCTTTTTTGCATTTCAGTTCTATGTTGTTTTAAAAAAAAGGAGAATTTTTAGAAGTCCATGACCCCATCTTAAACAGGGGTGCCAATAATTGTGGAGGGCACTGTATAACTGGACGACAGAGGAGGCCAAAACGATTGCCTCCGTCAAAGTCCATTAATTCCTGACAAAAGACACTTCGAAGGGCATTACATTACACCATGGTCAATTGCTGCGATTTTTTTTTAGGACTGTTAATTTATATTTTAATACATGTACAATCAAAATCTTTCCCTCGTTACACCTGAGGGGTAGACTTAAACCTGGAACATTCAACAGTCATTTCCATCCCATAATGTTCTTACGCAATGCAAACTTGTTTCATTGCTCCAGCAAATAGGACGGACCTTAGATACGACTTTCCATGCTTAGCAACAGGAGGTATTTCTATTCCGCTCGGCTCGTAGAACCCTTCAGCTAACGTTATGCTAGCAAGATTCAGAGTCAATGACATGTGTATGGGTGGCAATCAGTAAATGTAATTTTAACAGTATTTCTAACAACAAGACAAGCTAGCTATCCAGCCATGTCATTGTCCCCAAATCAATATAAAGATTTTCACGAACAAATGATCGGCCATGTGTACTGGCGGCCACAGCCTGAAGTAGAGAGCTGAACAACGAACTGGATGAGAGATGGTCGCTGTGAAACAAAGTCAGTTCAGAGTTTATTCTTACGGTCTATGGTTCAGAGGGGCGGTGCAACTTACTTTGTGCAGCTTGTGTGTTAGCGCCATCCTGTGGTTTTCGGTGTTGATTTCAGAATTGAAAGCGTTATTAGCAATGAGTACACTCTAAGAAATATCTGTGTTTTAACAGTTGTATGACTGTATATTTTAACAGAAATTGTTTAGTAGAACGTGATTCACAGTTGTATTTTAGTTTTTTTCATTTCAGATTGCATAATTTGTGCTCCGACAACTTTTATTGGCCACAGATATTGGTTTTGTCCACGTTGTCACTTTTTTTCAACGTTTGTCACTGTTTTCGATGTTTGGTGCTTTTTTTCATTTTGGACTTTTTTGCAACGTTTTTGATGCTTTTTATAACTTAGCAGATTTGTATGAGATAATTTTATATAGGCCTAACAGAAAATGTTCGGTATTTTAACTATAGTTACACACAAAATTGCCGTTTTGTAATTACGGGTTAAAGTCCAGGTAATGAGCTTTATTTCTTAGAGTGTAGGCATATTCACCCAGACTATGGTATGAATAAAAATAGGTTCATGTCTATATATATATATATATATATATATATATATATATATATATATATATATATATATATATATATATATATATAACTTTTTCATTCTTGGCTTTTTAAACAACAAGATTATTTTGTCCACCACATTACATTTTACCATCATATCTGATAAAGACCCCATTTACATTTGTCCTTTCAAGTGTCTCGTATGCAGATAAAATCCAGATGCTATTTAATCCATGTTTGTTCACACTTAGCTACATGTACAGTATGTGCCCTGTTGGACAAATGACCAAATCTAATTAAGATAAAATCCATCCCGAGGGTGGTGGTAGAGCACCTGAAGCTGTTTGATAACTGACAAGACCACCAGAAGAAGAACTTCTGCACTTTAGTTACAACAATAACAGTTAAGATAGCTAACAACAGCTATCCATAAACTTAACACAAATGCATGGATGAATTCTATTCATGAATTTTTACTCCACTCCCCTCCCCCACACAGATTACTGCACACTGCCAGTCATGATCTAAATTTCCCCCATAGAGACATTCACATGAAAGTCAGTGTGATTATTATTATAATATATATTCTTTAGGAATTTCAAGTCAAATTCATAATTTATGTGCACCGTGTACACACAGGTTTTCTTATGCCTGTACACATGTACGTAGTTTATTTTAACTATAATTCCATCCATAAGTAACACAATTACAGAATGTTTGACTATTTTGGTCATGATTTCATAAACTTTCTGTAATCAAACATTTTAAATCAAAAACTATCAGATAGGGGCCCCAGGGATGAAATCTTATCAAATGGGGGTCCTTGGTCTAATTTGTGTAATTTTAGGGGTCCTTGATGTAAAAAAGTTTGGGAACAACTGTTTTAGAGAGCCACATCTGATCAACACAATGATCCCAATAATAACTCTATGTAATAACAACTGTCATGCTTTTAAAGAATAAAGCAATGGCATTGCTATTAATGGAACTGCCTGCTAATAATTATCTTTAAATGGTTGAACATTGAATACTTCCTATCAGCACTGAAATGTGTCACCAACAGCTGCTGTTCAAAAACATTATCTCCCTGTCAATCTTTTCTACATAGTTATGGAGCTCACATGCATCTGTGAGCTTAACCCTTCAGTCTTTTCCCAGGGGATAAATGGTGCTATCTTATGACCTGTTTCACTGTTGTGGAATTCAGCTTATAGTCAGTGAGTATGTTTACATGTACACTAATATTCCACTACTGTTCATAATATGACAATATTCTGAATTTCATACAGGTCATGTAAACAGCATATTTTGTTTGGATATTCAGAATAAGGCCTTTTTTTCAAATGTAGCTTTTTCCGATCAAAACGTGATCTTCCGATATTATTTTGGTTTTAGAGGCACTCTTTGGACATACTGTATATACAGAGCATTTGGAATATGAGTCTCAATCAGGATTTTTACCTTGGTTTGTGACAGTTTACGGCCTCTTGCCTGTTTAGGGCTTACGGTCATCTCTGTGCAAACCAAGCAGCCAACAGTTTGCAGGGCTGCGGTAGAAATGCATGGCCAAAAGAAAATGAGAAACACAACTACTTTTAAACATTATGAAAGACTGGAATAGTATGTATTATGTGCATATAAATGGTCCTATTGTCATTGTTAAGTTACCTGCTTTTGTATGTTGTTGGATTATTTAATAACATTGCCTTTTTATTGAGGAGTCTTTTCTTTTTTGCCGATGTATTGCAAATATCCTTAATTATTCCTGTACTGTACTTTGTTTTAGTTGCACATGAACTGCCATTACATGTATTTTATGGTGCTGATTTGGAACTGAGTAAACCCTCTGTTTCTACAGTGATTTGACCATTTGTCTGTTGTTCTGTGTAGATACATATATATATATCTATATATATATATATATATATATATATATATATATATCTATATATATATCTATATATCTATATATATCTATATACATATATATATACATATATATATATATATATATATATATATATATATATATATATATATATATATATATATATATATATATATATATATATATATATATACATATACAGTATATACAGTATACAGCAATATACACAATTGTGGAGGGCACTGTATATATATATATATATATATATACAGTGCCCTCCACAATTATTGGCACCCCTGTTTAAGATGGGGTCATGGACTTCTAAAAAATTCTCCTTTTTTTTAAACAACATAGAACCCAAATGCAAAAAATGAGAAAAATCCAACCTTTTATTTAAGTACATTACTTTGGTGGTAAAAAAAAAAAAATCGCATTTAGAAAAAGAAAACTTGAAATCATGTGTCCCACAATTATTGGCACCCCTGATGTTAATACTTTGTACAACCCCCTTTTGCCAACAAGACAGCACTTAATCTCCTTCTATAACATTTCACAAGATTGGAGAACACAGAGAGAGGGATCTATTACCATTCTTCTTTGCACAATCTTTCTAGATCATCCAAAGTCCTGGGTCCTCTCTC